>CM028754.1:3582477-3982477 GCA_016801395.1 Leptodermis oblonga
AGTCACCGCGGTTAATTTATGAAAATCGGGAAAAAAAACTGAATAGAGAGTAGGGTTTAGGGTTTAGGGTTTAGAAAATGATATGAAAATAGAATATTCATGAGTAACGCGGGAATTGGCTCCAAAAACTAATTTTCTACGGCGGTTCAACCGAGAACCCGCCGTAGAAATCAAAATTTTAGACGGTTCATGTTTGAACCGCCGTAGAAAGTTTGATTTCTACGGCGGTTCAAAGTTGAACCGCCGTAGAAAAGTAGTTTTTGGAGCCAATTCCCGCGCTACGTACGTACGCATGGATTTTCTATTTTTTGTACCAAATTCAAAATACATTATATATATATATATATAAGAATTAATTATAAAAGTTGTCTTAAAGTATTCAATTATTCAAATGAAAATATTTTATTTATGTAGTGGAAATTTACAAGATATCGAGAGCATAGAGGATGAAGAGAGAGTTGGTATATATGATGTGCATCAAGAGGGGAAAGGAGGAAAAGCGAAAGATGTATATATATAATATATATATGTATGTATAAACATATATGTATATATATATGTTTGTAAATTAATTAAATCCAGTGTTTATTTAATTTTTTTCGGCCACTTAACTAATATTAATTAATTTTATATTACTATACGTACCTATAATTCATTTGTCGAAAAAGTAGATATTTAAGGGAACATAATGAAGCTTATTATTTTATCGTCTCTTACATGTATTAAATTTACAAACTTTATTAATTTCTATATTTGACCTATAATTAATAAATATACACAATCAGGGTATGTATTATTATACTTACAAAATTTTGAGATTAGTTATTTGAAAAATGGAAAAAACAAATTAATATTAAAATATGCCCGCGCGGGAATTGGCTCCAATTTTCTACGAGGAGACCTTTCATCAGCGGTTCAACTCGAACCGCCGTTCAAAAATGAATCCACTGCGGTTCACGAGTGAACCGCCGTTGAAAGTACACTTTCAACGGCGGTTAAGAATTGAACCGCCGTTGAAGTTCCACTTTCAACGGCGGTTAGAATTGAACCGCCGTTGTTCCACTTAAGTTCCACATTCAACGTTGCTACGGCGGTTAAAGTAATTGAACTTATCATTCCACTTCATTATTTGACGGGTAAATAAGAATTACTATTTTATCAAATATTTTAAAATTTTTTGAAATTATTTATTTTTAATACATTAATTCAACTTCTTTCTATGTTCTTTTCTGCATTTCTGTAATTAAAGTATTTTAACCCTTTTGATCATTTTAATTTGTCAAAATTTCCTCTATAATTAGCTAATTTCCTAAATGAATTGATAAAGTTAAATATAAAATAAAAACAAAATGAACTGCGTATAGATTTCCCTGGAAATTTTACCAAAGTACTACTCCTTGGAAGGAAAAAATATAATAATAATACAAGAAACATTTATTCATAAATGAAAAACAAGGAAATCTATTTTCCGGAAAATTTGACAAAGTCTCCCCTATAAATGTAACGTACTCCCTGTAAATTCGATGCACATATACTTCAATACTTCACTAAAATTCCAACTATTTCGAATAATACGGAATTCAGTTTCAAATCACTTCAGACAGAATCTCCTGCTTGTTTTTTACCAAAACAAGTGCAATTTAAGATCAGCACAGAAGCTTCACACAATTTCAAAAAATAACATATTCATTTATAAACAGTTCCGCATATGAAGTCCCTGGAAATTTTGTCCCTTGATTGTGCGGCTTCATCCGAGGTGTGACCTGTTTCAATCCCACAGTACGAAGGATAAAAATAATGTTGTTAAAAATTTATTTCCACCTCTCTTCATTAAATCAAAGAAACATATATACAATACACAAACACACATACACACCCACGGGAATTGAAGTTTAATAAAAACAAACAATATACCTGAAAATGATTCTTAACTTATTCTCTTTCTCTTATGGGACACTTGATCCTCGAACCATAATCCTTCACTGTGGTCATCACGAAGTATGTATTTATCAAGTTCCCTATCTTCCTCATCTGCTCTCGGTTCAGGTAACCCACTAGAGAAAGGGCCAGCCTCATGAAGCCCTTCTTCTGTATCTATCCCTTCCACACCGTGATGTTGTTTACCATGAAGAACAACAGACCAATGTTCGTCGCAAGGATCGGTGATATAAAAAACTTGTTTCGCCTGCGATGCAAGTATAAATGGTTCCCCCTTGAAACCTCCCGATTGAGGTTGACCAAGGTAAAACCCAATGGATCATCAGTTCGAACCCCACTATTGTTATCAACCCATTTGCAGCAAAATACAACTACTTTGAAACAAACATAGTCAATCTCCCAAATATCTTCGATCACCCCGTAATAAGCCATGCTTGCATACAATGGATTTTTATCCTTCCTGCTAGAAACATGTAAAGCCTCTGAGATTAATGTAACACCACTGTTTTGTGCCGTACTCTTCTCATCTTGTCTCTTAGTAGCAAATGAATATCCATTTATGTCATAGCATGAAAATGCTCGTACCGCAGGGCTGGGCCTAAATGCCAACCATTTCAATGTCTCCGAAACGTCTTTGCCCAGGACAACATTACCAAACCAATAGACAAATGTCCGAATATGTTCATTGAGCACACGTTGATCCGTCCAAGCAGGATAAGACGTTCTTATTGACTGTATGTGGTCTGTCACATAGGGCGCAACTTCTTCAGAATTGCGCAGAATGTAGAGATGCGCCTTCATCAATTCAACATTAGACGGCAAAAAAATTTTCCTCCCCTTCTGCCCATACCTGTAATCCTCCCATCGTGCCGATTCTTAGATATTCCAATGGATGCGGTCCGGCCAAGTATTCAGTGCAAAACTCAATTACCTCATCAGCTATATAACCTTCAGCAATACTAACATCAGGACGACAACGATTCTTCACATACCCCTTATATACTTTCATATATCGCTCGAATGGGTACATCCATCGCAAATGAACAGGCCCGCAGATTTTTATCTCTCTAACCAAATGAATCACCAAATGCACCATAATATCAAAGAAGGCGGGTGGAAAATACATTTCTAATTGACAAAGGACAACAGTTATTTCATCTTGTAGCTGATCAAGTCTTTCGCGCGCGATAACCTTGCTACATATAGCATTGAAGAAGAAACAAAGTCTTGTTATACTGGACTTAACATGCTTGGGCAATATCGAGCGAATAGCTACAGGCAACAATTGCTGCATTAAGGCATGGCAATCATGAGACTTCAAACCAACCAGTTTTAAATATTTCAAGGAAACAAGTCTGCTTACATTTGAAGAATATCCGATGGAACTTTGATGCTACGCAAACTTGAACACAGTTGTTTTTTCTTTTCTGGACAAAGTGTGACAGGCAGGGGTAGATATGTGCGTTGTCCTCGAGCTACCGGTGCTAAATTTGCTCTTATGTTCATATCAACCATATCAAGTCTCGCGTTATAACCATCCTTAGTTTTACCAGGGATGTTCAAGAGCGTACCTAACAGGCTTTCGCAAATATTTTTCTCAATATGCATAACATCGAGACAATGTCTGACATCCAAGTTCTCCCAGTATGGAAGTTCAAAAAATATGGATTTTTTCTTCCAACAACCTGTATCATTATTGCTGGACTCCGAAGTTTTACCAAACTCCACATTAATGTCCGTCACACGAGCTTTCACCTCTGGCCCGCTCAAGGGTTCTGGAGCTTTTCTGAACTCTTGGAATCCATTGAATGCTCTTTTCATACGGCGATACGGATGAGTCTCGGGAAGAAATCTGCGATGCCCAAGGTATACTGTCTTCCTCCCATGTGCAAGCTGACAAAAATCTGTACTCTCCTCACATATTGGACATGCTTTATGCCCTTTAACAGAGTACCCAGACAAGTTTCCATAAGCAGGAAAATCATTAATGGTACAGAACAACATGGCACGTAATGTGAACATTTCCTCACGGTAGGCATCAAACACAGGTGCGCCTTCATCCCATAACTTTTTCAAGTCTTCAATAAGAGGAGCAAGATACACATCGATGTCATTTCCTGGTTGCCGTGGGCCTGAAATCATTAGAGACATAAGTATGTACTTGTGCTTCATACACAAGTAAGGCGGCAAATTGTAAATAACAACATCACCGGCCATGAGCTATGTGTGCTACTCAGACTGCCAAACGGGTTCATTCCATCAGTACACAGACCAAGCCTCAAATTTTTGGCTTCTCCCCCAAAGAAGGATACATTGAATCAATCTTTTTCCACTGATCTGAGTCTGATGTATGCATTATCACCTTGTCATCATCACTGGGAATACACCGATCTGAATGCCATGTCAATAGTTTTGCATCTTTTTCATTAGCGAACAACCGTTTAAATCTCGGTATTATAGGAAGATACCACAGAACCTTAGCCGGCGACCCCTTCTTTTGCGCATCAGAACTGTCTTCAACAGCATCACACAGCTGCTTGTTTTTGTATCGGGGAGTGTTACACTTAGGACACCGCAATAAATCCTTATACTCATTCCTGTAGAGGACGCAATCATTTGGGCAAGCGTGGATCTTCTTATACTCCATACCCATTGGACACAACATTTTTTTTGCCTCGTAAATTCGATCTGGAAGTTCATTATCTTCTGGGAGCATATCTTTCAATACCCTCAATAAGGCTGTAAAACTAGTATCTGACCACCTTTGCCGCTTTCAAACTAAACAACTTCAAAACACTAGACAATCGTGTATATTTACTGCATCCCTTGTATAGAGGCTTCTCATTGTCACCCAAAATGGAAGCAAGAACTTCCGGTTTATCAGCAAAATCCTCGGCCACATCCTCAATCATGGCATCTAATCGATCTCTAGTAATCGCATCATCTCCTTTTGCATGAGATTTTCTTTGCTCAGGTAAACCATCAATACTTTCACCATGCCAAATCCACAGTTTATAAGAAGGATCAAACCCGTGCCGATATAATGGAATCTTATTGTATCTGAGTTATCAAACCGCGCCCCATTTTTACAAGCTTTGCACGGACAATGGACGTACTTTGTATTCTTATAAGCGAATTGAATGAAATTCTCAACTTCTCTCGCATAAGAATCGGAGGTCCGATCACCACAGAACAAGATATTTCGATCCATGTGTAACTAAGACCTTGAAATAATTAAAAATACCAAATAATAATTCAACAAACAATGTACAAAGTATCAAGTTGCATGCTTGTCTTAGCACATGTCATAATACTTATGTTAGTCATATATAATCAAAACTACTATAATACCTCAATGAAAAAAATAATGCAATGACAACACATGCGCAATAGACATAATCAATGAAGAAGAACTCTAAGTTTTTCATTTATGCATTTCGTCAAACACATAAAATGCATAAAAAAATAATACACACTCTAAGTAGTGCTAATTATATGAACATCATCCATTAAAAATCAAACACTATAAATCAAATTACATCACCAAAAACTACATAGTATAACTAAATAGGGTTCCACACTACTAAGGTTCGCCACATACATGGAATATATGCAACTTTAATTTTCAGCCATGCATCTACCATAAATAAAAATAAATGCTATAGAATGACATATCTAAAGTACAAGCATAAGCAATTACTGAGAAATTTTACAAGTTTCTAACCTTTAGGTGGTAAATTTTAGCTCCAAATGACGATTCTTTAGGTTCAACGTGCAAAACCGTAGTAGAAATTTGGAGACAGACACTTTCAGCCGCGATATGGAATACACGGTGTTATTTAGGTTTTTAATATATATATACGTCAATACTACGGCGGAGAAAAATAAACCGCCGTAGAAAGGGGACTTTCTACGGCGGTTGGAGGGCAACCGCCGTGGAAAGTCCACTTTCTACGGCGGTTGAAAGGTAACCGCCGTGGAAAGTGCCGCCGTAGAAAGTGGACTTTCCACGGCGGTTGCCCTCCAACCGCCGTAGAAAGTCCCCTTTCTACGGCGGTTTGTCCCAACCGCCGTAGAAGTCCATTCTACGGCGGTTCTTTTAAACCGCCGTAGAAAGTCCGGTCTACGGCGGTTCATTTTTAGACTGCCGTAGAAAGTCCGCATTCTTTTATTACTGCGGTTTTCTATTTTCCGCCTTAATTCGCAGCCGTTAAAGCTCCATTTTGTAGTAGTGTACCGTGTATTTTTAAAATTTGCTCACTAACTTGGTAAAAGTTTAATTTGATGATAATTTATTTTTAGTCATTTAAATAATTGTTTTGTTCGAATATAATGATAAAAATTTTCTGGGGTCACTAAATTAGCCTTTTTCATATGCTCATAAAATACAAAATATATACTGGTTAAAATCGAATAATTCAGTAACTGCCAAACTGGTATTTCAAGAAGCATCTAGCTAATTTTTCATCCGGTTTGGTTTGTAATACACTATGCTTTATGGTACAAAATCTTATGTCCCTAATGAAGATTAGGCATTTGACTATAGATAATTGGAGCTAAGAAAGTCCCACAAAATATGACATAAACAACCATGAGCAAATCTTCCAACATATCAGACTGGGTCAACGAAAGTTGTGGGATAGTTCATGGAGATCTTAGCACGTCACCTCTATACTTATTGAAAAACATAAAATTACTCCTTTAAGGGCCCGTTTGATAATAATTAATACTTATATATGAATACTTAATGCTGAATTGATTATGCACTTAATATTTTAATGCTGAAATATATTTTTCGAACCTCTGCATTAGAATGCTTAATCATTCGATTTTGTTTAATAAATATATTGATTTTAATGCTAGAATCTTAAAAATGTACCATTTTACCCTTATGTTGAATATTTTGTATTTATATATCAAATTTTATAATAAAACATAAATTATGATTAATGAAAACATAAGAAAACAAAATAAGATAAAACACATTAAATTGAATTATTAAAATTAAAAAAATAAAAATTATCACAGTTATTAAAATTTCTGAAAATGAAAATAAATCCACTATTACAGTCTAAAAAAATTAAATATTTTACAAAACAAATTGCATATACTTAATAAAATTACATAGGTAATATAAAACATATTGTACGAATGAGATTTATAAAAATATGTAAATGATATAACTTATTAAATAAATTATTAATACCAAAATAAATCAAATTTTAGTTGAAAGGAAAAAGTTTAAATACGTGGTATGCTAATGAAGGAAAAAAAAATTCATTCAAAAATAAATATTTATAGTTAAATCAATATAAATAAAATAAAAATGGTAGTTTCGAAAATCAAATATGAATTATTTAAATAATTGTTATGCGGACCATTAAGATATAAGCAATAAGCTGATTATTTCCCCCTGAATTTTTTCTAAAAGAAATAAGCAATGCTTAAATGATTAAAATGTTTCAATTTTCGTTATCAAATACACTAAAAGTCATTATTGCTTAATTTAATCATTTTAAGCATTAAGTGGTGTTATCAAACAGGCCCTAAGTCTCATATACAAAGTTCAATTTCAAAATAAAATAAAAAATTATTGCGTTAAAAGAGTTTTGTTTTAATTTATTTACATGACATTATTACTTATATGATAATGTGTAGTCTAAAATTAACGAAGTAAGGAGAATATATTGTGTCAAATTACTCATTTTAGATGCTTCACATTTTCATCCATAATAATTTGTACATGGGTTAATTACGCAAAACCCCCCTGTAGTTTGCGAAAGTACCGGATAACCCCCTATGCTTTAAAAAGCTACACAAAACCCCCCTGTGGTTTCAAAACCCCTGTAATTTGGCAATTTCTGACCAAATTGCCCTTATTCAGTCAAAGGTTCATCAACTCCATTTAAAAGTATAAAAAATCTCACAAAATTTCCCAATATAGTTATCGGTAACAACAGTGTAAATAATATATTTTATACTTTTGGGAAATTTTGTAAGCTTTTTTTTTATATTTTTGGGAAATTTTGTGAGATTTTTTTTATACTTTTAAATGGAGTTGACTGAACAAATTACAGGGTTTTGAAACCACATGGGGGTTTTGTGTAGCTTTTTAAAGTATATGGGGGTTATCCGGTACTTTTGCAAACCACAGGAGGGTTTTACGTAATTAACCCTTTGTACATTTTTCAAACTGAACTATTAGATTAAGCATCAAATTGTCCCTTCGGGGACATCCAATAAAATTGGAGAGATACGGAGAAGATTAGCATGGCCTCTGCCAAGGATGGCATGAACAAATCCACAAAAATATTTTCAGAAAAAAACACCAAATGTTTATTGAAATTTTGATGCATTTGCATAGCTTGGTATGGGTCTTTTCAACAAGTATGGACTAAGTCAACACGCATAGGCTAGGCAGGCATCCCAGTGAGATCTTTAGTCTAGATCAGGATGTCAAATTGAGAAAATTCTAATTGGTACCTACTCTCAAAACATGTTTTTGGAAGAAAAAAGTGGGTCCCATATTCAAAATGGGTTTAAACTGTGTTTTTAAAACATATTTTGAGTATGAGGTCCACCTTCTTTCTCCCAAAAATATATTTGAAGAGTAGTACCAAACAGGGCCTTTATGAGCCAACAAAATTACTAACGTAAATTTGTTGCCAATTACTATGTGGCAAAATATTACTGACACAATAAGGTGTCGCAAACAAAAATATTTAATTCACATGGTGATCTGCCGCAAATAATGACTAGATATTAACTATGTTTGACACAAATTTGCAACTAGTGGTGAGGACCATGTTGCAAATTTTATCGGAAAATTACTTGAATGGGGCAAAAAGTGTCGTATTCTGTTGCGGCACAAGCAAAAATAAGAAAAGTGCGACTGGAAAGGCTACATTACAGATATACCTTTCGCGACACATCAAACCATATATGACGCGCGCACATTCTGCGGTAAATTTGTATTTGCGACACAAGTTGTGTGGTCATGCCAACTTTTTAACAGCAATTACGAGACGGGGAATCGAATATGAAGTAAAGACCAATGTTTTATAATCGGATCTGGCATCGAATCGGAAAAGCTATGGGTTATGGAGTCAATGGGTCGGACCGGTTGAATCGTGGGTTGAACTGGTGACGTCATAAATATATTTAAAATAATAAATATATTAATAATTATACAACATTTAATATTTCTAATGTTATTATAAGTATGTCATTCCTCTAACTTTTAAATTACCTATAATTATAAAATGTAAAAGAAAACTATCAATGAATTAGAAATAAATAATCATGTAAAATAAAATTGTGCCACATTGGTTATATAAGAAAGTAGTAGAGTGTGAGAGCTCTGTAAAACTAATACAAATGGCCTAAATTATCATAGTAAGTTTCAAGGTCCAATAATAAACTTATTATAAGGATGAAACTATGGTTAGAAGATTAATAAATTACAACCCAAAACAAAATGTGGGCTGAAAACATTTTAAAAAAAAAAAATTTAAAGCCCATTTGACTAAAAAATAATAGGTCAAAATCCGGTCATACCCGGTCAAACCCAAGCTTTGACCGCCGTTGACCGTTTTTTTATTTTCCGGTTTTAACTGTCAAATCGGACCGGACCAGTGGCCGGTTCGCGGTCCGACCGGTCCGGTCCGATTTTGAAAACACTGGTAAAAACCATGTTCTTCCTTTTTTACGGTCTCCTCAATCGGTGATAGTAATATGTTAATTAGATTGATCGACTGTAACTTAGCAAAAGTTTTATCAGGGAGACATGCTTTAATAAACCTTTCATTGAACCACACGAGAATGAAGGAACAGGTAGCTGATTGTGTGCAAGTACAAACAACATGTTCCATATTCTTTTGCGATCTCATTAATTTGTTGCCATATCGTATCTAATTGAGAATTCAGAATAATCTAATTGAGGGCTTGATCGATACTAAAAAAACATTAAAAATGAAGATAATTCAGCTAAAGCCAATATAAATATTAGCGAAGCAATTTTAACATAATTTACCGAATCTTAATTAACAATGACTATATGCAAATATATACTATTTGTATATGAACATATATCGAAACATAAAATCTTATTTATAAGATAAAACTTTGTTCAAGAACTTCATTTTTTTTCCTTGGATAACCCTGCCTAATAGCACTTCATGAAACACAAATTTGACTCCATATCATTCTGAAATAAACTATTACAATTTAATTTTCTAGCTAAGACGGGAAAAATACTTGATTCAGTTTGCAGAAAGGAGATGAGCATATCTTAGATCGTTGATGGACTGCGTTTTTAGGACAATCTATCCGTGTTGCTCCGCTACGGTCATAACAAAGCCTTATTTCAAGTAATTGACAAAGATTGATTTGGCGATAAGTAGTGCAGGCAATATCTGGCTCCTTTCTAAATGCATTTTTAATTGGTAGATTAATTCGATTGAAATTATATTTGTTTCCAAGAGTTATTTGAGCGCGTCAAAGAGAATTCATGATATCAAAATTTTTCTTCAATTGAACAGTAAGAGCGAAGTATTGATTTTGATTGATTATGCGGGTTCGCAGAACATGTACCATGTTTTAACCAATCGCGTCTCCAAAAATCTTGATTTCTTATATTAGATTTGGGTGACGTCAACGGGTTCGGCCAAACTTGGTCCAATTGAGGGGCGTAGTTATTATCCTGTAGCAAAACAAAATCATCACTTTCATTAGTTACTTTGGAATTTCAACCAGTCAAATATACAGAAAATTATAAAAATAGACAGTTATATATGTACGTACGTACCAAGTTAATATAGGGGATATTACTGCAATTTTCTAGTACTGAATTGAAATCATCTGGCCATAGTCCATGTATGGTAAAATATGGGGGCTTCCGGGAACACTGTTTCTGATAGCAATATGCTACAGGCCACGACTGAGCTAGCTTCAACAATTGTAAAGATGAACAAAATAAAATATGATCACTGAAAATAAGCAATACGAAAAAGACGGTTGTGCTCAAATTTTGTGTGGGGTTCGCCATCAGCTTTGTATGACCTGAATGAAAGTGTGCTTGTCAGCCTACTCTTGATGAAATGTCGATAGAAACTTAACAAATAAAATAAATATGGATTGTAGTATGTATAAGATGAATACTATGGATATATATATATATATATATATATATATAATAACATGGATATGGAAACGGAGAGGCAGGAGACTTTGCACACAGATGCGTAACAATAGGCAATCCCGACCAGTTTTTATAGTAGTTATTTACAAACGGCGGAAAAATAAATAAAAATAAAAATAAAAATTCCTAAGACTATCTAACAAACTTGCACGGATGCAATTAATGTCATGCATTGTTAGTGAATCAACTTTTCCAACTGTTTGGCTTACTTCTTGGGGTTGAGTTTAAATTCCGCTAGAGTTTGTTAGTTTGACTCTGTCTTGTGCCGTCCCAGGTTAAATATAAGACCTCAACAGCTAAACTGGAGACCCTTCATTCATTGAATAATCTACAATTAACCAGAACAAGTAATGCGACATTCATTAATTGAATAATATACCTGTTTTTTGTATAAAGAAAAAGCTATTTTAACGAAAAATTTGAGAATCTCACTTTCCTCGGAAATACATATAAATTCATCCTTTTTTTTTTTTAAGGTTTAAATATGGGATTGGTTATCTGTTTTATTTAATAAAATTAAATAAAATGAAAGGAAATAAAAGGATAACCGTAGATAAAATACGGGCCGTTAAGCCTCACATTTCGTGCCCAAATTTGTTGAATCTATGAATCACCGGTAGTCTATTTTTTTCTTTTTTCATTCAACAATAAAATGAGAAAAAGTTGTGGGGTAGTTAATGAAGATATTAATTAGCACGTCGCGTCATTGGGTTTGTATATTGAAATTTCTACAGTACTTTCAAGCTTGCATCACCTAAAAGAATTGCTTAATTAGCGGGCCAAATAAGGCAAAGCATGAATTGATCAGTTCAGTTAAACAATCTTACCTTTGCTCTCAACAAATATGGGCGGGGTATCTCCTTTCCATCTCTGTTTTCTCTTTTACAGAAAGTTTAAGTTAATCCAGATTAGATAAATATTGTGAAGAACATCATCATTATCATTCAATGCTAAGGGAAAGGGATATTCCTGTAGAGGTTGTGAATGAGATTCTCGTTAGATTACCCGTCAAATGTTTGTTAAAATTTCGACGCGTTTGTAAATCTTGGTGTACTCTGATCAGAAGCCCTCATTTTATTGATTTGCATCTCAACCATCCCTCTCAGAAGTACAGAACAGACTACCTGCTTCGCAAATGGTGTGAGACGATGGACAGCAATACTGTCTTGTCATACTATTCTCGGCGGATGATGGGTCGCTTTGTATGGCTGCCCCTGATTTTCCTGCTTTTGATAAACCTATGAGGGAGATTTGTGGTCCTTGCAACGGCATTGTTTGCATTGTGGGTAACTCTCTCTGCATGTTCTCCCCATTTCATCCTGATTATGGTCCACATACAGATGTTATCTATTTGTGTAATCCAGCTACTCGTGAAACTCGGAGACTTCCTGACCGACCCTTTGGGGTTCCTGGTAAACGACTCTCCTCGACCATGAGGTCTAAGGAATTCTTCTTGTCCGACAGACAGGGATTGGGTTTTGGACTTGATGTTTGTACAAATGAGTACAAAGTTGTTTCAATTACGTTTTTTCTCAGAAGTGATGATTATTATGATTTCTATCCTGAAAATCATGACGGCATATACAAGATTGAAATTTATGATCTCAGTTCTAATTCTTGGATAGTATCTGACACTATGTTGCCAAATTGCATGGTGGGAGAGGGAGAAGATTTATATAATAATTATATATATGCTTCTGATTTATTTTGTGCTAGATGTGCTGTATTTTTAAATGGATGCCTCCATTGGGTAGCCGGCTGTGTTGGCAGCCTAATCATTCTGGCTTTTGATTTGAGCAATGAGGTAATGCTAGAAATCCCGTATCCTCTAGATGAAAATGATCAAGATCCAGCTTGGAATCTTGTCGTGTTGGAGGATTCCCTTGCACTGGTTTTAGTTGTAATTCCTACCGATGGTCCAGCAGTTCCAGTTGAGGAAATTACGGGAGTTACAATTGTGATATGGGTGATGATGAAATACGGAGTAGATAAGTCATGGATCAAAAGATTTTCCCTCGGACCCTTTTCAAGAATCCCAGCTCCCTTGATTTGCTGGAATGATGATACGCTACTTCTTCAAAGCTTGGATGGTGAACTAGTTTCATGCGATCTTCTAAGGGATGACCATCGGCTTAAGAAACATAGCATTTTTGCATGTCCTAATCTTGCTGGATCCATAATTATTCACAAGGAAAGTTTGAAATCCCTGAAGAATTAATTAATTAGCGAAGAGCAATACGCATGCTATGCAACCAGAGGCGAAGAGAATTAATTAAGTAGCGAAGAGAATTCCACCTGAACTTGACTAATTAATACTTCATTCGTCTCATTCAATGAGTCCACATGAAAAAAAAATTTGTCACATTAAAAGAGTCGATTTTGAATTTGTTTACATTAAATACACTTACTAATATAATATGATTCACAGCTAACATTTACTTATAAAGTAAGGAGATAAGAGTGTTTACCATCTAGTCATTTGATATAGAGACTTTAGCTGCATTGCCAATGTTAATGTATGAACCATTATCAAATGCTTGAATAATTGATTAACGGACTGTGGTTTTAACCATAAATATATATTCAATTCGTCCCATTTAAGGCTGTCAAACGATCGGGTTCGATGGGTATTCAGTGGATATTAAATGGGTACTAAGTTAATCGGTAATACTCGTCCATCCCCAATTAATTAATGGTCTTATTAACAATAGGTAGTGGGTACCCATGAGTATTCATGGTATCCATGGGTACTCACATTTAGGGATGATCATGGTTCTGGTTTGAACACGAACCAACCCGGAACCAGACCGGCAATTTCGAACTCGGAACTGGAACATTAGCCCACGGTTCCATAACTGGAAACGGACCCGCCTGAGGAGGTTCCTGTTCTAGTTCCACCTTTCATAGAACCGGGAACCGGCAGTTCCCTACATAAAGTACTAAACATAATATACCACTTACATGTAGGAGTAAGGTTTCAAACCCATGCTCGATATTTTCATTGAAACTTGAGAAAAACTAAATAACCACTCTTGCTACATCATCTTTTGTTATACATTTCCTATAGTTATTATTATATTATATGTTTATTTGTATATAAATTACATAATTATATAATATAATATTTTTTATACTATATATACATTATAATAATATATAAACTCACGTATAATTCACATTATGTATATTATTAAACTAAGTAAACAATAAATTAAATTAAAGAACATATAAATATAAATTAATTATTGAATTAAAATTGCTTTAATTTGAACAAAATTAGAGCTGTGACGGAATCAAAACTGTGACAGAACCAGAACTGGTGGTTCCGGAACCGTCTTAGAACCCTTTCCCCAAGGTTCTAGTTCCAGTTCCACTTTCTATGGAACCAGAACCAACAATTCTGAAACCGTAACCGACGGTTCCCGAACCGTGGTCATGTCTACTCACAGTACCTATAACACAAATGTAATGGTTATTTAATGGGTATTCACGGCGGGTACCCATCAAATATCCATGGGTAACCATATTAAATCATCTATAATATTAGAAATTATTAAATTTTTTAATATTTTTTTATTCACTTTAATTCTTTTAATTACTTTAAAATTTTATATAGTATACTTTTATCTTCAATCATATCTAGTCTTCTTTTGTCCAAACTCAATTTTTAAATTTTTTATACTTATAAAAACCCCTGACCCCGCCTTAATCCCAAACCCGACTCCACCCCTTGACCCCAAACCCCAACCTCGCCCCCTACACCCGTACCTCGACCTCAACACCCCTACCTCGACCCCTACCCCGCACCCTGCCCTTGACCCTAGATCTGCCCAGGACCTTGACTTGGCCCCCAACCCTGCCCCTTACACGGACCCCTACCCCACTACCCGGTCTCGACCTCGCCGTACCCCTCCCTTGACCCAGACCTCGCACCTCACCCTTTACCCCAAACCTGCTCACAACCTTGACCCTAGCCCGACCATGGCCACACCCTGGATCCCTTCCCAAATCTCAACCATCGACTCCACCCCCCTGATCCCTGCCCATGACCCCTGCCCTCAACCCCGACTCGCCCCGACCCCACCCGTTGGCCCCCAACCCTGACCATGACCTTGATCTCGTGCCCGACCTGAACCCCACCCCTAATCCCTGCCCCAACCCCGCCTCAACCCCACCCCACCCTGACCTCGACCTCATTTCATGAGAATTCGTATATGCTTCTGATCGTACCTAGTTGTTAATGTTAATGGATATTCAAACTTCTAAGCCGGTGGTAACAAAATATTGATATGGATATTCATATGTTTTTCTTTTGCTTTTGGTACGTAAGTATTATTTTTTATTTTTTTAGGGATATGGGTTGAGGTAACCTTGGCTGGAAAACCCACTAGACTGCACGTTAGGCTACCCAGGGTTGGTGGGCTTTATGAGGGTACCCTAAGCCCGCCTATTAATTATTGAGCCCAAAAAAGCCCAAGCCTAAATTGTTGGTGAGTGAAGTTTTGTATTCTAAAACTCAATTGGCATGAGTAAATTTTGAACCGATTGGTAATTTTGACACCTCTCGTCTCATTAAAGAATTCGACTTTGGAGCTGTATTTTTGGGTTCCTGAAGAGTTGTACCATTAGATTGTTCTAATGGAGAGGGAAGTATAGTTAGCTGCAAGCCGAGTTTTGCAGGAATTGCCTTTTTATATTCTCAACTGGTGGGGCGGGGGGGGGGGGGGGGGGGGGTTGGGGGTTCTCCGGAACTCTCCTGACTCTTAGTACTAGTGTGTATATATATATATATTTACAATGTATTTAACTGCTAAAAAGAAGTTTATATGTATATTTGACTCCTCCAAAATTTTAAAAACGTAGTTTTTGGATTCGCCAATCTCAACACGTTGACAGCATTTTTGAAATAAAAGTGTAATTTTCTTGTCTAAAATATGCACAAAATATAAGGTCATCGTTTATCTTCTTATTTTTTTATTTAATTTTTTGAAAATGGAAACTCATGCAAAATATAGTGGCGAGAAAAAAAAAATGATCACCATTAACTAACCTTTGATAAATAGCCCTCCGATGACACAAAAAAGTATCACTGATCTACGAATTTTTGTGTCTAGATTTTTTGGTCACCGAAGGGGAGTTCATATTATGAATTAAACCAGAGGAATTTAGTTAACATGTTTTCTTTTTTAGGTAAAACTAACTTTAATTTGATCTTTGACAATTTATTTTTTGTCAATTAAAGTATTAATTTGCTCTCGTATAAGGATAACAAATGATTGTGGTCGATAAATTAACCATTTTTCATATTGGTTTTGATAAATAGTTCCCCTTTGTTTCGTTAAAAGAGTACATTTTTCAAATTTATTTTTGTTCAAATAGAAAAATCACTTTCAATTTTGTTACTCTTTATAACCTTACTGATATAATAATATGTTGACCATTATTAATTAACTTACACTTCAAAATAAGAATATTAGTGGAATAAATAATGATAAATTAATTATGTTATGTGTTGCGCCTAAAAATGTACATTTTGAACACCGACTAATCTAATAGAACAGCAGGGAATACAACTTATATTAACAGTATCAAATATAAAAATCCAATTAATAATTCATTAACTGGCCGCCCTGTATACACTGTCCTTCTCTTAGATTGGGGGAGATTTTGACATCATGTTTCGTATTGGAGGTCAGGCTTTAAATCCCCCTATTTCAGGCCCATATTATTTTAAAATACAGGGCCACTATGGTCGCTACTTCATATATATCATAAGGGGGGAAAAAAAAAAATGAAAAAAGAAAGTGGCACTCCAAGGAAGCATCTAATTGAAATTATATTTTGATCTGAGGTTTAATCAGGGGAACTTTGGTTTGTAAGAGAACTATGCTTTATATTACAAAAATATTATTCCCTGGACCCTAAAGGAAATTATGCATTTGACTATAGATTATTGAAGCTAACAAAGTCCCGAAAAAATATGACGGCCAAGTAGGCAACAACCAGTAGCAAGTTTTTCAAAAAATCTGAGGTCAAAAAAATTTGTGGGGGTTTAGCTCGTCACCTATATATATATATATTGAAAAACATAAAAATTACCTCCCGTTAAAAAATATGATACGAAATTATTTATTTTAAATTTTATACATTTTCATTCATAATAACTCATACGAAAATATTTTTAAAATTGGACATTTTTAATGAATCTGGTAGTACCAAATAGAGAGGGCCATAAGTTTGATCCCTATGAATTTCAACTATTGTATATGTAGCTTTTTTGTTTTGTGTTGAATACTTAAATTGATTACTTCAAATGTAATTTCTATAATTTTATTTCTAAAAACAGATGAAATGGAAATTCGCTTCTCCAATATATGTGAATAAATTTATGGTTTTTTTTTTTTTTTTTTTTTTTTGCTTTAGGTAATATTTTTCGCCATTTTACGGCCTACTTGATGCATGGTTGCTTTTAAGGATATGAGTATCATATCATGTGTATGTTATGTATCATGTATTGACGCTTATTATTTCGGATGTATCGAGTTTAATGCCGATGTACCGTCCCTTTATAAAACATAAATTTGTATCTATTTTAAGAGTTGAATTATGTGTATCGTGTGTACATAGCATCTTATGTATCACATATATCTTATAGTTTTTGATGTAGTCAAGTATAGCTACTGATATAGCTGAAAAACAAAATTATATATTGATTTTAAAGGTTGAACTATCTCAATTTTAAACAAGTATCATCTGCTTAAAACAAGAAGAACGTATCGCCTATACAAAAGAGAACGCCGGCATCGATTTGAAGGGGTGAATTATCACATATGGTCTTTGATGTATTGCCTGTTTAAAAAAGTTTTGTTGGAGAAAAGAATAAAAAAAAAAGTTTTGCACCTATCAATTTTAAGAGATGATATCAGCATGTCAAATGAGCCCGGTCAGCCAATCTAACAGAAGAATGGCGCTAAGAGAAATTCTTAGATTTTGCAGTTTGCATCACATAAAATTATTGCTTAATTAGCGAGCAAAATATGGCAAAGCAGGAATTAAGTTCCGTTAAAGATCTATCTTTCCTCCATCCATTTTCAACAAGTATGGAACATTCAATCATTATGATTCACTACTAATGGAATCATGAGGAACCAGTCAACCTTAGTTATCATTAGTACTGTTATGATTTGATTCTGCTTTGATTTCCCAGATTTCCAGGGAATTGTTATTTGCTTCAGTCAGGAAAAGTATATATATAAATATTGTCTACTGGAACTTGAATAATATACAGATTTCTTCTTAGACTCTCCTAAATTATACCTATCATGGATATCCCTCCAGATGTTGTGAATGAGATTCTGGTTAGATTACCCGTGAAATGTTTGTTGAAATTCCGATGTGTTTGCAAAGCTTGGCATGCTCTGATCAGAAGCCCTCATTTTATTGATTTGCACCTCAACCATCCCTCTCAGAACAATAGAACAAACTACCTGCTGCTCAAGTGTTGTGAGACGATGGACAGCAATACTGTCTTCTCATTCTATTCTCGGCGGGATGGATCGCTTAGTAAGGCAGCCCCTGATTTTCCGGCTTTCGATCAACCTATGGGGAGATTGGTGCACCTTGCAACGGCATTGTTTGTGTGGTTGGTAACTCTTTCTCCATGCTCAGCCCCTCTCATCCTGGTTATGATCGACATGAAGATGTTATCTATTTGTGTAATCCAGCTACTCCTGAAATTCGGAGACTTCCTGACCGTTCCTTCGGGGTTCCCCGAATCAACCAACAACCCTCTAATGAATTCTTCTCATGCGAGAGACAGGGTTTGGGTTTTGGATTTGATGCTCGTACTAATGAACACAAGGTCGTCTCAATTACGTTTTTTTCTAAAAAATGATGGTCATTATAATCACTATCCTGACAGACGCGAAGGCTTCAACATGATTGAGATTTATGATCTGAGTACTAATTCTTGGAGACTAGCAGATACTATCTTGCCAGAAGATTCTTATGATAATTCTATCTATTTTTGTGAATTAGGTTGTGGTGGTTGTGGTCTATTTTTTAATGGATGTCTCCATTGGATAGGAGGCTATGTTGGAAGCCTAATCATCCTCGCTTTTGACGTGAGCAATGAGGTAATGCGAGAGATCCCATGGCCTTCTTATGAAAATTATATACATGATCGAGATTGGACTTTTGTTGTGTTGGAAGACTCCTTGGCGTTGGTTTTAGTTGTAGTCCCGTTGAGGGAGCTACAATAGTGATATGGGTGATGATGGAATATGGAGTCAAGGAATCGGGGATCAAAAGATTTTCCATTGGACCCTTTTTGACAACCCCCGTTCCCTTAACTTGTTGGGACGACCATACCTTGCTTGTTCAGAGCACGGATGGTGAACTAGTTTCATTCGATCTTTTGAGAAACGACTATCAATGTAAGAAACATAACATTTTTGGATATCCTAGCCCTTGTGGATATTTTATGGAATCAATAATTATTCACAAGGAAAGTTTGATTTCCTTTACAGATAATAAAGATTCATTAATTAGCCAATGAAAGCAAAGGAAAGTTTCACATCATTTGTTTACACAATGAATACACGGACTTTTAGTTTCATCACTAAGTATAATTCGAAACAAAACTATTCACATAAGATATAGAAAAAAATGTACAGATGGGAAATACTTGTAACGAGGAGGAGAATGCCAAGGAGCTTTTCCATCGCGGCTCTAGACTTAACGATGCCCATTTGTAGTATTTGTCGCCTTATTCAAATGTGTCTTTCACTTTTATTGCCACTCTAGATGAAGGAGTAGGTATTTATAAGCCAACACCAAAAGGATAGATTTAATTTCTGTCTTGTCAATATTGCAACATTAAATTTACCCGTTTAATTAGTTAAGTCTAATTCAAATAATATTTTTGTGTTGGATAACAAATCAGTTCTACCCAAATTTGTTTATTTTATTGGCCTCAACTCATTTAATCTATGAATCTATCAAGACTCAAGCTCAAGTTTGTACTGCATTTTATTTTGTGGACTGGTTTCTGCACTGTAATTTTTTTTTCTGGTATGTATTTTCTTTTTCTGTTTTTCCTGTATTTTCTTTTTTGGACCGGTTTTCATTTTCTGGTCTGTTTTGTGCACTATATTTTTTTTGCACTGTTTTTTTACTGCGTTTTGTTTTTTGGACAGGTTTTTGCACTGCAATTTGAATTGGTGGGATGGGAGCTCAGAAGAGCATTCATTCCGACAATGATATAAGTATCGCTCATGTTGTTCTTGGTAGGGGTTCAGAGTCTTCTGTTAAACTTTTCTGTTACACTCAGTGTTATACAACTTAATTTGCTATCGTAAATATTATTTTTCTATTAAGTTTTTTACCAAAAATATTCATTGGCATTCTACCTGATTCTAATATAATTTGTTTTATTTTTCACATCAATCTTGTATTTTAATAGACTTTATAGTATTTTTTTATTTTTAATCTTAATAAATTAAAATAAATATACTTCACCAAAATAGGTAAACCATTAATTATAAAATTTATTATAATGCTAATGAATATCATTGTTAAAAAAACAAAGGCCTATTCTTTTCACTGGTTTGAAGTCTGTCTTTGAAATCAGTTTTTGAAAAACATGTTTTCAGATAGATTCAAAGAAACAATTTTTTTTAAAAATGCTTTTTGAAAACAATGTTTAGCATTTTGTTTTCTTTTCAAAACATGTTTTGTTAGACCTATGGTATCAATCCCTATGTTTTGAATGATGATCAAACAAATATGAGAAAAGGAATTTAATGAGTTTACTTTAGTTAAAAGTGCATAATTCGAAAGGTTCGAAATCGAGTCACGACAGGCTCTCGAGTTCGAAACAGAAACCAAAAAGTCTCAAGCTCCAGCATTCGATGGGTGGTCGAACTCGAAGCTCAACCCAAAAGAACTCTAGAACTAGTTTTGGCAGATGATTGAGTTCGAACTCAAACCCAGAAACTATCGAGCCCCAACATCGACAGGCACTCTAGTTCGAATCTTGCCCAGAAATGTTCGACTTCGACAGGCAGCTGACAACCATCAAGCTGTCGGGTTGGAAATCCCGAACTAAAGTCAAAGTCTCGAGCTCGAACATCGATAGGGTATCGAGTTCTAAGATAGTGAAAACAAGGAATGTGCCAAATGCATTAATTGCAAGTTGCGCCAAATGGAGTAGCCGTTGAAGCAAAGAATTCAAATTTTATGAAGCTTCGAAATCGAAGCCTCAAGCTCGAACCCCGATCTCAAACCAGAAAAGCTGAAATAGCGACAGTCACGGGTTTGTCTCTTTCTCAACGGGAAAACAGAGCCTCTTTGAAAGATCAACCTTCGCCTATAAATACACAAGAGTTTGAAGACTTTCAAAGCACCTCTTTTCATCTCAAACTCTCTAAGTGTCAAAGCAAAAGTGAACTTACATTGCAAGTCATCTTTCAAAGTTGTAATAGTTAGCTAGTCTTCTCGCATTATCTTCACTTTTTAAAAGTGGTCAAGTCTTGATCTTTTCCGGGGTATTGAAAAGGTTCAAGCAAGAGAAATATCCTAAGGGTTGCCTATAGTATAAGTAAACTAGTAGGTGATCCTTTGGGATTTGTTTGTAAAGGTTTTTTAGATTCACCTTCAAGAATATAGTGTTTAGTGGAAATCAAACAAGTTGTTTGAGAAGGTGGATGCAAACTGTCCTTGCGGAAAAGAAAGTTGAACCACATAAAAACTTGGTTCTTTCTTTATAGTTCCATTTGAGTTTTAAACAATCCTCTTTGGTTGGTTAGATTAGTTGCATTTTCATGTTTTCCACCACCACCTGCCTTCGCCGCCGCAATTCCACCACCACCTCTGCCGCCACAATCCCACCACCCTATGTGTAAAATTTAGCCCTTAAAACCACCTCATTCACCTGCTCCCCTTCATCTAAATCAGTAGCTACAACGAGAAGGTGCACCACTGCCGGAACCTAACACTTGTAGGCATTTCTGGAAGGCTGGGACTACAAAGGTGCATCGACCAGTGGTGGTAACTGGGAATCATATCTCGGTGGCTCCGATCACATCAGGGTTCATCCCAAATTCCTCTATGCATATGCGACGAGTCATAGATGGGTTTTAGGAGCATTGGCGGAGATCTTGGACAACAATTTGTGGGCCTGGGACAAAACAAGAGGTTATTTGACGACAACAGAGACTTCTCAATTGGGTTATCTGGACAGCGGCAAATTCGGCATGCGAGTCAACAGCGCAAGGAAGGCGGAGGATAGGAGGTAGACGACTAGAGGAGGAGGAGCGCAGAGAAATTTTGGGACAAAAAAAAATGAGAGAGGGGCATGGGTTTTCCAAAAATTAGTTTCCAAATTTGGGTTTGAAGTTTGTTTTTGGTCCAACAAAAGAACATTGTTTTGGTTTTATAAACTTTAAACCAATGAAAAAAACACGCCTTAAGATGCGAAACAAAGAGTCTAATAGGAAAGTATAACATAACTTTGCCTCGTTAATGTATCTATGAGATTCAGTGCCAGTTCTTACACTTATAAACATTTATAAATCCCAAGGGCAAAACAATAAAAAGAGGCCCCTCAACAAAAAAATAAAAATAAAAATTAAAAGTTCAGTAAATTTCAGACCAAAAAGGAATAGTTTTCGGCTCTCATTTGAAAATAAAAATAAAAGGCCCCTTTTCCATTAATACTTTTTAGTTTTCAAAATGAAATTAATTTGGGCCGAAAACTAAAATTTTATAAATTTAAACCCGCTAATATATATTAGTATATTATAATAATTTTGGGCACTTCAAAATTTTGGACCCTAACATTTTGTCTTTGTGATGAGCGTATTTTGTATACACTTTGTTATTCTTGGTGCAAAAGGCGATATCTCTTGCCCGCAGGTCCCACACCGCCCAAGCCCATGGGCCTTGTGTGAGAGGTAAATCAGGGTGACTCAGCGTCCTTGGTGTAATCTGCTGCCAAGGAAACCAACTGAGCTAGCCCCTAATTCTTATTGCATCTAAGTGATGAGATTTACTTTTGAATTGAACTAGTTCTTATTGTTTTTATGTTAGAGAACATTTAGAGAAAGTTGCCAATTTTGCAACTAAAGTCTAGTCCCCTTAAATCATTACTTTTTAATCCTTTCCCCAAAATCCTACTATACATAGGTAATGTGTAAATGCTGAAACACTCTCTCTTCATTATAGTTTTAGTTTTTAACAACATAAAATACTCTTTCTCGCTCTTAGGGGCTCTGTTCTTTTCTACAACAATCATCACTTTTTTCATCCAAGATTTTACCTAAATAAACAACCTCATTTTTTACTAAATTTTAAATTCAAATTTTAAAATTTTCTCTAAATTGACACTCACATAAATTTAAAAAATAACATAATCATTACACATTTTTTTCTCTTTCCTACATAAATCCCCAAAAGAAATTCCCTCTAAATTTTCCCCAATATTCAAGCACAAAAAGAACGGAGCCTAAGGGTCTGTTCTTTAAGCTTTGGTTTTGGTCTCAGTTTTTATATCAACAGTAAATTTAATATATTATAATCAATTTTCATCATTTTTAATACAATTTTTCACTATTCAACTATACCTTTTTAAATGTTCAATATACTTTTTACATTAGAAAACTATATTTCTCAAGCCAAAACTCAACCCAACCAAAAAGAACAGGCCCTAAGAGCATAAATTTTACGGGGGGTCTTCTCTTCTTTTGCTATTTTTTGAAGAAAACTAAAACTTTGCATTGAATTTGTGTTCTTGGTGACAAATGAGCGTAGCCCATAGATGGTTTTGTATTTTCTTCTATTTATTTAGTTATGTTTTATTCTTGTTATTGTATTTATGTTTTTATCATGATTTGTTCAATCTTTAGTTGGCAAAGTCCCTTATTTAACATACGACAGCTCCTAGTTATAAATTAATTAAGACGATTGGTGTGTACGACGTATAGTGTAAGGTTTATATCATAGATGAGGTATATTTATCCAAATTCAATAAATTCTTTGAGAGATTAATCATGTAATAGTTGTACCATCTAGGATTATATAGTCCTTATATATACATATATAAATATTTTGATTAAATGTGTAATTTTTTGTCTAAAATATGTACAAAATAGAAGGTCATGGTTCCTTTTTTTTTTTTTTTTCTGCAAAAGTTACACCCTTTAGTGTCAAAAATTGGTGGCGAGAAAAAAAAATGATCACCAATAATTAACCGTTGATCAATAGCCCTCCGGTAACCAAAACAATTATAACTGATCCACGAAATTTTGTGTATAGATTGTTTTGGTCACCAAAGGAGTGTTTAAATTAAATGAATAAAACCACAGGAATGTAGTTACCATGCCTTTTTTTTTTTTTTTTTGGTAACTAACTTGGTAAAGCCATGTTTAATTTGATGACAATTAATATTATGTTTGGTCATTTAAATTATTATTTTTGCTCACCCAACTCCCTGCCTACACTCAAATTAACTTAATCCGTATCAAATAAATATAGTGATCGAAGAACATGATCACTACTAGTTGTACTATAATTAAACTAATTAATTATTTCATGTTTGATTTTGTATTTGTTTTGAATAATCTACTTGTATTTGATAATAATTACAATTAGATTCATACTAGGATTTGAAAATAATTTAGCCTATAAATATATGTCTTGCGTGGTTATTGTAATCATCACATAAATTTACACAGAAAAAAGCCTTCGGTTTTGTTAGAAAATTTCGCCGCTACCCACAGTTGCGATTGTCTTTGTTTCCTTCCGCTGTGCCTGCAACCATAACTGCTGCACACATATTTGTTTGTGTCAAGTCTTTGGCTTCCAGATTCAGAGTCTTCGACAGCAGGTTATTTATTTTGGGTATGGATATCCCTTCAGATGTTGTGAATGAGATTCTGGTTAGATTACCCGTTAAATGTTTGTTGAAATTCAGATGTGTTTGCAAAGCTTGGTGTGCTCTGATCAGAAGATCTCATTTTATTGATTTTCATCTTAATCATCCCTGTCAGAACAACAACAGAACAGACTACCTGCTACTACTCAAGCGCTGTGAGACTATAGAGCTCTTGTCATACTATTCTCGGCGCTGTGAGACTATAGAGCTCGTGTCATACTATTCTCGGAGGGAAGACATTAATGATGGGTTGAGGTTTCGTGTGGCTGCCCCTAATTTTCCTGCTTTTGATCATCCTAGGGCGAAGATTTGTGGGCCTTGCAACGGCATTGTTTGTGTTGTGGCTACCTCTTATCATCGTTATGATCCACATGAAGAGGTTATTTATTTGTGTAATCCAGCTACTCGTGAAATTCGGAGACTTCCTGACCGTCCCTTTGGGGCTCCTGTGGACGGATATTCACCCCCCAAGAGGTCAAAGGAATTCTTCCTGTGCAATAGACGGGGTTTGGGTTTTGGATTTGATTCTTGTACTAATGATTACAAGGTCGTCTCAATTATGTTTTTCCCGATAAATGATAGTTATTATGGTTACCAACTTGGTTTCAACAAAATTGAGATTTATGAGCTCAGTACTAATTCTTGGAGAGTATCAGATACTATATTGCCAGAAAATTATTGTCATAATTCTATCTGTTTTTGGGATTTTGGTCTTGGTGGATGTGGTCTATTTTTCAATGGATGCCTCCATTGGGTAGGAATACTAAAAGTTGGAATTAACTCCATCATGAGCATCTTCGCTTTTGATGTGAGCAATGAGGTAATGCGAGTGATCCCATATCCTCATCATGAATATGGGACTCTTGTTCCTTATGAATATGGGACTCTTGTTGTGTTGGAGGATTTCCTTGCTCTGATTTTTGTTGTAATTCCTTCCGGTGGACCACTAGTTCCAGATGAGCAAATTACGGGAGTTACAATTGTTATATGGGTGATGATGGAATACGGAGTCGAGGAATCGTGGATCAAAAGATTTTCCCTTGGACCTTTTTCAGGAATCCCAATTCCCTTGACTTGCTGGAACGACCATACGCTACTTGTTCAAAGCAAGGATGGTAAAGTTGTTTCATGCGATCTTCTTAAGGATGACCATCCGATCAAGAAACATAACGTTAATGCATGTTCCGGCATTATTATTCACAAGGAAAGTTTGATTTCCCTTGCATGATATAAAGAATTAATTAATTATATTGTTATGTTGAACTTGAGAAATTATTCCATACACCTATTGTATTAAGGGTCATATTTATTTATTCTAATTATATATGATTAGTCTGTTGCACTGAAAAAAATATAGAGGCAACGGTTGTATATTATATTTTAATATAATATATATCTTTTACAGGGATGTTCCTATCTAGAAAGGAGCCATGTTGGACAATATAAAATTGCATCATTTTATATCATTGTAAATATGTAAAATAAATAAATATAATATTCACATATAACGCTTTTAAAATACAAATTATTTCAACCAAAAATAAAATATAAATATAATAATTCACTTAAAAAGTGACATTGCACATTTAGATGCAAAATTAATTATCCCTCAAGTAAATACCACAATTCATATGAAATTAGCATTAAGAGAATAATGTAAAATTTAAAAATCTTTAATGTAAAATTACATTAACAATATCTAAATTAAATTTCAAATTCATAATTGTTGGAACATTTTAATAACATTAATATTTATTAAATTGATTTCAGTTTGCTAAAATGATGCTACTGTTTTTAATCAAATGAATGTGTAAATGCTGAACGGATTGCAAAGTTTGTATTGATAAACTTTAATGCATTAATGTATTATACTTATTATTTGCTTCCGTTTCGAAGAAGTTTCAATGCATACGTTTTGTTTTATTTGAAACAAAAAACTGTTCATCTTTACTACATTATTGTGTGGTTTCCGTTTTCCATAATCCATTGATCTGCACGTTTTAGGTGTTTTATTTTAGCACTTATTATGACAGTTGTCACGGGCTTTTGCCAAATATTTTAATGCTTATTTGCAGTTTTAGAGATCGGGCCTACGAAAAAAAAAATGTACAAAAAAGTGAAAGAATTAGAGCAGATAAGTCAAGGCCTTAAACCATGAAGGAAGCCACATGAAGGCCCAGCCGATAATAAATTCAAGAAGGCAAAGTCAATTGGAAACAAGTCCAAAATCCATTTGGAGTCTCAAATTAATTATGCAATGCAATTGGATTCCTTATTTGCTGGGCCCGAAATCAAATGCATGGGGCCGATTCCAATTGGAATTTAATTGATTCCAATTGGAATTTAATCCAATCGGCAGGATGAACGTGGGCATGCACAGGGTTGACGCGGAGAAGCTTAAAAAGGAAGCAATGAAGTTTTGGGCAAATTACGAATCCAAGAAGGAATTAAAGAAAGAAGTTGGGAATTACCAAAAAGTGAAGAGATTCCATGTACTTAATTAATTCTCTTTCCAAGTAGAAGAAGGTTTCCTTATTCAATTAGGAGATTGGTTAATTGCTGATTTGTATCCCTATATATATGGGATTATTCCTGCACTTTTTATATACAAGCTTTTATATATAAGTTTTTAGACTCGAGTTTTTAGATAGAAGTTTTCTAAATAAGTTTTTTATAGAATAGTTTCTTAGTTTACAAATAATTCTTGCGCAAGATATAGTTTCGCGTTAGTATAATTTTCCTCTGTTTTTCTCTGTTCTGTTTTGTTTCGATCGCAACTTTGGATTTTTCTGACGGGCAGTCTAGCGTTTGGCCAAACCGGCGGTTGTCAGATCGCGACTTCTTAAATTCCAGTACAGTATTCTCTTTTCTCTTTTAATGTCTTCTTTTATAATTATGTGTTTTTCGTGTTTTATCATGAGTAGCAAATTTATTAATTCTGGTATTATGTAAGAAGCCATAATCCATGCATGTATGAAACCCAGGAATTAATCTAAGGTCTAATGAATTATGTTTCTAAATTGCCTTTTTTTATGTCTAATTACTAAGATTCTATTAAGCATGATCAACTTAGTTTAATCTGGTAGAGTCAGTGAGTGGCACAACTACCGGCCGAGTAGTACAGGATTAATTGGGTAATAATTTCTAATGCATCGTCAGTAGGAATTATTAGTTTCGGGTTCTTCTAGTTCTTAATGCTTCTATTTGTTAATTAATAAGGTTTGCGGGGACTCGCGGTCTGTTAGTTAACGTAGGTAGAGAATAATTCCTTTGCGGGGACTCGCGGGGGATTATCGAGAATCTATGGAGAATTGGGATTATTTGAGGGGACTCGCGGTAATACTATAACTGAAACGGCATAAGTAATTAGACAAGTTAAGAGATTTATGATTGCATGCATAAGATTAAGGTGGATTTACATAATACCGGAATTTCCTCTCATTAATTGATTTCTGTTTACGTCTTTTATTTAATTATTAGTTTAATTATTATTTTGCTAAAATTAAGTGACAACTCTAAGGTCTCTTAAGAGACACAAAGGTGACTACTAGTCATAGTTTGGTTTTATTTGCATGTTAAATTGGAATTAGAATTAAATTGCCGTCTCTGTGGATCGACCCTGTCTACTACTGTGCTATATTTTATTAGCATCTTAATTGCAGGTTTAAGCAGTACTTTTACTGTATTTGGTAGACCCACGACAAGTCCTATCATCCATTCAATATTAATAACTGCTTAGAAGTTTTTTTGGAAAAAACGTTTACGGATTTTAATCCTTAATTCATTATTAGTGCTCTATATAAGCACGTTTTGTGTACTCAAAAATTAGGCAGAACAATAGAGATTGATTCTTATGCTTTGTTACAACTCCCCTAAAAATATAGCTTTGGCGAAATTAAAAACAGGTGTTAGGAAGAGTTCCTAATTCCTAATAGTTGTGCTGATTATTAGGAAACACAATATGTATGTTGGGCTGTTGTATACTGGGGATGACAAGTCACGTTGCTCTACTGCACCGAAGTTGATACTTTGTAAAGGGCTTGAATCATCTAAAGAAACCGAAAGATCTGCGCCTCAGCCTTTCTAGCGATTAACATGTTTGTTCTTTGCCATTTATTTTTGTGTTTTGCAGTTCACTGGACTGTTGAGAACAACAATAATTGTTTAATTTCAACTTATAAAAATCATAATACCATTTTTAAATTTTAAATGTAAATTCATATTCAGCAGTAATTGATTAAATTAAAAATTCATAATTTTTTAATTTCATTTATAATCTATTCAAACGCTAATTCAAACCATAAAACATTATTTAGACTCAAATTAGTAATAAAACTCTAATTCATATTCAACTCAAACACATTGATTTAATAATCTATAAATTTAAACAAATAATTTAAATTATTAAAACATAAATAATAAAAATTCAAAAATATAAACTATCCATTAAAGAGAAGAACTATTGGTTGAGAATAAATAAATTTTGAACATCTAAAGGTCAATCTTCAACTAAAACAAAAACAAAATAAGTTCGTGCTTGAATTGAAAGAAGAAAAAAAAAATTAAAATAAGAAGAATTCACAAACTTGGGAGAAAAATTGGTTAAGCTTGACTTGAGGAGGTTTGAAGGGAAAAATAAAATTAGAATTCACAAACTTTGGTGGCTGCTTATGTTGAATAGAAAAAAGAAAAAAAAAAAAAAAGGTTTGGTTATGAGCTAGGTTTTTCCGTGGTAAAGCGCAGGGCCGGTCCTGATCTTTTATAATGGAAAAAAAAAACCTTTATTGTGAGTGTTTATGATATGAATATTCAATATTTATATAATTATAGCTCGGGTTTATCTACTTCCACACTTTTTCTAATACTGAAAACTTCTGGTCATGAAATCACAATTCGCCGGAGAAAGGCCAGCCTTACATTTTCCGCGTAAGTTTATCACGAGACATGTTATGATCTTATTCCTTCTTTTTCTTTTTTCTTATTGTGATGAATCTTAAAACCACTTTAGCTTGTCATATAGGCTATGGATATGCTAAAAGTCGTAACTGTTTTCTCGTTGAATCTAATCGAAATATTGATTTTTAAAAAAAAATGTAAACTCCTGGAAAAATAATGCAAACTATTCTCATATAATTGTGTAGTTGAGGTGACAAATTTTTATTGGCCAACTTAAGACTTAATATGTTTTTAAAACAAAGAACTACAATGTAACTTTTTCCATAATATATATATATATATATATATACATTCATTAATGGTGTAATATGAATGAAATTATTAAACCATGGGTATTATGATTCTTAAATTTAACATTTTCTTCATTTTGAGAGGTATATTAGGAGATAACCTATCGATTTTATTATTTAAAGTGGGGGAGGGAGGGGTAAAATTTTTCTATGTAGAAATGTATTGATTGTAGATTTAGAGGGACAAAAAGCGTGAAACAGCTAGCCAAAACATTTTCTTCATTTTGGGTGGCAAATTAGGGGGCAACCTATCGATTTTTGTAAATTATTGAGTAGTACAAAAAAATTAATAACGGGAAAAAAATGAAATCGTTACTCATAAAAAGTACAAATACTGCTCTTCAAGAATAATAGCACTGAAAATTTAATAAAGGCGAGAAAAACTAAAACAAAAAAATGAAACTAGTACCCCAAAAAGAGTACACTGATACTCTAACTAAGAGCTAACTTCTTGGAGCATTTTTATATAAAATATTATTTTTGAGAAGTTTTGAAATCGATTTTGTTAATATGATTTCCATTAGTCGGTTATGAAAGAAAATGGTGATGTCTATTAATAATATTTATTAATAGTATGAAAAAAAATGATTCATACATTATATTCAAATTGATAAAAGGAGCATTAATATATATTTATATGAATGCATTCAGATATATGAATTAATATTATTATATTAATCATTTGAAAAATGCTTCTGTTTTCATCTTTTTTAATTGTCCGTTTGAGTCAATCAATTTTATAATCAATTTGCATTACCATTGGTCCATTTAGCGTGTTTGGCGTTGAAGTTTTGATCATTTGAATTTAAGAGAATTCAAGATCTTTGAACCAATATATATCTATATGTATGTGTATCCAAAAGAGTAGAGCAACTATTTTATATTCTTTCAACTCCCTCTAAAATATATCTTTTGGCAAAGAAGATAAAAGTGTTAGAAGAGTTGGTTATAGTTTTCTAATAATTGTGCAGATTATTAATTAGGAAAACACAGCGAGTGTGCTGGGTTGTTGTCTCTCGGGGGGTGACAAGTTTCGACAGTTCTGTTGCACCAAAGTTAATTCTTTGCAAAAAGGCTTGAATCACCTAAAGATAACGACTACGTGCCTCAGCCCTTCTACACTAGCTTCACTAACGAATTATCTGTTATATTTTTCTTTGTTTGTTTTATGGTTTTGCAGGTCACCTGTGCAGGTTAGAACAACATAACTGCTACCCCTTCAACAACAAAATTATATTCAAAATTATATTAAAGGAGTAAGAGCTAAATGTTACTCCTTCAACAGTAAAGTGGTACACAAAACTTGCACTACTAGAAATATGTGTCTTTTACGTCCAACCTTTTACGACGACACGCAATTCTCGTCGTAAAAAATGTTGTATGGCGACGAGAATTGCAGTCTGGACGTAAAAATTACTTTTCAATTACACAAAAAGCCTAATCTCCAAGTAAAGTGACTAATTTGGCTGTAAAAAATAAATTAACAAATAAAAATCCTACATATTCTTTATTAACACTAGTATTTTATTCCGTAAAAAAAAAAAAAAAACACTAGTATTTTATTAATTCATTCCACCCCCTACGGCTAACCGAACCAACCAAAGATCTATTCACCTCTACCGACCTAACCCCTCTATATTAAAAAAAAAAAAACTACCTTTTTTACTTGTCTATCTTTATTCCCCTAATATTTAAATTGGAGGCTTAAATTACAGAAATAGGCAATATTTTTTTTTCATTCCCGATCTTCAGAAAACGAAGATGGGGAATTCGTTTCTTTGAAAAAATGAATCCCTCACCTTCGTTTCTATAAAATTAATTTTGTAAAAAAAAAAAAAAAAAAAAGAATTTCTCATAGAAACGAATTTGTGAAATTCGTTTCTCGTATAAAAACGAATTTTGCAAATTCGTTTTCGATTTGTTTCTCGCAGAAATAATTATTTTAAAAAAAATTTAAAATCCAGGGAAAACGAATTTGCTGGATTCGTTTTCCTCGGAATTAAAGAAAAAAAGAAGGAAGAAAAGTCGGGCTCGTCGACTTAGAACAGACAAAAAATTGAAAGGGGGAAACTTTAAAATCCAAGCTCGGCGAACGCTTCTCCGATCCAGCGACGCCCCACCCCTGCCTTAATACCTGAATTCCGAAGCCGCGACTTGCCGCCACGACCCTCCGGTTGACTGCCACCGTTGTCCTTGAACTGAAGCTTCTCCAGACGGAACCCTAGGTCCGAACAGAGGGGAGTGACCTGCTTTTCCGGTGATTTCCGGTACGATTCCGGGCGCTTCTGTGACGTCGGTCCGATTATCCTCCCAATCAGTGAAATCTCAAGCCCAAGCATTCCGTGCGAGGTTTGTTATTTTTTTTTCCATATTTTTATCAATTTTTTTGTTTGTTAGTTATAGTATAATTTTCGATTATGGATTTCTTTGTAGTTACAAATTACACTCACAAAATTACAGAAAAGTGTTCCTGTGATTTAATGATTGTTTGCAGTTGAAGGTTTCCTACTGTTTTAGTCTTGAATCTGAGTTGAAATGTAATAAAACTCTCCAATTTGTGAGTTAGGGTAGACTTTACCCTTTCTCTGCCACATTTTAGCGTATGAGTTAATTCTCTCAGATTAAAGGGACTCAAAATTTGGTTTTCTTTGGAGAAAAGAAAGCAATTGCAGTCACTTGGTACTTTTAACGGCTGTCATTTGTGTTGGTAATGATTCTGAATTTTTTCGTTGATGGAAGTCTTGTGAATCTGAAATGTCTTACCGAACGGAGCTTTTGGTGCTGTACATTACTAGCTTTGAGGGCGTGAATTTAGCTAATGTGTGTTTTGAAAATTGATTTTGAAGCCACTGTTGAGGTTTGATCTTGTTAATTGATTCTTGAGATACAAAGATTTGGTGCATCATTCTGTAATATTCTAGTTTATATAAATGCCTTTGCTTAGTCCATGTTGTCATGCATGTTGATTCCGACGACTGCTGGAAAAGGATTGTGGCTCTCTGGTATTGATCAATGGATAAAGAGAAGACCGTCTGCTTTGATCTTATTATTTATTGCTGTTCTTCAGTATAAAAAAAAATGGATTAGATTCAAAAGATGGCATACTATGCAGAAAACACAGTCTACCTCATCTTGTTGTTTCTTTGTGTAGTTTCGGCAGTATTACAGTATTGGCTAACAATGAATGTCAAACAGTAGGAGAAACTTCTTCATTAGGCATAGTTTAGAGCCTTTTGTAGTCATGCGATATTGCAATTGATTAAGAAAGCTATGTTTGTTGTTGTGCTTGTTTCTTGGTTTTCTTTTATGTTGAAAGACGATTTAATTATGGATTTTCTATATCGTAGGTGTTAAGGAGAGAGAAAAGATAAAGAAAAGGAAGACAAAAAGAATGAGATAGAGATTTGAAGGAAGAATATTAAAAAGAAAAAAAGAAGAAGAAGAGGACTGAAGAGTTGCAGACGTGGAGTTGCCACAAAGGTTAGCTGCTGCAGAAAAAAGAAAAAATCGACAGCCTCCAAATTATAGACGGACAAGCAGGTTTGTCCATTAAGCCCTTCATATTTTTAACAATGTCATATTTTTCGAATATGCATTTCTTTGACAAGCCTTGTGTAGTTAAAAGCTCAAATTAGCGGTGAATTTAGTGTGCTGAGTTTGAACTTTCATGTTCCTGTGTTAGTAATTGTTTGTGCTATGACGTGTCTATGGTGAAGGGATGAGTTGGGATATTTTTGTTCTTATTTCTTAGAGATGAATTTAGTGTGTGAATTTTTTTAATGTTTTTGCTGTTTTATTGAATGTTTTGATCTTCAATCCCTTGATCCGCTTTGAATTGTTTTGGCTTTAAATGAGCCCGGTTTGTCGTTATCTTAACTGGTTAAGTATTGGATTTTTTGTATTTATTTAGTTATCTTCTGTGTCTCTTGCATCTGAATTGTGATGTTTTGTTGATGGGTTGTGGGACGTTGAAAAACAACTAGGAGAATCCAAATTCTGAAGATTGATTCTCTGATCAGCTGTTTTTTTTTTAATCCTATTTGGTGGTTAGCCTCTGAAGTTTATGAATGCTTGTGGTTTAATCTACGTTCACTTGTCTCAGGATTTGGAAATATTTGACTTTATTTTCTTAGTTAACTGCTGCGATTGGGAAATAGCTTGGATTTGCTGCGCAATTATCCTTGATCATTAATGGGATTTGGGATTAGTAAACGTAATGTCAGATCTCTCATTATTAAAGTATCCTTAAGTATCATTCTTTACTACTCTGACTGCTTTACTACTGTTTCTTAACTGATATCATGCTGTTTTTGGCTTCATGTGTGGATTTTTGTGGCAGAGTTCTGTTTCTTTCTTTTATCAAATGGACTATATATAAATGGGGAAAAATGCTATGAATGTAATGAGTCATATGTGGCTTATGGAATATTTCTCATCTCTGACTTAGTAGGCTGACTCAAATTTGTTTAGGGTGGATTGAAGTTTGAATAACAATTTTACCTGCCTTTAGTTTTATGTTATGTTTCGATGAGGGATAATAGTTATAATATGTTTATCCTGCCCTTCGTTTGCCTACATCTGTAAGAGAAAATATTGAAGCAGCAAATGGCCATGGCTCGTGGTTTCATGAAGGAACAAGCTATTCTAAGCAATGTGTAATCATTGTAGTACAACGTTTGCTGTTGAGCTGTGGTTTTTCTGTGCTGGAATATACAAAAACCTTTTTCAAAATAATAGTAATATCCTTTCTTCTTTTCTGAATTCTACCATTTGTCTTCAAATGAAGGAACAAACTTTCTTAGTTCTTGAGCTGGGATTTTGAGTAATTTTAGTTTCTTTCGGTGTTATTAAGATGACTTGTGTAAAACCTCGGATCAATGTGGAAAACGAACCTGCAAGCAATCAAACGAGAGCAAGTTTGGGTTTGTGTGCGTTTGTGACGCTGGGTGGAAGCAAACTCGCTCTGAACACGATGATGATCTCAAATAGTTGCCGTGCGTGATTCCAAATTGTGAGTAATGAGTATTAGCCTTAATTCTCTTCAATTCTTGCTTGTATTTTTTTGCTTTCTGAAATTCTTAAATGCAGAAAGATGTATTGATTCATATGTTTCATCTTATTTACTGTCCACATTCAATTTTCATTACCCTTGAGATGTTAGTTTCAAGAGTAGTTGAAAAGTAAAAATGTGTACATGGAGTGAGAAATTAGTATAAAATAAATTGCAAAAAGAAAATACGGTAATGAACAGGGCCTTAGTTAATTTATCTGTTTTCGAAGTCCACTCAGGTTTGGTTGAAATTTTGCCCATGAAACAAGAAGCTGCTTAATAAATTTGACTTATAATTCTTGTGGAATCCTCAGAATAGCAGAGTTTGTACCTTTGGAAGCATATGGCTTCTTATGTTGATTAAAGAAGATAAGGTCAAGCTATAAAACTGAAAATTTGTGTTTATTCTTTGAATGATCACTGCACAGATGAAAACAAATTCAATGCCGCGGTAAACCTAATTTTTACTCTCTGTGGAATTGGTCTTCAAAATGAATTTGTGGCTAGAAGTCCTAGCAAAGAGTAATGGTGGTGTGTTTGTTTCACTGCTGTTTTGTGTTTTCTTTTTTGTCTGTTCTTGTTGCAGCCTGCTTCTGGGCTGATTGTGGCGGTGGTACTTGCAACAAGACCTCGCCATTCACACACAGGTGCGAGTGCCAAGCAGGATACTATAACATACTCAACGTTTCAGCTTTTCCCTGCCTCAGAGACTGTAAGGATCTGTCAAGATTTTAACTCTTTTTATGTTGCATTTATGAGGCTTTTCGGGAAGTTGTAATGGAGTCTTGATGATATGTTCATCTCTGTTAAGGTTCACTTGGAATGGATTGTAACAATCTTGGAATTGGCTTAAACAACAAATCAGCTTCCTCCTCTTCACATCTTAATTTAGCAGACAATAGTCAAAATCAAGGTGAGTTCAGTTGTCCCTTAAAGTCTTTTCCTTATCTTTTCAGAAGTATTCACCGCCTCTGTGCCGATGCAACTTACATAAAATGATTATTATTGCAGATGGTCTTTAGTTGCTTTGCTGACCCTTTCTGTGGCCACGTTAGTACTGTCAAGAGACTCAAAACTGTCACTAGGTTTATTGTAGATGACATTGGATTTCAATTTCCATTCTCTGGTAAACCACGAAGCTATAGTTGAATTTTAGCTGTCTTTTTATGTTTACTACATCAGCTGAGAAGTGAGAACTCGGAAAATATTGCAGGAAAATCTAGCTTTGTTGAGATAAATGTCTTTTATTTTTATGTTGACACTTGTATTATTTCTTTTCTACTGCTCTTTATATGGTTCTCAAAAATAAGGAAGCAATTGGGTTAGAAGAAAACACTTTGCTTCAAGAGAATTAGAAAAGGACAGAATTAACACTACCTTTTATGAATAATGAAATATCTAAAAATCAACTATATAATAAGTGAAAGTGAACATAATAAACATATTTAATTCATATCATCGTATGGCCTTCTGAATTTCATTACAATATATACATTATGGATTTTTCTCATGAACTGCATATTTTTGTGAGTTTCATTTTTTATGATTTTTGTTTCTTGAGCATTCTAGACTTTTCTGGGCTGTTACATGAATTTTTGGTTATGTTTTTCTTCAGATTAGGAATGTCAGCCAGAATTCACTATCTCCATCCGTTGGAGACATCTTCAACAAACATTCTTATCTGGGAACCATGTAACATATCTGATTTTACACTCCTTCGTTCTTTAGCTCTTTTCTCCATCTCTTGTTCTCTTTAGGACTTATAACTATACACAGGTGAACAAAGACTTCTTTTTTAGCTGCATCATCTAATCTAGCTCGGCCGCTCAGACATTTTTAATGTTTTTTATTTTGCATACCAAGCCATTCAACTGCTTAAATCTGCAGCCCTAGCTATATTAGATGATGTTATGATTACTACTTGTTAAAACTATGAGCTATTCGGGTTTAATGGTTGCTTTGAAGGCTTATAGCTTTTGAGTTCTTTTTTCCATTGAAAAATGAAGAAGCCTATTGCAAATTGTTTCTTCTTGATATCACATCTGAGAAAGAAGAAATCATGACTTCTTTTTGTTACCTTCTCTTTTTGGACATCAATAGCTACATACCGACATCAACAGCTACATCCCTTTTACTGTTTTAGTTTAAACTGTAACTGTAGCAAACATCTTTCTGAATATCCTTTGGGGTGTGGGAATAATAGGTGCATTTTTCTCACTTAAAGATCATTACCCATAATTTTTATCACTTAAAGCTCTTGTTCAACTACATTTGAGTGCCAAAGAATAACCTTTTCCAAGATTCATAAAGGTGAACACTTATAAGATTTACTGGATAGAGCAGCTGAAAATGTTTCCAAGATTCATTCTGAGGTATGCAACTTTTTTATTTGTTTTTTCAGGCACCAAAACATGAACTGCTCTCTGATGAAAGCATAAATTTCGATTTTGCTCATGAAAATCAATGAAACTTGTAAGTTGCATAACTTGGTGCATTTGTTGTAGGTCTTGGGATCTCAAGTCGGTTCATTTTTCACAGATTTTTTGTTTAATTCTAAGCAGGGAACTTCAGAGAAAGGGAGCGCATGAGGAGATTCGCTCCTACGTCTCTTTCCCTCTCCCATTCTGTTGTTGGCTTTTTTGCAGTTCTGTTTGTTTTTGCTGCGAAGGAGTGGCTAAATTTTTTGCAGCTCCGTTCCATCGCAAACAGAGAAATGAATGTTGCAGATTTATGATTCGAAATGGTTATTTTATGCAGGTACTTTATGTATGATGGTCTGGAGGGGAATCATATTTTCAAAAACTTGGGCCTAGAAGATTACAAAACTTTTGTAATTCGAAGCTTTAACGCAAGAGGCGGCAGGCTCAATAATATTTTCCCTCTGTCACTGCGTTATAAGCAGCACACGCCCTAAGTCTATCAACTGCATCTCGGCGCAGAAATATCCAGGTACCCAACTCAAATCTTAGCAAAATTAGTGTGCCCAGAATTTGTTGTTTTCATAAGGATTCGTAGTCTTAAAAAATCGTGATTTTTCTGGTTTTGTATTTTATGTGTTTGATTCCAAATTTTAATGTTTGAAATTGATTGCTGCGTTTATGTTTCAATAATGCTAAGTAGTGGTTCTGATTGTTGTTGTTGCAGTTCGATTTGTTTTTTCTGCGAAGGAGTTGCTAAATTTATGCAGGGCCTTCTTCGTTTTGAAGCGGCCTTTCTCGCCTCTTCATCTGCAGAACAAGCAGGCGACACAACAAATCAGGTTTCTCTATGTTTTCTTGATTTGCACATTGCACATTGCACATTGCATTGTTTCAGGTGGTCATATGCTGTCAAGGGAAATTTCCTGTTCTGCTCGAATGGAGGTGTGGAACCGACATTTCAGGTGGTTCTGCTCAATGGTGCAAAAGCTGTATCGCATGGATGGCCAGTTGGGCAAAGAAGAAAACAGCAAAAAGGAATCTATTTTAGGATTAATATTATATTTTAATGTAAATTGTTCAATTTTGGTTCAGATATTTCTTAAAAATAACATTTAAATATTATTTTATATAAATTCAATTTACAGAATTTTTTTTTATTATTATACTTTTTTTACGACGAGTTTTGAAGTTGTAAATAAGTTTTATATAACTTAGATGGATAAGTAATTACGACCAAAAAATGAACTTTTACGTCCAGAAAAGGGACTCGTTGTATAGTTTTCATTTACACCGTCCCGGTCAATCTCGACGTAAGATTTCTTACGTCGGAGCCTCTGACAACGACATACGTGGAGGTGGGATACTCGACGTAAAACACTTTTTACAACGAAAATATGACTGTTTACGTCCAGAAAAGTCGTCGTAAAAGGCCCCTATTTCTAGTAGTGTTGCACACAAAACAAACAAAAACAAAAAACAAAAATTTGTTGTATAGACGAGTGCGTGAATGATGCGGCATCACATGTATTAACCTGTTTTAGATTCTTCTTTTTAAAAAAAAAAAAAAAAGAAACAGACTATTAAGTGATTGGCGGTTATTACGTAGACCCTTTATTAAAATTAAAATTAGTAAAGTGGCAAGTGGAACGTATTGTGTCTTACCTTGGTATACAGAAATGTAGATGATGCAAATGATGTTTATGAAAATTACAAATTATGCATATTTACTACTCTAAATTGGGGAATTGAGTTTCCATATAGTCTAGTTAAACTTTTACTAGTCTAAGATTATGATCAAAGTCCCTATCTCATCTAACCAAACCACCTAACTATAGGGGGGTTCCTGAACCATAGTTGTCTGAAGTGCCCGTGCTGTTAGCATCCTTTTTGCCGAAGCATGTGCAACAAAGTTTACTCCCGAAAGATATGCTGCATCAACCATCCAGTTGTATCCATAGTTGTCAAAATTTTGCGAAAATAATTCAGGCTTCTCTATAGGATTTTGAAATTTTTGCCTACCATATTTACCAGTATCAATGAATACGACTTGATAGACACTATCCATATTCCCAACTGTTGGCACATATAAACCCTTGTAGTAGCGCCTTACACTACATCAAAATTCATCCCATAGCCAAAGAAAACCGAGTCACCTTCAATCACTCCTCCATAGGGGTTTCGGATGACTAGCCCGCACAGACATAACTTGAGTTTTCCAAAGCGGAGCCATCGACATTCAATTTCATGCATTCCAAAGGTGGCTTCCAACCCATTTCACCTAAGATTTTAATTGCGTTAGAGTAATGAAGCCAAAATAATAATAATAATAATAAACAACGAGTAATATAGTTGGCTCCAGAATTCAGATCATGTAAAATATGGTGAATGCGAGGTGCTATAGGGTAAACTGATGGTTTTCATTTCTATGTAGTCATAATTTTTTCTTTTTAACACCGGTTATTGCAGAATTGGTGTACAAGACTTATTACACCGGATATATACAAATCCGATGCAAGAGTTGGTCATTTGCACCGGATTTTTAAAATAGGTTTCAATGAACCACGTTTCTTATTTTTTCCATTGTTTTTTCAGTTATCCAGTTTAATTAAGTAGCGTTAAAGAACTGCTTTGTTTGTTGTAGAGATAGTCTAATATTTCTTTCCTCAATATTAGAAATAAAATTCATTATATGGGATAGGAGAAATTCACATTTCCCAAAAAGGTGTGTTGGAATGTGTTTAAATAATATCAAGTATTGTTCAAATATAAAAGAAAATTTATAAAGAACAATGTAAAAATATACAGAGCACCGTATGGCAACAGATGTTTCGAAGAAGTCGTTTAAAAATGGTCAAATGAAACGGGTTAAATCCTATCAACCTGTTTGTTTTTTAGCACCCCCTAGCTACTTGTGAAGAACTTTTCCCTTCGATTCTGTGTTCTTCAAATTATCTTTGTTGAATTATTACAAGACTTTCTTTGCAAGCAGTGTCGCCAAACATACAATTTGTTCCATGCGATTTAACAGAGTTTAGGGTTTAGGGTTTAATAAGTTTGAAGCTATTTTGACATAAACAAAAATAGTTTCGTTAGTTAATTACTTAAAGACATAATTTAACAGAGTGAAAGTTGAGAATATTAGCTGAGTTGCGTATCATTACTTATAGATGAATCACAAAACCTTACAATAGTATTTATATAACCCAAATTAGAACTAATTGGCACCTTAATTAATTATCCTGAGGCAAACGACATCGCCTAGACAATGCAATGTTTAGTTTTGGCCAGTGATCTTATTTAACAACCACAAACGAACACAAATTAACCACACAACGATGATATCAGGCAGTCAAGCAGAGACAGCACTTGTAACCAAGGCTAGCCTGAGTGACGCACTGACTATCCACGTCAATAAACCTTGCAGTGCAGTACAGTTTCCATTCGAAAAATTTGCAAAGGCGGTCGCAGTAAGAATCTGCCACCACCTTGCTTTCTTCGAAATTAGGTGCCCTTGACGTTGCATATGCGCCTGTAATATTATTATTAATAAACCAATTAAAACTACAAATTAATATAATCATAATCCAAAAATTTGTGACTTTTATTTTCACATGTATAGTAAAATATGAATAAATATTGACAAGTTAAAATTCACGGGCAAATTAGTTGATTTAATGAAATTTTCCTCTGTATATTTCGTTCTTGATACTTAATTTCAAAAAACGAGGGGAAACAAAGTTAATTGATTGACAAAATTATTTAAAAAGAAAAAAAGAAAATGGATAAATTTTAGGAGACTTAATTACTAGTTTTGATTGATTATACCGATGCCTAATGATATATTTTTACATTTATTATAGAAAGATTTAACTTTGTATTATAAAGCGGAACGAATAAAGTTAATTACAATTCATTTTTTTTTTTCTTTTAAGGCTTTACCCTTTGGGCCAGAAAATCTTGATGGCCAGGGGCAAACCCAGGCCAAAGAGGGGGTTTGGAACTAGTTTTCAACCAGCAATAAACGTGCCTAGGTTAGAACCTCACTAGCTACGTTATTGCCCCAAGCGCAAAGATATTACAATTCATTCTATAATCAAACTACATGGCAACAATAATGGGAGATATATATATTTTGGCGGTCACATATATATATATATATATATACATATATATTAGTGTTAAAAGCGTATGATATAAACAATAAAAGTATTTAAAGAAATTTGAAGCTGAAAAAAAATAATAAAAAAGGAAATTTGAAGCTTAATTTCAATAAAATTGGGACATACTTGTAACGAGGAGGATGCCAAAGAAAACAGTAACAAGCTTTTCCATCCTGACTTGAGACTTGACGATGCCCATTTGTAGGTAGTATTTGTCGCCTAATACAAATGTCTTGTCTTTCACTTTTTGTTTCCATTCGGATGGATGAGTATGTACTTATAAGCCACAAATATGCACTATCTATTTCATATTAAATTGTTTACTTATTAACACATAGGAGTATAATAACCCATTTTTTGTTGTGTGCTAACTATTGATTTTATTTATAACTTTTATACCTACAAATTGCTTTTGTATAACTATACAGTAAAGGGTTGTTTTAAAATAGAAAAAGGAAATGGTTGTTTTCAAAAAGAAAAATTAAAGGGGTGTTTAGGTATTTTCAAAATGAAAAAGTAAACAATGTTTTCAAAAAGAAAAAGTAAAGGGTTGTTTTCAAAAAGAAAAAGTAAAATTACTTTTTCTTTTTGAAAACAACCCTTGCAGGGGTACTTGTTTCATGGTTTTAAGAGAGGAGAATGGCAATGAAAATGGAAGTGGGTGTTTGGTTTGGGAGATTCATTCCCCGGATCCCATCCCCAAATCGTACTTTATTTAAATCATTCATTCCCCTCTATTTTGAGGGGAATGGGAATCATTCTTCTTTAGAATTATTTTTTGTCTACTTTTTATTTTTTAAAAATTCTAATTAGTAAAAATTATCATTATAACATATTTAAATATAAATACTTTATAATATATTAGAAGTTTAATGTATCTAAATTTTATTGCTAAAAATTTTATTTGTGAACAAAACACTATAATAGGTAAGGATAGTCATTCCATTTCACAAACCAAATAACACCAAAAATTTTACGACTACCATTATTTCCCACTACTATCATTTCCATTCACATTCCCCTATACGAAACAAACTCACCCTCACTTTTTCCTTTTGAAAACAACCCTTCACTTTTTTCCTTTTTGAAAACAACATTTACTTTTTTCTATTTTAAAACAACCCTTTACTCTATAGTTATACGTACACAAATATTTACAAAAGCAATTTTTATGTATCAAAGTTATAACTTAAATCAATAGTTAGCACATAACAAAAAATCTATTATTATACTCCCATGTGTTAATAAGTAAACAATTTAACATAAAAAATAGATAGTGCATATTGGATTGGTGTTTGTTTCATTAAGTTTTTAGTCAACAATCATATTTTCATATAATAACTGTTAAAATGAATTCATCACTTATTAAATATATTATTCTATCGGTCTCATTTTAAATGTTTATTTTCTATTACTAAAAACAATAATACTGAATAGAGTGGACATTTTGAATAGAACGGAAGTATGACTGACAATTCGTGTCGGATTCGGTTTGGCGGATTGACAGATTAGTACCCATAAACCAAACACGACCCATTTATTATTTGGGTCAGTTATATAAACCCGAACCCAACCTTTTTAAATAAGTATAATCTCAAACCTAACTCATATAACCTGTTTATTTTATGAGCTAAAAACCTTGGGTTATATGGGCTAAAGGTGACCCAAATAACTTGATAACATGTTCAATCTGAATTTAAAATTTAGAATTTATACAAATTTTGCATAAACATCTATTTACTTATAACAAGAAAATATTATTGGTCTTCAAAAAAAAAAAAATCACAACGTACAGTACAAACAAAAATCAAGAATAAAATACTAAATAGCATCCATGACAACTAAATTATCCCAAATCAACCAAAACACCAGGAATAGAAAAGCATCCAAATTAGCTCAGCTGTCTAGCAACAACAAAACGCAACAGAAGGCAGCCAACAGCTTGAGCATTCAAATGACAAAACGAAAAGATAGTTCAACATGGCAATCTAGCATGCCAATACCAACTACAAAACATATTATAGATAAAAAGTTCCGACAGAGCTAATTAGGATTGAAACTTAACCACATACCATATTGAGTCAACTCTTCTAGTTTTAGTTGTGCTATGTAGGGCTTTGTCGTGACTCACCAAAATGCAGTAAAAGTACTGCTTTAACCTGCAACATATATGCTAAATAACACTAGCATAGTAGAAGACAAGATCGATTCACAGGAACAGTCAATTTCAATTCGATCCAATTAATGCTTAAGTAACCTGTTTTGACTAGCAGTTACATTTGTGCCTCTTAATAGAACTTTGAATTGTTATGTGATTTATACAACATAAAAGTAAACGTAAGAACTAGATTGAATTAATAGAGATTAATGAATTACTCATAGACTGATGTTGCTGACTACGAGAACAACTAAGCAATTAATTAACTAATAAACTAATTATATAGCAATCTACTAAACTAATATTAAACTAATAAATTAAGACTGACATGCTTGAGTTATAAATTAATACTTAACTAATTGCTACTGATTCTACTGGACTCGCGAATTTAATTAATGAATAAAGCAATTAACTATTAAATTAATTATCCCTACTCAATTCACCGAAAGCAAACTAACAATTAAGAGAGAAAGAAAAGCAATTGATTGATTAATTAACTAACTGTCTAATATGCATCAAATTAATCTTACCGAAATGAAAAGCAAAACAAACAAAGAAGAAGAAATACTACTTTATAAGCTGTTGCCTATAAAAGCTACCTCCCGTTTGCCAAACAGCAGCCTTCGCAGTCGGGAAATCAACGTAGCGAACCAAAAATGAATTAAAACTCAAACTGTATCAAAGCTAAAACTAAAACTATTGAATCGTAAAAGTAATCATATCTAAGATTGTGTGTCTTTTTGCACAGCTGATGCTTTATTTATAGGCCAAGCAAATCATATATGGAATCAAAACAATCTTCTAATTAATTAAGGAGTATCTCTCAATCAAATCTTCTAATTGAAAAAAGAATCAATTAACTTTCTTCCTTGCAAGTGAAGTCTTCTCTTTTGGTAATTCCTCCACTTCCTCTTTTAATCCTTCTTTGAATTGGAAACTGACTCTTTCTTATCCTTCTTCTGCACGGAATTAAATTCCACTTCTTGATTTATCCAAATCGGACAACAAGCTTCACTGAATTTCTTACCTCTTGGCCCAGAATTTTTGTGGGCTCTTAGATGATGACTTTTTAGTTCTAAATCCTTTGCTTTTGCACTTTTACTCTTTAACTGGGCTGTTCTCCATATCTGCATAAAAATACTTAAAACTTGGGCAAAAGTCCGTGACAACTACCAATAAACCTCTAAAATAAACGTACTAATTTGTTGGTCTTCATTGGTGAGCGTGCAATCAAAATTATATTGTGAATGCTTATATGGTGATTCGGTGAACCCAAATGCAATTGAATTGATTTGAGTTCACCGTGGTTGCTGTCTTCCTATTCCGTGGTAGATTCAATTGCGATCAGCTTTGAAGTTAAGTTGATTTTGGCAGCAGCTACCATTCTTATTTTGTTCGATCACAATTTTTCGCGTTTGATCTAAAGGGTTGCATTGATTTGGGACTCTCCATCTGGTTTTGTTGAAACTCAAAGTTCTGCTTAATTCTTTTGTGGGGTTAGAAGCTAGCAGCTTTGATTTGATTTTAAAAAAAAAAGAAAGAAGAAAGCCTTTTGCGGCAGTTCGGATTTTTGACGGCTTGGATTAGCTCTGGTCTTTGGTTCAGTTTGGCGTCCTCGAGATACTGTGGGATTAAATTGATCAAAGTCAATTTAATTCTTTTGGTGATCAGAGCTTCCAGGTTGGTGAATTTGGATTTCGACAATAGTAACTTCGACTTGTGTATTGATTGTGCGGTTGGATTGAATCAATTGGAGTTTGGCTTCGGTGGCAACTCTACATCAAATTGGCTTTTGCAATTTGGAGTCGAAAGAAGTTTATGAAAAAAAAAAGAAAAAAAGAAGAGAAATGTATCCTTAATTATGGATTGGAGTGCTTATAATAAACATATTCTAAAGTTAGTTGGGAGACAAAATTACCCATTTTGAATAACACTGATGGATAGTTATTTCGGAGTATTTAGTTTGCGACAATTAATTCAAAAGGAGGTGGCAAATGATGCAGACGATGAAGCAAAGGAGAATGTACGTTTGGCATTATCTCTCATCCGTCAATATATTGATAGTCCAATCTCTGGAAAAATGTGTCATGCTAAAACTGTCAAACAAGCATGGGATATTTTTGGTAAAAAGTTATAGAGGGATGGATAAAGTTTAGAAAAATAATGTTTTAAAATTATAAAAGAAATTTAGAGATAGCAAGATGAGAAAATGTGAAACGATTGCTGACTACTTTCATAGATTATTGAAAATCAGAGGTGAGATGACATCAAATGGGTATTTTCTCGCCAAAGATATTTTTGTGAATCATGTTTTCAATACACTTACTTGGAAGTTTGATTACTTTGTAGCATTGATAACTAAGACAACAGATATTTCAAAGTTGAGTGATGGGGAATTGCTTAGAATATTGATTCTTGGTAAACAAAAGATTAATATCAAGCAGTTAGTGATCGATGAGTTACAAGAGCATGCATTTGAAAATATTGCTTCAAGAATTGTGGATGAAGAAAGTCAAAGTATCATTGAGCAACAATGTGTCAATGTGGATAAAGGCATTGAAATTGTTGATTTGGTCAAAGACGAAGAAGGAATTGTATGTATCTCAGAACAAAAAAACAAGATATTGAAATTGATAATCATGTAGATAAAAATGATCATGGAAGTGTTGAAAACTTTGCTAAATTGGAGCAGATCAGCTGCAATGAAGTCGATTCCTTATTAAAGGGAGTGTCCGACCAGGTTAAAAATGTGATAGTGGAACCTTGGGTTTGCAAGGACATTGTTATGTTTGATGGCATTGATGAGATTAGTAATGTTGATGGAAAGTTCTGTTCTAAAGAAGAATAGATAGATATCAGTGAATTTTTTGATCAAACTAGAAAATTTTACAAGAAGTGCTCAAAATACAAGTTTGTATTCAAATCAAATTTGAAGGAAATACCTCGAATTTGCTCGGTTGTTATTGAAATTTGCAAGGATGATTCCAAGGTTGACGAAAAAACTTGTTTAGATGAAGAATGGGCGGATATGACTAAGTTCTTTGATAACGATAAGTTTCCACAGAAGATTCATGGAACATACAAAGGTGTCTCTACGCTGAGACTGGAAATAGAGCTGATCGAAAAACTACTACAAGGTGATGTTGCATGTTGTCTATACTGCAAAAGAAATATCGATGGAGATTCAAGGTTGATGGTGATGGAGCTGCTTTGATCCAAGTTTGGTTTAAGGGAGGCTATGTTGAAAATAATAATTTAAACCAAACTTGTATTAATTATTTAATTATAATTGTAGTATGACTTATTATTTCTCTGTTTCCTATTTGATTTAGTGTTGTTTTGGATAACTTATTTGTTTTAAAAAATAGTTCTGAATCAATATAATAATATGATTCAAGGATATGTTAGCTTATAAATATAGCCATTGAGTGATCATTGTAATCATAAAGAATTACAGAGATAGATACAAAGATATAGGAGAAACTAAATAGTCTTCGTGTTGTTTCTCGACCAAGCTTGGGCTTTGGTATGCTGCACAAATTGTGTGCGTGCGGGATTTTTTAATTGTTCGTTATTACAAAGAAGTTTTATTCCTCTGTGTGTTAATCTTTTTAATAGTATTCAGGATATATATTATTTTTATATCCTACAGTTTCGATTCCAATTTGATTCAGCTTTGTGAAAGACTTTGTTTCGTAATCCGTGCAATCATATATCTGTTTGTTATTTGATTTCGCGGTTCAGTGACTCTCCAAATCAATTTGGCATTAGTTTTCTTTGTTTTTGTTTTGGGTGAAGAGTACTTTGCAGCAATTAGATATACTTAATTGATTAACTGTTAAGATTATTGTTTCTTGCCTCCATCGATCCATGTGCAAGATATGGAGCTTTGATCAGATTGTTGTTTGATTTCTACGATGGTGGTTAATTCGCAGCTTCCGATTGATGTCTTTGTAGGTTAGTTTAGTTTGGATCAAACATATTGTATTTTTTTGAACGGCTGATTTGGTTCAAGAATTGGTAATTTGGGCTTCTTTGTGCGGCGGGCCGCAGAGGTTTTGAAGGTGGTTGCAATTTGGTATTTTAGGCTCTGTTCTCTTACTGATATATATAGGAAATTTTTTTAGTTAGGGAAGAATTTTGTTTTGGAGGAAATTTCTTTTGGGAATTTGTGTAGGAAAGAGAAGAAAAAGTGTAATGATTATGTTTTTTTTGAATTTATTTTAGTGAAAATTTAGAGGAAATTTTTAAATTTGAATTGTGAATTTTGTAAAAATGATGTTGTTTCTTTGTGTAATATTTTTAAGAAAAAAGTGATACTTTTTCTGATTATGTTCGAAAAAGAACAGAGCCTTAATCTTGTAGAATATAAAATTATATACATATCCTAATAATATAAACTGATTAACGTATAACGGTATATAACTTTTTTTGTAATAATGAACAACAAGCAAGCTCGCACGCAATCAATCTTTCCGGCGTACCAAAGCCAAAACTTGATCGAGAAACAACCGAGGCTTTTCACTGTAAATCTCTGGATTGCAATGATCACCCAGTACCTCTATTTATAGTCTAACTTATCCCTGAATCCTATTATTAATATTATTCATAAGTATTGCTTAAAACAAATAGGTTTCTCAAAACAAACACTAAAACAAATAGGAAACACACAAATAACAAATCCTACTGCAATTATAATTACCTAATTAATACGAATTTGGTTTAACTAACTATTTTTCTAACATAGCCTCCCTTAAATTAAACTTGGATCAAAGCAGCTCCAATGGCATCACGAGGTTGAATCTTCATTGATATTTCTTTCGTAGTGTAAACAACATTTGAAACCAACTTGAAGTAGTTTTTCAGGTCTACTTTTAATCTCATTTTAGAAATACATTTGTATGTGCCATGAATCTTTTGTGAAAATTCATCTTTATCGAAGAATTTATTCAGATCAATCCATTCTTCTTCATCTGAATTAATCTCGCAATCAACCTTGCAATTTTCAATAACAACCTTGCAAATTCGAGGCATTTCCTTCAAATTTGATCTGAATACAAAATTGTATTTTGAGCACATCTTATCAAAATTTTTAATCTGGTCAAAGAACTCCCTTACATTACCAATTCATCTTCATAATAGAGCTTTCCGTCGACATTGTTAGTCTCATCAATACCTTCAAACATAACAATATCCTTGCAAACCCAAGGCTCTAATGTCACATTTTCATCTTTGTTGCCTTCTGATTCAACAAGGTCTTCACTAATCACAAAATTAGTTTCCGAGAAGTTATTTTCCTTCAATTCGATTACTTCTTCAACACTCACATGATCACTTTCGTTTTTCTCCCAGTGATCATCAATTTCCGTTTCTTGCTCTTGTTGTGCCAAATAAATAATATCTTCTTCTCCTTTGATCAAATCAACACTTTTAGTTTCTCCATCCACATTCTTTTGACCTTCATCTTCATTATTGACAGAATCTTGTTTATTGATACTTTCACTTTCTTCATTCACAATTCTTGAGGCAATATGTTTAAATACATGCTCTTGTAACTCCTTGATTACTAACTGCTTGCTATTAATCCTTAGTTCATCAAGAATCAATATACTTAGCAATACTTCATGACACAACAAAGAAATATCTCTTATCTCAATTATCAATACCACAAAATAATCAAACTTCCTAAGCAATATATCGAGAACATGATTCACAAAAATTTCTTTGTAGAGATAATTAATACCCATTTGATCTCGTCTTGGATCTTCTCCAATCTATTAATATAATTATCAATTGTCTCACATTTTCTCATCTTGTTATCTCTAAAAGCTTTTTCTAATTTCAAGACATCATTTTTCTGTACTTTGTCCATTCCTCTATAAGTTTTTACCAAAATATCTCATTCTTGTTTGGCAGTTTTAGCACGACAAACTTTTTCAGATATTGAACTATCAATATATTGACGAATTAGAGATAATGTCAAACGTACATTCTCCTTTATTTCATCGTATACATTATTTGTGACCTCGTTTTGAATGTATTGCTGCAAACCACATGCTCTAAAATAAGTCTCCATCTACCTTATCCAACAAATGTAATTTTGTCTTCCAACTAATTTTGAAACCATATTAATGTAAGCACTCCAATCCACAATTATTACCTCAATTTCTTTATCTTCTCCTTTTTCTTTTTCTTTTTCTTTTTTTAATTCCGAAACTTCATTGGCCAAAACATACCAAAGATTCCAATTGCTGTGGCCAAACAAAGTTCACCAATTTTCTAAAAATTTCCAGCGCAAGTCAGCCCAACAATTGAACACGAATGAACAAGACCAAAATTTGTTTGATCAACCTACACTTGCTGCCACCAAAATCAAAGGAAACAAAGTAGTGGCGGTGGAAATTAATCGAGTGAAGAAATCAATGCACTAAGTCGTCAATACAACACTTAATTAAACCTTCCCAAACTTAATTCTTGGCTGCTTCAAATTTACAAAAAACAAACTCCAAAAATTCTTACGTGAGCTCTAATCGGCTGAAAGGCCCTACCTCCTGCAGTCATACGTTTATCAGCAAAACTTCTTTCTAAATTGAACCCGTGCAATTCAACGCTACGGCCCTAGTTCAATTAATGGAAGTTCACATCGTCTCAATTTTCTCAAATTAGGAAGCTGCATACACAAAGGTGATCACAGATAATATTGGCTCCGATATCACTTGGAAGATATAAAATTTATATATCCTAATAATATAAAGATATTAAAGTACAGCATAATATAACTTTTTCGTAATAACGAACAATAACCAAACTCGCACGCTTTTAATCTCGGCAACGTACCAAAGCCGAAGTTTGGTTGAGAAACAACCGCAACGCTTTTCAGTTTCTCTCTCTGTAAATTTCTGTGATTACAATGATCACCCAATGCCTTTATTTATAAGCTAACTTATCCTGCAATCCTACCATTAATCTGAATCAGAATTATTTTCTAAAACAAATAGTTTTGGAAAACAAACACTAAAACAAATAGGCAATAAACAAATAACAAATCCTACTAAAATTATAACACTACTACCAAACATGCTATTGGAGGCGGGTTCTGCGATGCCCCCGCCTCCAATAGAGGTGCCGCCATATTGTTGGCACCCGCCTCCAATAATAGTATTGGGGGTAGGTTTTGAAGGACCCGCCTCCAATACTTTTATTGGAGGCAGATTCGAAACGCCCGCCTCCAATAATAGTATTGGAGGCGGGTTTCGAAGGACCCACCTCCAACACTCTTATTGGAGGCGGGTGTCAAAAATATGGTGGCGCCCGTATTGGAGGTGGGGACAGCTCAAAACCCGCCTCCAATTGCACAGTTTGTAGTAGTGATTAATACAAGTTTGGTTTAAGTAATTATTTTCGAACAAGTTTGTTTCCAATTTGAGATTGGTTTGTTTTAGGGAAACTCAGTTTTGAAAAGAACTTGGTGAATTGGGCAGTCAACTTCGGTTGGTGGCAATTTGGGTAGTTGACTTTGTTGGATATTTTATACAACAAGGGGATTTCAGATGAAAAAACAAACAAAATCTACTAACTTCAAACAGAGAACTAATCCATTATAGCAAAGGATACAAATGGAACTTGTATCAAGGTATAGGAAATTCCCTCTTCAATTTGTTCTAGGCTTTTTCTTGTAGGCTTTATTAGTCCTCTTTTAGTGTGCGAAGGTTTCAAGACTAATATCATTACGGTATAAGATGAAGATAATTGTTAGAAGTCTACATTGACTTAAACAAAAGCATAGAACATGTGTGAAAAGTGCAATAAAAACTTGAAGTTGAGAATGATTTCTTCTACAGTAAATGCGTACTTAGGAGCTTATTTATACACTGATATAGGTTTTGTCGCACCTCACCAAACACAGTAAAAATATTGCTTTTAAGCCTGGAACAATATGATAAATAAACGTAGCACGATAGAAGACGGGATCGATCCACAGGGATAGTCACTTTTATTTTCTTATTCCAATTAATGTTTTGTAACCAGTTTTGACTATCGTAACCTTTGTGCCTGTTAAAGAGACCTTTGGATTGACGGTTAACTTATAGAATAAAACAAGTAATTTAACTACTTATGTGTATCAAATAGAGAGAAAGTATTCTAGTATTATGTAATCCACCTTCATCACATGCATATAATCATAAACTCTTTGTGTAATTATCTTATGTCGGTTAGTTATAGGTTACCATGGTTCCCTGCAGACATAACCCAATTCCTCCTTAACTTCTCGGTAATCCCCATGAGTCCCTTGTAGACAGGATTACTTCTCTAACCAATTCAATTAACAGGCCACGAGTCCTCGACAGACACCTTATTAATCAATTAGCAGCATTAAGAACTAGAGAAACCCAACACTAATAATATCCTATCATCGTAAATCAAGGAATTACTACCCAATTAACCAGTACCACACGGCCGGAGGTTTTGCCACTTACTGATGCTACTGAATCCTACCAAGTTGGCTACCCTGGATAAAATCTTAAGCTTATAAACACTAGTTAATTTAGGAACATAGTAATTAGACTTTGTTTAATCACAGGTTTCATATATGCATGGATTACGATTTCAATACATAACACCAAAATAATAAATTTTGCTACTCATAACTTCACAAATAGAAGAAATAAATATAGAGAATGTATAGAATTATAATACAGAGTAAAAGAAATAGTACTCGATTAACTGTCGTCAGTCGGAGGCACCTCCCGCTTGGCCGAATGGTAGCCTTCACAGTCAGGAACTCAAAACAGCGAACTAAAAATGAACTAAAACTAAATCTGTATTAAAACTAAAACTAGAACTACTAAATCTTAAAAGTAATCGTATCTAACGTTGTGTTGACCGTTGTGTCCTTTTTGCACAGCTTAATGCCTTACTTATTGGAACTCCTAATCAATTAAGGAGATCTATCAATCTGATCTTTGATTGGAAAAAGAATCAATCTTGCGCATGGAGTTTTCTTTAACTTGGTAACTTCTGATTTTCCTCTTTATTTCCTTCTCCAATTTAGCAATTGTTTCCATCTTTGATTCTACTTCCATACGGAATCATTATTTCCATTTTCTTTCTTGATCTGATTCTCGAGCAGCAAGCTTCCTTGGATTTTATTCCTTCTTTGCCCTGAATACGTGTGGATTCTTTGATGATGATTTATTATCTCCAAATCCTCTGCTTTTGCACTTTTACTCCTTAATTGGGCTGATCTCCAAATCTACATATAAACACATAAAACTTGGGCAAAGCTCGTGAGAACTGCCAATAAACCTCTAAAATATTCAAGATAATATCGGTGGATCATAGACCTCAAAAGGGTGACATTCAATAGCCACAACTCTTAGGAAAAGTTAGGAAAAAACGAGACTCAATTCAGAACAACAACAAGCCTTGAGCTACTGAAACTTGTGCGACTCGACATACAAATTCACATGGGTTTTCACAGTTAGCTCTCAATGCTGGTTCTCACTCCTTTTTCCACTAAAATTATTGGAAAATCTCCAACAATCCCCCGCCATTTTTCAATGATTTGGAAAATCGCCTGCCTCTCAAAATCAAGAACATTTCTTGATAACTTATGCATCAACCTTGGTGTCTTTCGATTGAACCAAAGCCGTAGTGAAAACATCCTACAAACCTGTCGAACTAATTTGGTAGACAAGCCTTAATGTAATCACACACAAGTTTGCTTTCCCGCAACATGTTATAAACAACACATAATAACTATGTGTCTCAATCCCTTCATGAACATTTCCAAGGTTTAACCAAAAACCATTTATGAATATTCATTAGACATTCATATAGGTAAGTCCCAAAATGCCCCCGTCATATGAGAATTTTTAGCATTTTATTGTTTTCTCATATTTGGCATTATCTTGGGCTTGTTAAGCACTTCAAGTTCTACCTGTACTCATTGGCGAGTCATAACACTACAATTATTAGTGTTCCAACCATTTAAACAATGTACTTTTTGCTACATTCAATTCAGAACTAGTAGTTTAACTAGCAATGAATTGAGGTTTCCATTGTAAACGGTCTAGTACATGTTTCTTGATAGAAGATAATCTTTCCTATCAGTCCTTAAATCATTCTTTGGTTTGCCTAATTGGCTTAACCAAATTTTCTCTTATTGATTGTTCAAATCACTATTTCAAAAGTTACTTAAGATTAAAACTTCACCATTTAGCGATTTTAGTATGGACTTCAATCCATTTCCATTGATGTTTCTATGCATTAGTTTAGATAATTTCTTACCAAAAAGAATCATCTCCTCAATGTGATCAAACAAGCAATCGAATTGCATTCCTTCATTTCATTAAAACACACTTTAATTAATATGTCACAACTAGTTCAAGTTCTGCGAAATTTGTATATATATATATTTACAAATTAACTTGAAAATTTTAAGACTTCAAATCATACATTATGAATTTAATTATGAAAATAATTATCCATTCATTTATAGCATATCAGGCAAAGCATGAACATGTTATTTCTTTGCCATCTAACACACATGCTTCACATAATTTCATACAATCATATTTGTTACATATGAAATCTCACATGAACTAATAATAATACAAAATACTGCAATTACCAATTCTAGTTCATCAAAACAAGTAATCATTTTAGGTATTTTTTTTCATACTGATGAGTGTTTTTTAGTTGTTTTATTTTAGCGTCTCTTAGGTGCTTTTTGCAGGTATATTTGTTGGTTTATGAAGCCAAGAGTAGGTGTTTAGAGACTGAGTCAAGACAGAGAAGAATGAGCTAAAAGGAGGAAAAGGAAAGGGTCTGTTTAATCAAATGGAGGACAGCAGCAGAAAAGGAGAAGCGATGGGCAATTTTGGGTGTTCCAACCGTGATTGAAGAGTCTCAATTGTTCCAAAACTAGTAAATAAGAGAGTTATCTCAGTTCTGAATTTTTTACTGGAAAGAAAGAGATAAAAGAATATTCTGGAACTCGTGAAGGAAGGAACAAGAAGGAGATTTTATCATTGGTTTGAAATTTTGATTTTTGATGAAGTGAAGTGATAAGATCAAATACTGATCTCATGTGATTTAATCGTAGCTGGAGAAGTGGAGAGGACTATTCTTCCTATTTATTAGCACTTTCTACAGCTATAAATAGAGGAGATTACTAAAGGAAAAATTCATTCAACTTTAGGCATTTTCATTTATACGATAGTTCTAGTTTCACTAAGAGGTCTCTCTAGTTTTTAGTTCTTCATTGTTTATTTTAGCTTCCATTGAAGCTTTTGATACACTCTTTGTTTTATTTATTCTTCCTTAAGTTCTTCAAGTAGTTTTATATCAGTTTTTCCTTTGTTTTCCATTCTGGAATTAAGGAAAGATTGGTATAGTAGTTTTAAAGTTGTTCTTGTGATGGAAATGTTCACGTCAAGCCTCTATTTGCCCAAACGGAGGGTGGTTCAGACCTGCTTTCATTAATAAGTATTCTATTTCTTTCTTTTCTTCTTTGTTGCTTTGTCTAATAACTTTTACATTAAATCTTGGTGTATTTGCCATAACCATGAACAGCTAAACATTTAGTTCCAACATTATGTAAAGAACATTAACCCATGCATATATGAAATTGAAAATTGAATTTTGGCTAATTTTGCATGCATTCCCCTTTCATCATGTGAACATAGCTCTACATACTAGGATTTTAGTGAGTTTGACCAACTTGTTAAAAACCAGTAGTGTCAATCAGTGACAAAATTACTGTCGGGTAATACAGGATAATTGGGTAATAATTCTTAAAGTTAATCCAATAGGAATTTTTAGTATCATATTTCCCTAGCTTTTAATGCTGTTAATTTGGTTAATAACGTGTTGTAGGGAGCCCCCGGCCTTTTAATTAGCAAGATTAGTTAGAGCAGTAGTCATGTCATAGGGGCCCACGGTGACTGCCAACATACTAAAGGGGGATTGGGGTATGTCGTAGGGAGCCCACGGTACCCAATAATTGATTGATGTTGTGTTATTAGTTTCCTTTAGATGTTTATGATTATATGCATGAGGTTAATGTGATTTATATAATGTTGGAATGCTCTTTTAATTGATAATTTTATTTGTTCTTGTGAAATTTTAGTTTTTATAAAGTGACAAATTTTAAAAGTCTCTCCGAGACAAAGAGGTGATTGCAAATCAAACTATTTTTTAAATCAATAGGAATAAGAGTTTTAGTCAACTGTTCCCTGCAGATCAACCCTACCTTCTATGCTATTTGTAATATTTTCTTGTAGGTTTAAGCACTGATTTTTTGTGCATTTTGGTAGCCTCACGATGGGCTTTATGACATACAATAACTATGTATCAAATTACCTAAACATGCTATCTAACTTATACTAAATATAATACAATCCTTCACTTAATTGTTATTCCAATTCAATAGGCGAATAGAGCTTCAAGAATTAAACATAAGGAAAAGCAACATATTATATTTTCAAGTATTCAACAAACATGCATGAATCAACCTAATTTGCTTAGGAAAATCATGCATAGGGATATCAATATTATATCTTTTAATTATGAATCAAAACAGTTCACCCTAGAAAGTTAAGCATTTAAGCACCATGTTTTTCATAAACCAAACATGCAAAACACTTTTAGGAATCAAGTTTTCAAGTAAGTTTTAAAGTAATTTGTGGAATTTATGTATAACATAATTAAACCTAATCGTGTACTCATAATTCACAATATGCATATTAAGCATATTTTAGCATACGAAATACTTCATAAACTAAGTTTTTGTAACTATATAGTTTGAAATCTTTTTTGAAACAACATGCATAATAAATTTATGAAAAATATAGTTATTCCAAAATCATATAATCATACTTAATAAAAATATTTCATATCACTAAACAAATCATAAATTCTATAACAACAACTATCATGCATTCCTTTTGTTTAGAAAAGAAGCAACACATAACACAACAATAAATGAATACTGATCTCATTATACTTTGTGATTGCAGTTTTCACATCTTTCATTTTGGATGCCACCAAAACATTCAGACCAAATCCCTTTTGTCGTCGAATTTCTCATCTTTATCTTATGTTTTGCTGCTTCCGAGTGTTCAGAACATCAGAAATCTCCAAAGAGGCAAGATGATGATGCATCTTTTTCTTCCAACGAATGAAGTTTCCACCATCAAACCTATCTAGTTTCACTATAGAAGAAATAAGATCCTTCATGTTGTTTGTCATCGCCTGGTAATAAAGCCTAAAGATTGTTGGATATTTTAGACAACAAGGGGATTCCAAATGGAAAGCAACAAACAAAATCTACTAATTTCAAATAGCACTAATCTATTACAGCAAAAGATACAAACAAAACTTGTATCAAGATACAGGAAACTGTATCAAGGTACAGGAAATTGCCTCTTCAAATCGTGCTAGGCACTTTCCTTTAGGCTTTATTAGTTCCCTTTAAGTGTGAAAATTAAGGTTTTGGGACTAACATCCTTATGGGATAAGATGAAGACAATTGTTAGAAGTCTGCACTGACTTAAACAAAAACACAGAATGAGTGTGAAAAGTGTAAGAAAGACTTGAAGTTGAGAATGATTTATTCTACAGTAAATCTGTCCTTAGGAGCCTTATTTATAGACCTCAAAAGGGTATCATTCAATAGCCACACCTCTTAGGAAAATGTAGAAAAACACGGGACTCAATTCGGATAAGAATTGATTCCGAAATCTCCCTTTTCATGAAGAGTTGCAAGCTTTCATAATAAAGGAGTGCCTCAGTTCTCTTTGCTCTATACGACCCGACATGTGAATTTGCACGGGATTTCATACAGTAAGCCTCGAGCCACTGGAACAGCAGCAAGCCTTGAGCTACTGAAACTTGTACGACCTGACATGCGAATTCACATGGGTTTCGCACAATTAGCTCTCAATGTTGGTTCTCACTCCTTTTTCCACTAAAATTATTGGAAAATTTCCAACAAACTTTGGTCAGCGTGGCGGATGTTTCCAACATTCTCATTGGCGTCTTCTCCCATGTTTTAGGCGGCGTGGCGGAGGTTTTTGACTGTCACGTTTATCTCTTCTTCTGTTTCCGATGGCGTGACGGAGGTTTTTGACAGTCGGATTCATGTTTTCTAGTTTCGCTTTCTCACTAGCAAACTCTCATGAGGTTTTCGACTGTCACATTTGTCTCTTCTTCTGTTTCCGATGGCACGATGGAAGTTTTTGACAGTCGGATTTATGTTTTCTAGTTTCGCTTTCTCACTAGCAAACTCTCATTGATCTCTCTTTATCATCGTGAGTTTGAGAGGAGATGTTAGAAATATGGTAGTAATAGTTTTAATTTCCTCGTTCAAAAAGGGTAGACTAGTTCGTAACTATATATATACACTCTGCTTTACACTAATTGGGGATTGTATTCTTCAGTGATATCACAATATTTACACAAAAAATATAAAATTCCGCCGCAGCCCATTGTTGCAATTGTGTTTATGTTTTGCGTTGTGCGTGCAATCATAATTGCTGCACACATATTTGTTTGTGTCTTTGGCTTCCGGATTCGAGTCTTCGACCGCAGCTTCTGGTGTATCTTTGTGGGTTAATTTATTTTGGTCCAACACTAATGAAGCTCCCTCCACATGCTGTGAATGAGATTCTTGTTAGATTACCCGTCAAATCTTTGTTGAAATTCCGATGAGATTGCAATGCTTGTTGTGCTCTGATCAGGACTCCTGATTTTACTGATTTGTATCTCAACCATCCCTCTTAGAACAACAGAAAAGACTACATGCTACTCAAGTGTTGTCATATTATTCTCGGAGGGATGACATTAATGATGGATCGCTTCGTATGGTTCCACTGATTTTCCGCTTTTGATCATCGTATAAGGGAAATTTGTGGACCTTGCAACGGCATTGTTTGTGTCGTGGCTAACTCTTTCTCCCCGTGCACCCCCCTCTCATCATAGTTATCATCCGCATGAAGAGGTTATCTATTTGTGTAATCCAGCCACTCGTGATATGGATGATGATTGTGAAGAAAATAACGTAGGGATCTCCAAAACTTAAGGAACAAGAACAAGGAAAATATGTATATAAAGTAAGAAAGCAATCTAAGTCGTGTAGAAACACTTTCCTTGAAGTGTTTAATGCCCCCACTATTCTTGCTAGCAGGGAATATAGATAAAATAAATTAATCAGAAACAACAAAGTAGCATATTTTTTAATTGTTTAGACAAGAAAGGAGATGAAAATTAGTTGATTTAATTTCTAGCCAATCACCCTCTATTTATAAAGTTGAAAACTTGCAATCATGAGATACAATCAGCCTAAGAATGGATGCAATCAACCATTCATCTGTTAGGATGCAACACTTCAACTACAAGACACATCTTTAAGAAGAAACAAAGAGTTGCATCTCTTAGTGGCTACTGAAGTTCGATCGAGGAGCCGTACGAGTCGCACAAAGGCTCGCACAGCACACAACTCCATTCGATAGCTTACTAGAGCTCTTGCGACTCGTACAACGCCTTGCACATGCTACTGGAGGACGAGCGAGGTGCTGTGTGAGTCGCACAACGCCTCGCATGGCTACTGAACCACAAAACCTCCTTGTTCTTTTTTTCCTGATCTTTGTTCGAATGACTTCGCTTCATTTCGATACTATAAATTACAAGAATCTTCAACAAATGGAATACGAAGTCAAGGAATCGTGGATCAAAATATTTCCGATCCCTTGGACCCTTTTCAAGAATCACATATCCCTTGGCTTGCTGGAATCGTGATAATCACTTTTGTTTAGACTTTATTAATTCTCTTTGCTGTGTAAAATTTTCTAAAACTAATATCCCTGTGAATAAGATGAAGACATTTGTTTGAAACCTGCAGTGACTTAAACAAAACAAGTGTAGAAAGTACAAAACTGCCTTAAACTTGAGATGTATTTCGTGAGCTATAACTCAGCCCCTATGGGGTCTATTTATAGAACTCAAAAGACGCAACTCAATAGTAACAACTCTAATGAGATTTTCGAAGGTACGAAAAGATTGGGAAGCAATCAGATAAAAACTGATTTATGAATCTCACTTTTTGTGAAGAATTACAACCATTCAGAAAATGAAGCATACTCAGTACAAGTTTGACAACACTATTCGAGACCGAGACTTGTTCGACGTCGAATGGGCCCTTTCGATATCGAACAAAGGTTTCGAACAACTTTTGATTTCCAGCCTAATTCCTTCTGTTTCGCGAAGACACTGAGTTCAACATCGAACTTTGTTGGGTTCGACAGTTATTCGACACTGAACTCTGTGCCGAACCTTCTTTGCTCCAATTTCCTTCTTTTCTTGAATTATTGAAAAATTCCAAACAGTGTTTTCGATCCACTAATTGTTAGTGTAACAATTTTTATTGGATAGAATGACTTTATTACTACTTTCATTGCTTGATAGGTTAAAAGTAAATTAACAGTTTTTCTTTTTTTTTGAATTATACCTCGTGACTCATAAATAATTATATTTGTATTGTAAATTAAATATTTTTTTGTGCCAAATGGTGTAATCATCTCCATATATCTTTAAGTACATTCTTTTCCAAAAAAATAATAAAAAAATACAGTGAGTCATCTCAGAAATTTCATATAATTTGGCGGTCAATTATGGTTGGCACCTTTACATGATGTTGCTTCATTTAATATCTTTCTCTGTTTCTTTCAAACTCACTAGTGCTCCACTGCTCAATAGTGCTTTTTAATTTAAGCTTTAACCTTTCAATTTCAGATTTGCTCATTTAATTTGTTGTTAAGTTCAAAAAGAGTGAAAATATATTCTTTAATTATCAATTGAGTAAATTACCAAAACTCTCCTTCTGATTTATTCAAATTTTTTTTAAAAAAATTAATTCTTTAGTCAAATTAGTAAATCACCAAAACTATCAAACATACCTTTGGCGACTTGCAGCGCAATGAGAAAATGCAAGAAATTAAAAAGTTATCAGGAGGTCTGGAAGAAAAACAAATCCAGCAAGTTCCTGGCAGGTTTTTCAATTAGTCTTCTTGTATTTCTGTCGAGTCAACTGACCAGATTAATTAGTCAAATAATTAATTTGGTAATTTGGATAGGAGTTAGTCTCGTGAACGGTACGCATGTTTTTCTTTTCTTCTCTTTTTTAAATGATACTTTCTCTGTTCTATTAGAATAGTTTACTTTTCCATTAGAAGAGTTCACTTTATTATAATATTTTAATTCAACAAAATGAACTCTTCTAATAAAATAAAGAGTGTCCATGAATTGAATAAAATTGAATGATAATGTTAACAAATATCAATATATAAAACTATTTTTAAGTATCACATTAGTTGAAGAAAAATACAAGGAAAAACAAATGAAAAAAAAAACCTTAAAATACTACTTCAAAAGAGTAGAACTAATACTCTAAAAGGGTACAAGCTCTACTTTGCTTCTCCAAAGAAAAAAAATGAAATTAAAATGCTATTCAAGAACAAAAGAGTAGCACTGCTGTTTCAAAGGAGTAAGATTTAAGGGAAAAAAAAAACTAAAATTAGAAAGTGCAATTTCAAAATAGTAGAATTGCTATTATAGAAGAATACTAGTGTTACTTTTGAAAAGTAACATTAGTACTCTTTAGGAGTAACACTTCAGAAACAAATGGAAATAAAAAAATATAATCTTTTTTTTAAAGAAAAAAACAATGACTGAAAGTGCTACTTAAGAAGAGTAGTAGTGATACTTTAGAATAGTATAAGGAAATTTAAGAAAGAAAAAAAAATTAGAAAAATGAATACGTGAGGTTTCTTTATAAAGTATCAATTATATCTAATTTCTACTTTGTCTAGTGATGCATGAGTTTTTTTTATGGACTATTAGTTAGCTCTACCTGTTATTTCGTCAACAGCAAAATTTTAGTGAGTTTGCTATAAAGAAAAACGCGCATGGATAACATAAGGTCACATTTACAAATACTAACGCATATATAAACTCGTTTTATATTTTTTTTTCGCGGTATACAATATGGTAGCAGTCATCAGCTCATTCGTTGGCTGAGGAAATTGCCAAGAATGTTTGGAATATTATAACGTAGTATACGATCGAACAGTGGAAAGACACACAAAAAGAAAGACCATTATCAGAGACCAAAGACAATTTCACTTTCAGAAGGTGACAACAATGATTAAAAAAAATATGCTTTTCCGATAACTAACCTTAAATTGACGTAAACAGACAAAGAATGATGCGCTGGCTGCTGATGTTAATTTCCACAAACTCTTGTATTCTATTCCTACTCAATCAACCAATTCTTCTTTAATATCTTCACTCTGACAACCTCTAACAGAATATGAAATTCTTTGAAAGTGATATGAACGATTCAAATTGTCATCCGAATAGAGAATTGTGGCAATCCTTGTCTTATCATGAAATACACGAACTAGATATGGTTCAAATCTTTTGTCCATTTTTTCGTGTCTCTGTATCAGATCAAAGTAAGGTTCAACTGCCATTCACTTGTGATTAATAACAAGTGACGGAGGATCTGATCATATCCAAAATCTTAAATACATCCTGGGATATTCTTAGTGTTTCCGAACTTGATCATAAGAATGGCTGAAGCAGCTGCAATTGGTGCCTCTTTACAGGTCGCTCTACAGTTCACATTGGAGAAGATAGCGAAGCTTATTTCCCAAGAGGTTGCCCTTCATCGGGGCTTAAAGGGCGATTTAAAAAAGTTGAACAAATCTTTATTACTGCACCGAAAATTCTTGGATCAAGCAGAAAGCCAACAAGTAGTTCATTATGACAGCTCCCTCCAATTCTGGTTTCAGAAATTTGAAGACGCAGTTACTGAGGCTGAGAATGTTTTAGAAAGAATCGAGCATGAGTATCATCATCGAAAGAATATTGGAGCTCGAGATCTCAAGTACTTCTTCCAATCCATCCCTTCCTTTGTTGCCCGTAAAGTCAAGAAGATAAATGCAGAATTGGAAAAGCTTCATGAACAGGGGGCTGTCTTCAGATTCGACCAATCGGCGGCTGCTAGATCAGGCTCCGATGCAACCGGAATTGCAGAAAAATGGGAGAGTGATTCAGTTGCTGATGATGATGACAAAGTGGTTGCAAGAGACGACGTCGATGTTGAGGCTCTAGTCGAAAAGATCAGCAACTTTGGTGATGATAAACAAGTTTATGTCATTCCCATTGTGGGAATGGGAGGAATTGGGAAGACAACTTTGGCTAAGTCCCTTTTCAACCATCAAAAGATTGAGCAAAAGTTTGCCAAGAGGAGTTGGGTTTGGCTGTCTGAAAATTCTGGTCCCAAAAAGATTCTTGCGTCCATGTTAGAATCACTGACTCAAGTGAATCATCAGCTTCAAAGCAGAGATGCAATTGTTGGAAAGCTTCGGGTTGCAATTGAGAAAGAAAGGTTCTTTCTTGTTCTTGACAACATGTGGGATGAGTTCATGACCACAATCTGGGAAGAGCTTGAAAGATCCTTGAAGGGGATTAGTCCCTTGAAAGGCCATTGTATTGTCATAACAACTCGGGACGCGAAAGTTGCAGTTGGCGTCAGCGAACCTTCGGACACATTACTTTTGCACAAGTTGTCCGATGATCATTGTTGGAGCATTTTGCAAAAGAGAGCGTTCCCAGGATTAGCAGTTACAGAGGAAGTTGAGGCCATAGGAAAGGAGATTGCAAAGAAATGTCAAGGCATTCCATTAGCTGCAAGTATTATTGGGCGCATGCTGCGCAACAAGGAAGCCGAGGAGTGGCAATCGATTCTTGATGAAGGGCTTAAAGATCTTCTTGAAGATCCCGAGAGTAGATTGATGGCAATACTAAGGTTGAGCTTTGATCGTTTGCCTTCCGTGTGGCTTAGGAAATGCTTTGCCTACTGCTCGGTTTTGAAGAAAGGTAGCAGAATAGAAAGGGAGAAACTGATCCAACTTTGGATGGCAGAGGGGTTGCTCCAAGATAATCCACAAAGTGGGAAGGCAAAGCAGGAAATAGGCAATGATTTCTTCAACAAGTTGCTCCAACGGGGCTTATTTCAGGACGCGCAAAGGGACGAGTATGGCAGTCATGTGTTGCACTGCAGAATGCACGATTTCGTGCATCGCCTTGCGTGTTTAGTTTCTGGTCGAAAAACAGCCCGGGGCCGGGAGCATCAGGTCAGTGATGAGGTACGATATCTTGTACTTGATTGTGCTCAAGAGTTGCAAGTATATAAAACGATGGTGAAAAACACAAGAACATTGTTTTGGGAGACCAATCTTTTTTCCGGAAAGACATTAGAATATTTTCCATTTATTCGAGTTCTTAAGTTGTGTTTTGAAGCTGGGAAGGAGCTTCCCGAGGAAATAGGGGATGTTATTCACTTGAGATGCTTAGACATTTCTGAAACAGAAATTGTTGAACTACCAAAGAGTATTTGCAGGCTTTACTTGTTGGAGACTTTAATCGCGAAAACTGCTCTACGTTTTCCTGATAAGTTCAAGAATTTACACAACTTGAGAGTTTTAGATTACTTTACCAAAGAATGTGCTGCTGAAATGCCCCCTGAGATTGGACAGTTAACCAATCTGCAAAAGTTACTCTTCTTCAACGTTGGTAAAGAAAAAGGTAGACGAATCGAGGAATTGGGGCCATTGAAAAGCCTCAGAGGCTGTCTAGAAATACGCAATCTTGAACTGATAAATGGAAAAGAAGAAGCAAATTCCTCAAACTTGTTTCAGAAATCGAACCTGTTGAATCTGAAACTTGAATGGAGCAGCTCCCATCCAGCAGACAAAGACAATGAAGTGTTGGAAGGCCTACAGCCTCACACGAATTTGAAAGGCTTAGAAATTCAAAATTTCTCGGGGAATCAACTTCCATCTTCTTGGATATCAAGGCTAGAAAAATTGATCAAGTTAGAAATCAAAAGTTGCCGGCAATGCACAGCAATGACTTCTCTAGCCCACCTGCCCCAGCTCCGGTATCTGAAGCTCGAAAGGATGGATGAACTCGAGAGGTGGGACGATGATCCAGCAACAATGTCAAGCAAACCATTCCGTAAATTGGAGGAACTGACACTCTGTCATTGCCCTCGATTATCCACCTCTCCAAGTGATTTTCCAAGTCTCAAGAAATTGGAAATGAGATTCGTTAAGCAGGAGGTGGTAACATTCATCTGTGGCAGAGTGAAGACTCTCACAATCCTCACCATTGTAGTGGTAGAACAACTCACTCATCTTCCTTCTTCATTACCAACTAACAACAAAAGTCTTGCATCCATAACACTATCAGGTTGTCCTCAACTGATCGAAATTGTCCCAGAAATCGGCAGTTTAAGCAGTTCTCTTGAAGAGCTTCGAGTCCAGGCCTGCCCAGAGCTAACCCATCTTCCTCATGATCTATACGCCCTAGTGGCTCTCCAAAAAATTGAAATTCAGGGTTGCAGCAAACTCACTTCATTTCCAAGTTCTACAGAAAACCAAAGCCTTAAATCCCTCAAATTCTTTTCAGTTTGTGATTGTGAAAGTTTGACCGAGTTCCCAGAACAGATAATCCAGACTTGTGAATCTCTGCAACTGCTGTGGATTTCCAACTGCCAAGAAGTCACCACTTTCGAAGTGGACTTTCATCAAACACCTTCTCTACGTTGGCTCAGCTTATCAAACTGCAAGAAATTAACAAGTATTCCAAAGGGACTCGAACGCCTTACTTGCTTGAAGACGTTGTGGATAGGTCCATTTTCAGAAACAGTAGAGTTTGATTCCCTGAACCCAATGTTTGAGTCAATCCAACATCTTTCCACAACCCTTCATGATTTGCAATTGTTTGGATGGCCTCACTGGAATTCACTTCCTCAACAACTTCAGCATCTGCAGAGACTAATCCAACTATGCTTACATGGCTTCTGGATCCAAGAATTGCCGGACTGGTTCGGGAACTTTACTTTGCTTCAGAACCTTGAATTTCATGGATGTGAAAGGCTACAAAAATTGGCCTCCGCGCAGTCCATGAATCGTCTCACCAATTTAAGGGAGCTATTGCATCGCAATTGTTCTTTGTTGGAGCAAAAACTTGAACGCGAGACCGGGCCTGACTCTGAGAGGTCTAAGATTCCTAATGTCAAAGTCTCTGTTCTTACGATAACCATTGTTGATCCGAATTTATAAGGTAAAATTTCTTGTTTTCTGACTTCTGCTGGATAACCTATTCAAATTTCAAATATATCCAATTTTCGTTTTTTGCCTTTAACAGTGTACTGGACCTCATTGCTGCATAATCGAACATGGAAGAATATCGAAGTTGAAGTTGATTTAAAAACCGTGCAGGTAAAGTAATTTCGACATAGTGAATTAGTAAAGAGGTAGATCGGTTGAGATTGAACCATGTTTCTTTTTGTGTTTTGTTGATTTCGCTGTGTGCGCATCATAAATGATAATTTTATACCCAACATATACATTGGGTAAAACAAAAGCCTCCTTGAATAGCTGAGACTGAGAGCTCCTCTGTTTTTCACTTAGTTGAAAACACATTTACTTTACTTTTGGCTGTAGAAATGAGATTCTATTGGGATTCTTGTTTAAGATTTGCATGACTTGAGTTGAGGTCAATACATGATTTGTTTATAGAATGAAATGGTGGATTGGACAGTTTTTAAACTCTAAAAAGAATTGTATCTCTGTTTTAAGATCATATTTTGAAAATAAAATTTTGAACTTAAAGAATGTAGTGAAATACTCCCTCTTATCCAACTTTTTCCAAAGTTACCCTTGATTTATTTTAACCAATTAAGAGTAATTATTATAGCACGTATTTATCTTACTTATTTTATCCAACAGCGGAAGGAGATGAAGAATAGGGAATTCGCATAAGGGGGAGGGAGAGGGAGAGGGAGAGGGGGAGCCGGGGAGGGGCTGGGGTGCGATTAAGCCTATATTAGTTTTATGTTGCTATTAGAAGGAAGAATACTTTTTTAAGCTTTGGAAATTTTGCCCACTCTTAAAATACTCTATTAGGGAGTTAACAGCTGCCTTTTTTAAGGTTGCGTGCTTAATAATTGGCTTTTGAAAGTATAGCTGTATGATGAGCTCTAGTCTAAATCACAAATTATGCAGATTTACTAGTCTAAATTGGAGAACAAAGTTTCCATCTAGTCTAGCTAAACTTTAACTAGTCTAAGATTACGATCAAAGTCCCTGTCTAATCTAACCAAACTGCAAAACTGTAGAGGGAGGGTTCCTGAACCATAGTTGTCTGAAGTGCGGGTGCTGTTAGTATCCTTTGCTAAAGCATCTACAACAAAGTTTACTTCCCCAAAGATATGCTGCATCAACCATCCAGTTGTATTCATAGTTGCCAAAATCTTGCAAAAATAATTCAGGCTTCCCCATAGGATTTTGAAATTTTTGCGTACCATATTCACCAGTATCAATGAATTCAACTTGATAAACACTATCCGTATTCCCAACTGTTGGCACTTATAAACCCCTGTAGTAGCGCCTTACTCTGCATCAAAATTCATCCCATAGCCCAAGAAAACCGAGGCAGCTTCAATCACTCCTCCAGAGGAGTTTCGGATCACTAGCCCGCGCAGACTTAAGTTGAGTTTTCCAAAGTCGAGCCTTCGACATTCAATTTCCAGCACTCCAAAGGTGGCTTCCAACCCATTTCACCTAAGATTTTAATTGCGATAAGAGTAATGAAGCCAAAAAAATACTAATAATAAACAACGAGTAATATAGTTGGCTCAAGAATTCAGATCAGATAATAGTACAAAAGGCGAATGTATATTTTACACAATGTCAAGATACATGGTACGACATATTCTGGATTTGTGTTTTGTTGAATATTTCGCAGAACAATAATGGACTACGAACAAAAAAACAAGGATTGTATTTCTAGAACTTGTAAAGTTGTCTATTACAATGTAGTAACAAATAAAATTATTCTTTGAAGTCGTGAGAATCACTTTAAACTTTATTAGTACCCTTCGCTGCGTAAAGTTTTCTGAAACTAATATCCTCGTGGATAAGATAGAAGACATTTGTTTGATTCAATCCAACAGCTTTCCACAACCCTTCATGATTTGCAATTGTTTGGATGGCCTCACTGGAATTCACTTCCTCATCAACTTCAGCATCGGCAGAGACTAATCCAACTATGCTTACATAGCTTAGGGATCGAACAATTGCCGGACTGGTTTGGGAACTTTACTTTGATTCAGAACCTTGAATTTCATGGCTGTGAAAGGCTACAAAAATTGGCCTCCGCGCAGTCCATGAATCGTCTCACCAATTTAAGGGAGCTATGGCATCGCAATTGTTCTTTGCTGGAGCAAAACCTTGAACACGAGACCGGGCCTGACTCTGAGAGGTCTAAGATTCCTAATGTCAAAGTCTCTGTTCTTGCGATAACCTTTGTTGGTCAGAATTTGTAAGGTAAAATTTCTTGTTTTCTGACTTCTACAGGAATTTCAAGGTATCCAATTTTTGTTTTTTGTTGTAATTTTTTTTGGCTTTAACAGTGTACTGGACCTGATTGCTGCATAATTGAACATGGAAGAATATCAAAGTTGATTTAATAGATGTGTAGATAAAGTAATTTCGACATAATAAATTGGTGAAGAGATAGATTGGTTGAGATTGAACCACATTATAATTGTGTATACTTCCTTTTGTGTTAGTTCATTTTTCTGCGCGTTAATCTTTACCTACCATAAATGATATTTTTATATCTAAACATATACATCTACATTTGGTAAAACTAAGACTAAGAGCTCCTCTGTTTTTTACTGTCAGTCTTAGTTGAAAACGCATATTCTTTTTACTTTTTGCTTTAGAAATGAGATTTTATTGGGATCCTTAGTTCTCTGTTTAAGATTTGCATGACTTGAGGTCAATACATCATTTGTTTATAGGATGAAATGGTGGATTGGACAGTTTTTAAACTCTAAAAAGAATGGTATCTCTGTTCTAAGATGATATTTTGAAAATAAAATTTTAAGCATAAAGAACGTAGTAAAATACTCCCTGTTATCCAACTTTTTGTAAAATTACCCTTGATTTATTTTATCTAGTTAAGAGTAATAACGGTTCGTGTGTTTGATAACAAAAATTCAAACCTCTTAAAACCACTTATTTCCTTTACAAAAATTTAAGTGAAAAAAGTCAGCTTATTGCTTTATCTCTTAATGCTCCACGTAATAATTCTTTAAATAACTTATATTTGATTTCAAAATTATTCTTTTATTTTATTTATATTAATTTAACTACAATTATTATTTTTTTGTTCATTAGCATACAACGTATTTTAAAGTTTTTTTATTATAATATTGTCAAATAAAATTTAATTTATTTTTATTATTATATTTTGGTATTAAAATTTTATTTTAATAAATTATATCATTTATATGTTTTTATAAATCTCATTCATACGATATGTTTTATATTACTTATATAATTTTATTAATATATATAAATTTATTGTAAAATTTTTAATTTCTTTTAGAGTACAATAATGGATTCATTTTTCATTTTTAGGGGTTTTAATAAATTGTAATATTTTTTTATTCTAATCATTCAATTTAATGCATTTTATCTTATTTTGTTTCCTTCTATTTTTCATTAATCATAATTAATATTTTATTATAAAATTTAATATTTCGCATATATAAATATAAAAAATTCAACATAAGGGTAAATGATATATTTTTAAGATTTCAGCATTAAAATCACCATATTTATCAAACAAGATCGAGTGATTAAGCATTATAATTCAGAGGTTCGGGAAATATATTTCATCATATGTTAAGTGCTTAATCAATTCAGCGTTATGATTTCAGCATTAAGCATTCAAGTATAAGCATTAGTTTTATCAAATGGCCCTTATTTTATCCAACAGCGGAAGGAGATTAAGAAGGGGGATTCGCTTGCATCAAAAGAAAAAAGAGGGGATTTGCATAATGGGGAGGGATAGAGAGAGGGAGAGGAGCGGGACGATTAAGCCTATATTCGTTTTTGTTGATGTTAGAAGGAAGAATATTTTTTCAGCTTTGGACAATTTACCCGCTCTTAAAATCGTCTCTTAAGGAGTTAACAGCCACCTTTCACGTAATGTTCATTTCTGCATGTTTTTTAAAGTTGTGTGCTTAATAATTGGCTTTCGAAAATTTTGTGATGATTTTTGCAATTTAGGCATATATGTATGATGAGTTTTGCACTGCACTATATTTGTATCGATTGGTGGTTGGTGTTGGTAGTAGGGCTGGCAATCTGACTCATCAACCCGACCTAACCAATCCGCCTTTTTAACCCGTTGGATTGGATCTAATGGGTTACGGATTGAACGGGTCACAGGTCAAAACTTGACCCGTATTTAATGGGTTGGGTTAGGGTCAACCCGTGTGTTTGCAACTTTTCTCCGCCGGCTCAACCCGTCTAATATTTCTTCATTGCTGAGCCGCACGGGGTCAAATTACATATAAACCAAAATTGACCCGCATGGTCACACATTGTATGCATGTGATTTCATTGATTTGTGTGTGCTGGCGCGTGTGTGTTTGCATGTGTGCTGCGTGTGTTTTTGTATGTGCTTTGTGTGCGCTGCGTGTTTGTGTTTGTTTGTGTGTCTTTTTTTTTTTTTTTTAAAAAAAAACCTCTGGTGTGTGTCTGTGTGTGTGTGTGTTTGTGTATATATAATAAATTTTATTTTTATTTTTTTGGATAAATATATATTATGAAATATTTATAATGAATGTGATAGTTCATTTTATTTTATTTTTTAATTTGTTTACTCACTAATTCACATGTTATAGTAAAACTTTTCATATAAAATTAATTAAAAAATATTTAAAATAAAAAGACAATATTTATAAGTAATAATTTTAATTTATTTTTAAAAAATGAGTGAATTTACAAGTAAAATGAATTAATAAATCAGGTCAAATGAATCATAATCTAATGACCCACAAAGATATTCAAATTGCTTAAATGAAATTAATTTCAAATATTTTTAAAAATTAAAATATAATGCCTGATTAAATGGTAAGTCGGCGGGTGCAGTAGGTGTGAATGGGACATGGTGTGCCTATGTGACGCCCCGCTCTGACCCCCTTTTCCCGAAAGTCTATTCCCGACGGGAAAGCAGTCGGTGCAAGGAATATCTTCATTCAGGGCTCTCGCCCACAAGTCAATACATAGTAGTAATGGAAATTCTCTAATTAATTGTTATTACCTCAATGTGTAGAAATACAAGTGATGAGGTTCATTACATCATTCTATTCAAAACTTGTATAGCAGCTAGTCTAATTTTCTAAATCCCTTCATACGGAATCCAATACTAATCCAAGCTCAGTGAAAGGGGTGAGATTCACAAGGTTAGTGAGAGATTTCGGATTTTCCAATAAGAAAATTGCCCATAGTTATTTTAAAAAGAGATTTCAGTAATCAGCAAATGATAATTAAAAAAGTACTATCAATGTTTCCAAAATGGGTAAAACGAAGCAAGCCACTAAAGATTAAAGTGAAAGACAAAAGCATTAATAAAGGTCTTCAATATATTTTCCAAAATACATCAAGCCATGGAATTTTGAAAAGGCAGATAAAACATTTCCTAGAGTTTTCAAAATGGTTCAAGGCGCGAAAAACTAATAGTTGTTCCATTGAGCATAAAAGACGCGTTGGTTACCAAAGTACTTTCTTTAACTAAAGTTACGATGATAAGCCGAGCAACGCTAGCTCTATACGCGACACTACACTAAAGTACTTGGCCAATTTGGAAACACCCACTACCCAAGAGGTAACATGTCAACCCTCGAATCGATTATGCTCAGCATCTTAGTAGTTTGGGTCCATCTTTGGTTTTCCCCTCCTGGGGCTAGAAAAAACAATGCTACTTCTTGTCGGAGTTCTCATCATAACTCCGTAATGCTTAGTACTTTATACCAACAGGTAAGTGGAAAAATCATTTTTGCAAAATATTTTTCAACTCTAAATCTAGAAAAGAAATCATTTTTCAATATATTATTCTCATGTTTATATCTATCTTAAGAATGAGAGATGATCAATAACTATGGTCGCAACCTTTTTGAAAGTATTTTTTTTTTCAAAATAAAATCATTTACAATAATATTTGTCAAAATAAGACAAATACAAATCATATTCCCTAAATAATATATTTTGTGCCAAGTCAATCTTCAAATGTGGAAAACAAATAAATAAAAATAAGAGATAACTTACTTTTTTTTTTCCTCAATTCTTTCTTCGCATCTACTTCTCTTCCAATTCAATACAAAGATTCTAAAGAAAATTTTTTTTGATTAAGGGTCTCCCTTGCAAAAAAGAAAAGGGCTGAAAAAAATATCAGTACACATCCACAAATATGGAAGCACATCCGCGGATGTGGGAAGAACTTTAGCAAATGCTGAGCTACTTCAGCCGTGGATGTAGAAGTACATATGCAGATGTGCTCTTTTTTTGGGCCAAGATCCGCGGATGTGAGAGTACATCCGCGGATGTCGCGTTTCTATCCAACTTTCGACCATTTTTAGAGTGCCGCAAAGCATGAATTGGGCAAACGTGTCTTCATGAAAGTTGTAGCCATTTGTTTACGATTTCCATATCATCATGAATCCCCAATTTAGAGTTGTGTAACTCAAGTTGTGCTCTTCCAAAGTTGGTTGGTCATTCATTTTCCTCTATATATTCAGCTTTTCTTATCTTTTCTCCAATTTTCATTAACTTTTCTCCAAATGGTCCTTAACATGAAAACATGCATAATTAGTCTAATTCAATATCAAATCTCATAATTAAAGCTAACAATGGTACAATTCAAAGGTAGAAAAGCGTATAAAAAGTGCTCTCACATCAACCAGTTATGAAGCATATGGCTACAGTTGGCCCCAAAAAGGAAACCAAAATTTTGATTTTGATTTTCTTTTAGTTTGTTCAGTAGCTGCAATATTCAGGGCCGGCCCATAGGGTTGGGCAGCCCGGGTGACTGTCCATGGCCCAATGATTGCAGGGGCTTAATTATTCTATAAATGTAGTATAATGTTATAGTATTGTTTTTGGCTCATAAAAATTTATATTAAGGCTCATATTAAGGCGTGCCTTTATTTTGTTTATTTTAGTTCAAAACCCACATTTAAGGCTCATATTAAGGCGTGCCTTTATTTTGTTTATTTTAGTTCAAAACCCACATTTAAGGCTCATATATTTCTTAGGCATGTTCTTTTTGGTTGAGTTGAGTTTTAGTTTGTAAAAAATAGTTTTATAACGTAAAAAGTGTATGAAAATGTAAAAAGGTATAGCTGAATAGTATAAAGCTGCATTGGAAATAATGAAAATCGATTATAATATATTAAATTTACCGTTAAGACTAAAACTGAGACCAAAACTAAAACTTAAAGAACAGGTTTAGTTTTTTAAAAACTTGATACAAGGGTGAAATTTTTTTTTTTTTTTCAATCAACACAAGGCCCAATTTTATTTTTGTTTGAAAATGGTTGTCGCAAGAGCGAATTTTTTTTTCATTTGTTGTTATAGTTGAAAGCCCACGTTATAAAAAAAAATTTAATGAATAGAAATTTTCTTTGGGGCCCTTTTTATATATTTCGCTCTAGGGCCTCTGAAGTGTAAGGACCAGCCATGACAATACTGATTATAATTTATGTTATGTGGAAAAGAGTGGACTTTGAAAGATTCTTTAGCCTTTGAGGGAGTGCAAACTGGAAATGTCCACCCAAATGCCAAAAGAAATCATTTGAGCGATATTTTGACAAAGACAACAGGGAGGTCTGGCAGCTGCTCAAGGTCAATTGCAAATCTCAAATACGCATGGAGAATCCCCCATGCCAATCTGCAGTTCAAGATCCATTATAAGCAGTGAACACTTGAACTCATGAGTTGGTTTTCAGTAATTCGACTTGTGAGCTGAAGATTACTGGCCGGCCGGGATTTTTCAGTAACAAAAAAGGCAATTCAGTAACAAAGAAAAGAGTTTTGATAATAACATCGTCATATGGAATACTAAGTATAGTACAGTAACTTCATTTTAAAATGCACTAATGGTCTTCATATTAGAAAGATTATAATATTTATATAAATTTTTAAAAGTACGTCATATCTATGAAGAGAGTAGGGGTGTTCAAACAGTGTTACCCGGATTGACCCGACCCATGTAATTCGGGTCCAATTTGGGCCATGTTCCAAAAGGGATGGCTCGGTCCGGGTCTCCATTTTAATATTTTTTTATAAGACTCCACCCCACCCTCCTCTTTTTCCCGATTCCTTCACTCCCCCTCATCCCTTTCCCGATCCCCCAGCCCCCACCTACCCCCCCCCCCCCTCCCCTTTCCGGATCCCCCAGCCCCCACCTCCCCACCCCCGCCCCCCCCCCCCCCCCCCCTTTTTTCCCGATCTGCCAGCCCCATCTCCCAAACCAAATAAATCCCCCAATTAATTTTTTTTCTATAAAATAGTTGTTTAAATTCATATTTGTTAAAAAAAAAACTTTTAAAACATATTTTATAAATTATTTTTGAAAAAAACTTTTAGGGAAAAGTTTTTAAACTTGTCCAAACGGAGTCAAAATATATTTGAAAAATAGTTTTTTAAGAAACGTAAAAGTATAAATTTTGAAATACAAATTAAACATATAAAATTATAAATTCAGTAAAATGAAAAAGTTAATTCTTTTCTCTTAAAAAAATATATATATCAGTTTAGGTCAATCCGAACCTAAAACCAAACTGACCGGCTTTGAACTGAACCCGCCCAAACCTAAGTGAAATTTCGGTTCGGGTCGGTCCGGTCCTACTAGCCCCCGCCCGACCCGCGGAACAATATGCACACCAAGAGAGAGAGAGAGAGGGGGATGCCTTTCATATTCCAATCGTGAATAAATTTTTTATCTTTGTACGAGATTGTGTGATTAAGGTTGGTGATCCGTCAATTCAGAAGAGAGAGGGGCTTTGCAATGCAGGCTCTTCTCCTCATTATTACTTGTTCGTTAAATTTTTTTAAATCGAACAGTTTACTTTTAAATTTTTTTTATTTTTATTAATATAATAATATATTGTTTATAATTAGCATATATTCAGTAAGGATATAATTGAAATAAAGGGTGTCAAATTAATTATTTTAAGTGTTATACGTTCACATTCAAAATAAGTTGAACATTAATTAAAATTAATTCTTTTAATAAAACAGATGGAGTAGAATAAGAGTCTCTCTGTATGAATTAATTTTAATATTAAATAGATAACCAACCACAAGAAAACTTCACAAAAGTAATGTTGAATATAAAAGTATAACATATATTTTTTAGTAAAAAGAGTCTCCGACCATCTGACACTCCAGCAATAATACTTCTACCCCTTATATATATATATATATATATATATATATGATTTTTATTAATATTCTATACATTAGATAATAAAATTGATATGAGTGTTTGCTTCACTTGTAGTGATACTTTTACCTCTCGATATTCATACTATATGTGATATTGGTTGCTTTAACATTTGAAAGCGATAAATATAAAGTTAAAATCAATACGTGATATAACAAATTAAGGCTAAAATAAATATACGCGATATAACAGAGGCTAGAAAAATTTGAATAACTTTCTAAGGGAATTTTGATAATTTATCAACCTTAATTTTGATTTTTTTATTCATTTTTCAAATTTTGTTTAACCAATTAGTTATCATTTTCCTACCAATAGTTGATTGGACAATTGTATCTTTACTAATTTAGATAAACTTTGAGGGAGTTTTGACAAATAATTTATCCTTACATATTTGCACTTACGTACATTAATTGTGGTTGTTAAAAAAACACCTGATATGACAATTAGTGAAACAACTGGTACAAGGCTTGTTAAGTACATCAAGTTTTACTCCATTATTGAATTTTTAACGTTTGTACTCAAATTTGATTAATTTATGATAGAACCATTTAAGTTTTCAAATGGCTTAAGTCAACTTCTTGAAAGTGAACTTTGAATAAAAACGAGGCAAACCTTTTTTTTTCTTTCGCATTCACCAACATTTTGCCAAATCTAAGCTTTTATAAACTTTTGATTCATTTGCGTAAGATTGCCTTCGTCATATATATATATAGTGATTATCAATATTCTATTCATGAATAGAATATTGATAAATACTAATTTAAACAATTATAGTTCTTTCCAAGAAAATATATATTTTAATAATTTACAACTTTTTGTTCTTGAAAAAAAAAAAAAAAAGAAAGAAGAAAAGTATCCCAAAAGTGAAGTCGGGGATTGTCAAGGAGAGAATTGAGCAAATTGAAATTAAGTTCTAGAGGGTAATAGGAAAGTTTAAACTCTTAATTCTAAATAAATTGAACTAGGCAAAATTCAAGGGGCTCTAACTTTTTTGCTTTTGTTTTTTTTTTATTAATATTTTGAAACAACTTATTAAGTGATTAGGAACATAAAAACCTTTTATAAAATTGAATAAAAATATTTGAAAAGAATATAATGAATCTTACCTCAGCATACATAATAGTGCAAAATGCAAACGACACTAAATTCCAAATTACATACTCATATTAGTCAGACTAGCCTAATACTAGGAACTGCTAACCTATATAGGTGTATTAGCCCATGTAAACTGGGAGCTCCGATCCCAGATAAGTGTCCGATGAATGCCTCTCAAAAGCTGTCCTGTCCTGCCAGAGCATCCGTCACTAAACTTGCCTCTGAAAATATGTCTGATGGAAAATTACCCAAAGCCTGAAATAGGACGATCGACTTCCATGAGATTCAGAACAACCACCGAACCATGTTTAACAAAGTAAGGGAGTCCGATTCAATATCTTGTTGCGTTAGCCCTATATTCTGACATCGAAATTGTTATACGCAGTAACCGTTTTACTATTCACAATAATATTTTTTTATGAAAAATCTATTTTACCCTTTAGTTAAAAAAAAAATACCGCACAACATTTAATTTTATAATCACGAGTACGATTCATATTACACAATATGTAAATAACCTACACATTTTTTTCGAATAAAATAGATTTTTTGGCCTATGAACAGGGTAAAATTTTACGAAAATACCGCCCACAGAGAAAATACCGCCAGCTGGTATTTCCCCGAGAAATACCGCCCAGCAGGCTGTATTTCTCCAGAGGAATACCGCCCACAGTGGGCGGTATTTTCCCAATATTCCTGTGAATAGTGTGAAATTTTATGGAAATTTTTTTTTAATACTTAAGGGTAAAATAGACTTTTTACAAGGAAATGTTACTGCGTTTAGTATGCCTCTTCTGACATTTCTGTAAGTCCCAATCGCAAAGCCTATCATTCTGCTTGAAAGCTCGATCCATATCCCAAAAAAATTAAAGCCACTGCTATCATCTGTCCAAACGGATTCCTGATAATGTAGCCTGCGCCAATGTACACTGAGCTGCCCAAAGCCGATCCATCAACTTTGAATTTAAATCCCTCTAAAGTTGAAGACCAAGCTATCAGAAAATGCATGTAAATACTTAGCATGGGACCTTAAAGGCTTGTTCTTTATGAAATGGTTGAGTTTTTGTTTTGAAAAAATAATTTTATAATGTAAAAAGGTGTATTAAAAATGTAAAAAAGAATAATTGAATAGTAAAAAGTTAATAAAAATTAATTATAATATATTAAATTTACTGTTGAGACCAAAACTAAAACTTAAAGACATGCCCTAAAAAAAGGGACAATCTATAATTTGCACTTCATACTTAATTATGTATTTTATAATAATTTTTTATTATCTTTATAATTATTTTACATTTTTAGTATTATTAAAAACCATCTAAACCAATATTTATACCATTCATGTTTTATATATATATATATATGAAAATCACTATTGCTGGACAAACCTAACTCCTACGAACGGATTTAGTCTTATTTTTGAAAAGAAGAGAAGAGATTTAGTCTTGATCTGTAATGTTCAGATAAAATTAAGCTCAAAATGAAATTCACATTTATTACTCCGACACAGGAGACTCTAAACTTCAGAGGCATTAATAGGACACACACATCTATTATAACCTTACAATACAATACACCAATAACCGAACCTCTTTTTCTCATCACAACACGCCTAGCCGAAATGCTAATATTTTCTCTATTTCTGACTACTTGGGAGCAGAAAGCGAGAATACTTTCTCTCTACATCTCTATCGAAGATAAAAATTTATATTGAAAATAATAAAAAATAATTATAATATATTAAAGTTACGATTAAAATCATAACCAAAACCAAAACAAAAACCAATAAAAAATAGGGTGAAGTGCATTTTTGGTCATGGAACTTTGCCAATGTGCAAAAATGATCGTGCAACTTTCAAAAGCTAACTTTTAGTCACGCAACTTTCAAAAATGTGCAAAAATGGTCATCCGTTAATCTCCACCATGAAGTCTCTAACGGTGCACTGTTCACCGGTACTGTCTATCTTCTTCCTCTTGCGTCTTCTTCATTCCTTTTTCTTTTCTTTTTTTTTCTCTCTTTTATTCCGGTTTCCATTTTTCTCCTTTCGGTTTTGCAATTTCAATTGCAGAGTTTCGGTTCTGCAATCAGAAAATTGCAGAACCAAAGCTCTGCAATTTCCGGTCAAAAATTTTGAAAAAAAAAAAAGCCAAAAATAAGAAGATGACGACGATGCGAAGACGACGTGGAGAAGGACGACGTGAAGATGACGGACGCAGAACCGAAGGGAGAAAAATTGCAACCGGAATAAAAGAGAGAAAAAAAAGGAAAAGAAAAAGGAATGAAGAAGACGCACGAGGAAGAAGATGAACAGTACCGGTGGAATTTAACGGATGACCATTTTTGCAAATTTTTGAAAGTTGCGTGACTAAAAATCAGCTTTTGAAAGTTGCGTGATCATTTTTGCACATTGGCAAAGTTCCATGACCAAAAATGCACTTCACCCTAAAAAATAACATGCACTTAATCATGTGCATCACATACCAGTATTTCTGTAAGGATCTGTACATTATTTGTATATACGAATTTGTACATGCATCGTGCATGCGTGCATTCATTCTTTTTATGTCCTATAATTTTGTTTGTTCTCTTATACGAGTGTGTACATGTATGTATTCATACATTTGTGGCCTCTAGAAAAGAAATTGATACTATGAATAAGATTTAACTGCAAAAAATGCCATCATACTTCTCCGAAATATCTATTTGATAACTGAACATTTTTTGTCATTATACTTTTCAAAACAGACCGTAAATGTCACTCCGCCGTTTGGCTCCGTTGTCGCTAACGGAATGACGAACATGTACATCTCATTGCCAAAATTTTAAAGATTATTTTAGTTCATTCATTATTTAACTTTTTTTTTTAATCCCTTTAACCCTTCTCTTCTATCCCTCCCTCCTTCCCCCTTCCCTTTCAAAACTCCTTCACCAACCTCCTCCTTCCGCCTCTCCTCCCCCTCCTCGGCCCGCCGCCCATTCCTCTCCTCCTTGTGGAATGGTATCAAAAATCAATTCTGGTTTGTCACTCTCGGCAGTTTTCTTAAAAGATATCACTTTAAGGAAGATAATATTGTCATATATATATATATATATATATATATGTGTCTTCTGTAGACGCAGTTTGCCTTCGATTTGAAGGAATTGAAATTTGGTTGGCAATTGATTAAGTCAAACCCTCTATTAATTAAGTTGTTCCAAAATAAAACATGAATTAAACCCCAAGTTAATTAAAATATCATAACTCAAATGATAATATCCTTAAAAGCACAAGTTATATATAGGTTATTATTTTCGTGGTAACTATCCGTTCCATTAGAAAAGTCATATTTTCAATTTATTATTCTTGTGTTTTATTAGAAGAATTTCATATATTTTTTCTTTTCTTTTTATAGTCTTATTAATATAATTACATATGATTCACGGTTAACTAAACAAAAGATACAATTAGCAAAAATAGTAACAAATCATAACTTATTCTAAGTACTGTATTTTAATATTTGTACATTTATGAAATAGAACTCCTCAAATGAAGAGGGAATGTTAAAATTTTGAACAAACTAACACCAATTTTATTGGATATCTCATCTCTGTGGTGATCCACATCGATTCTTTAATTGAAAGTGGACGACCACCCTAGGAGTTTGGCCTATAAATGCAACGTACTCCAAGTCCAAAATTACCAGAATCAAATTAAACATATACTTCTCAAGTTATGGTAGGAAGAAAGCTTGTTGCTGTCTTCATTTGCTTCCTCTTCGTTAATGGAATCTCCTCTGCAGGTATATCTTAAATTACTTTTCCATCGTTTAGGGCTAAATTAAGAGACTCATTTACCTTTAAGTTTTATTAATATATGATGATGAATGCAGCTTCAAGGATACCTAAAGATGATGGGATAAACAAGGACGCAGTCCCCATGTGGATTACTAATCAATGCTATCCATCCTGTGCCTCTCTAACTAACTGTCCTACATTATGCTGGAACGCCTATGGACTTCCGAATGGCAGTTGCCTGCAGTACCCTAGCTCTACTGTAGTCTGCTGTTACTGTTACTGATACATATCGATCCATCTCATATATATTATATATGCGTGTATGTTTTATGCAAAAAATCAAGGGGACCATGGTTTGTAATAAATGAATGAAGATGTAATATTTCCTTACTTTGTATTATTTGTTGGCTGGGATTAATATTATTATATTCTTGCAGTTGGTTCCCTTTTTCTTTTTCCATTTTTTTATATGTTGCAAGCATTTTTTTGACTTGAGGAATCTATTTTTCATTCTAAAATGGATCTCATAAACTAAAAAAAGCATCACATGATCTAAGAATTTACATAAACTAATTCAAAAATAACTTGAAAAATAATATGGCATTACGTACAGCATAAACCGGATCTAAGAATTACATAAACATGTTAGAACATAGCTTAAAAAAGAGAGAAAAAAAAAGTATGGCCACAATTAAAATTATATCACAGTCGAACCATCACAATGCAAGAAAAAAAAAATGATAACAACATTAAAAAAAAAATAACACAGAGAGCAGCCAACTCACACTGCAGGGTTATCAACTCGGTCTAAAAATATTACATCAAGTCTAAAAAATTTACATAAATAAATCAACAAAAGTGGTGTTGTTTACACCCTTAACCATAGATCTTTCTCGCTTTCTCATAAGAACAACAAAAGTGGCGGAAGCCTACGAACCAAAACAACAAATTTGTTAATACCATCAAAGGTACTAAATAAGTGGCACAAAAACACATCAAAGGTTCTGAATAAGTGGCGTTTTTACCTTTCTTTCAATTCTTAATTTGTGACTGATGATTGGTCCACACCGGGACTCGATTCGAAATAGTGTTGACAGCCAAATTTTGGGTGAGCCAAAATGTTGAAAGAGCGCCGCTAGAATAAAATATGGCATAGGCCAGAGAGCTGCTATAGGCTAAACTGATGGTTTTCGACTCTATATAGTCATAATTTTCTCTTTTTACATCGGTTATTGCATAACCCGATGTAAAAGACTTATAACACAAGATACTGTCTATACAAACCCAATGTAAAAGTCGATCATTTACACCAGATTCTCAAACACGGTGCTAATTAATTTTATTTATTTATTTATTTTTGCGTTGTTTTTCCGCTATCTGGTTTTAAGAGGAAGTGTTAAAGGGCTATGTTATTGTAGTAAGAACAATACAATAATTATTTCCCCAATATTACAAATATAGCTCTTTATATGGGATAGAAATAAATATACATTTTCCAATGGCATATCGGTATGCGTTTAAATAATACTAGGCATTATGGAAATATAAATTGTTTTATAAAAACAAATCTAAAAATATAAATAGCACCATATGGTAACCCATGTTTTGAAGATCGGTTAGTCATTCAAAAATGGTAAATCGAAACCCATAAAACTTACTCCTCCTACCCTTACTAATATAATCATGTATGGTTCACAATTAATTTATACTTAATAAGTAAGGATAAAAATAGTAAATTAAAAATATTTTTTATTTTTAATAAAAGAGTCCATTTTCAATTTTTTTACTTCTCATACTCTTGCTAATATAATCGTGTGTAGTCCACAATTAACCCATACTTAATAAGATAAAAATATGTTTGATTATGTCAAATGCTTATTTTCAGTATTGTAATTTCACATTAATAATAAATTATACATTGATCAAAGTGAATTTTTTTTAAGGGAACGGAAGAAGTATTAACTTATAAACTAAAACCAATTAATCGGTTAATCAGTTCACTTTTGATTCACCGGTATTTTGAACACCCCTAGCTATTTGTCAAGAATTTTTCCCTTCAATTTTTTGATATCTTGAATTGTGCTTTGTTAAATTATTGCAAGACTCTTGTTAGAAGTCTCGCCAAACATTTAATTTGTTCACACGCGATTTCTTGTTATATTATTGATCACTTTGATTATTATTCTTTCTCATTTTAGGTCCTCGCTTTTTAGTTAGGGTTCCATGGGAATACATTAAGAGTCGAAGTTTGAACTTTCTCTTTTGTTAGAATTATTCGAAAGACCCTTGTTTCTGCGTGCGAGGAGTTAGGTCAGTTCAGGTGTGTGTCATTTAGATCTCTGCCCATAATTGGTAGCAGAAATTAAATAATAATTCTATAAATAATTATTATCTAATATTAAGAAAAGAAATTAACATTAATGGAAGAAAGCAGTAGTAGGAGCCGAAGCTCTCCCTACGATAGGTGTATTTTTTAAGCGTACAGAGCATCCCCTGTTATAAGAAGAATTATTCGACTAAATTTTTAGAAAGACTAAAAAAATAAAATAACTAATTAACTTGTAATGAGACAAAATGACATAATTAAAAGTATTCTAATAATAAAAAAAATTTCCACTTCCTAAAAGATCGCAAAAGATTATAATTCAGAATTTTAGCATAATCTCGAAATCTCAACTTCTGGAATCTGCCGTTTAGTGTTCAGCAGAATAATAGTTCATGCAATTTACTTTTTACATGTGTTGGTTTGGGCAGACGGACCATTTTGTGACGGATTTTCTACAGCTAGCTCCAGTTCCAGATTTCTGTTGCAAAATCATCTTAAAATCAACTATGTTTTGCTTCTCTTTCTTCTTTTCGTCTTGCTTCTTAAAACATGTGCTTATTATAACAAATACATGTGAGATTGGCTAGTATAAATTCCAAAAATAAACAACATAAAAACACGCATCACAGATAAAGAAGAATGAAAAAAAGTAGCATCGGCTTTAATATTCTCCTTCTGTTCTATTAGAAGAGTCTACTTTCATTCAATATACAATTTATTATGAATGTCAACACATAACATAGAAAATTTGACACAATTTATTCCATTTGTATTCTTATTTATTAAGTGTGGGCAAATTTTGAACTACACTTGATTATATTAGTAAGAGTAAAAAAAATAAAAAAAATTAAAAGCGAACTATTCTAATAGATCAAAGAATGTTTTTTAAAATTAACTCTTTTAATAGTATAGATGGAGTACTACTTTTAAAAATTGAGTTTTCAAGATGCATGAGACAAAAATGTATGTTTGATAACCAAATGTCAACTAAGAAAAAAATGAGGTTGCTTATATCATTTGGCCATAAAATAAAATTAAGGGTAAATTCGATTTTCAATCGCCAATTATTTTCAGAACGATTATCTTTTAGTCACCCTGTTGAATTGCTTGGTTTAAATGGCTAACAAAATCAATTTTTAAAGAGTATTTTGTCTCTTGCATTTTTTATTAAGGTACTTTTTTTTTTGTTTCCCCCTCTTCTCCTATCTATCTTCTTCATTCTCTCTCTTTTCTCTCTGCCCTCTTTCATTTTCCGTCTATCTGCAATACATTTTGTCGAAATATACATGGTTGATTGTTCTAACAACAGCATGCTTATGAGAGTCCGAATCCGAATCCTCCACCGGCTGCTGCTGCAGATCCCGCCGCTTCAATATGTCCGTTCCCCTACTCTGCTCGCCGCACCCTCTCTTCAGAAAACCAAAAGTCTGCGCGCCGTTGCTGCTACCGCCGAAACTTGGTTGGTTCGCTGTGTTGACGTCACCATTCCGCACCTTCATCGTGGGTGCGACGGTTATTTATTTATATATATAGCGATTGATCATGGAATCTAGCGAATGAAATGTAAGAGGAAGCAGGAATACCGAGTTCCGTTTCTATCAAGTACGTAATATGGTACTTTGATATGCTGGGTTTAGGGATGGCAAAAAAACTCAATAATCCAAAAATCGCCTAAACTCATTAGATATTTAGAGATGGCCACGGTTCCGGTTCGAACCGGAACCAACCCGGAACCGAACTGCCGGTTTTGGAACCGGAACCGGAACTGTGGCCCCCGGTTCCAGAATTGGAACCGGACCCGGCTCTGGAGGTTAAGGTTCCGGTTCCTCTTGTCTGAGAACCGGGAACCGGAGGGTCGAAACCGCCGGTTCCAACCCTTCGATTCCAAAGGGTTCAACCCTCCCGTTCTAATGTGAAAATCATAAAAAAAATAATTTTTTCATTTCTCTTGCACAGATTTGAACACGCGACCATTTGCTATAATTGAAAGGTTTTAAGTAAAATTGATTAACTACTTCAACTGTTTAATTTTTTTGAACTTCTTTCTTATAATTATAATTATATTATATGTTTAACATATAATATATATAAACTAATTTTAAATATATATTATAATAATATATAAACTAATAGTATACTTTTTATATATATTATTAATATAATATAAATAAGCATTAAATTAAATTAAAATTTGTTAATTATTAAAATAAATTATATCCAACCGCAACTTTCACAAATGATGAAGATGAATTATATTGAATATTCAAGATGTATTTATTTTGTAAAAGTTTCAATGCTTCAAAGTTGAAACTCTGATTTCTCACGATTTATAACAAAGTATCACTCTCTTAATTTTTTTTAAATAATATATTGAGGTAGTATTCATCTTTATATATATTTTTCCGCAGTTTATTTTTCTATCTTTTATTATATAAATCATTTAATTGTTTAAATATATGTACCATCGCTACAGATTTTATTTTATTTTAGTAATTTCAATTATTTATAAATAATTGAGTTAATAATTGAATCAAAATAAAATAACATCTATAAATTAAAATTGTTAAATAAACGTAAAAAATTGTTAAATAAATTGAAAAGATGGGAATCGGAACGGGAACTGTGACAGAACCGGAATTAGAACTGGAACCGGTGGTTCTGGAACCGGCACAGAACCGTCCCCCCAAGGTTCCGGTTCCGGTTCCACTGATTCATGAACCGTAACCGGCGATTGTGGAACCGTAACCTGCGGTTCCAGAATCGTGGCCATCCCTATAGATATTAATCCAATAAAACTCACCTAAAAAAATAATGAGCTTGGGCAAAATATGTAATGGGTGGGTTTAGGGTACCCTTCCAAAACTACCCTTAAAAGTATAAACAAAAATTCAATAACTCACCTATTTTAGTGGGCCCATTTTATTTTATTTTTTCTTCCAACTTCTTTTTCTTTTTCTTTTTCCTTATTTTTCGTGTTCTACAATTATTTTACATTTTTTTCCATTTATTCTTTTATAATATTTTTAAATTACCCACTTATAAATACTAATTCAAAATTCGTTCGGGTTTCGAGACTGGGTTTGGGTTCGGGTTCGGGCTGGGGATCGGGCCGGTTCAGTTTGGGCCCAATTTCGGGCCTCGAGTCGGGTTCGGGGCATGCACGGGATTTATATAAATAATAAAAAATTTAAAATTGTGTTTGAAAAAAAAAAGCTACATACGATTAAATTTAAAAGTATACAATATATAATATTTCAAATTTTATAATAGATTCGAAGAATTAAAATCCGCTTCAAAAAAAAAAATTTTTAAAAATTTATTAATAAATTATTAAATAAGCCTTATATTTTTATATAATGAGTATTATGGATACCCATAGCTACTCATTATCCATTTGAATTAAGACTATTAATTGAATGGGTAATGAGTACTCATTACCCATTAACTTAATACCAATTTAATACCCGCCCAATACCTGCCCGTTTACCAGCCCAATACTTGCCCGTTTGTCAGCCTGAGCTATACATGGATGATGGATATCAAACGACATAGGTTCAAGGGAGAAGTGCAGCTGGGTTTTAGACGAATGTGTATTTACAACTTTTGTGTTTGCAAATTTTTATTTTTATTTTTATATGTTTTAGCTTCGAATGGAATCATTGAGAAACACTAAATTTCTAATTGACCATTTTGTTGAGAAAAATTTAAGATTATTAATTAATTGATTTTGTCCTGGACCTTATACGGTATTTCTTTGAATGGGTTAGTTGAGATGGTGGGATTTTGGGGGCGGGGGAGGATGTGGAGAGTAGTTGGGGTTTCTGTATAATGCCATCCATTTTGCATCAAAAAATAAAAACACAAATTAACCATTTCACACACACATATATATATATATATATATATATATATAGGGTGGTGATAATGCCAGAGCAGTTTTTAGTTGCCAGAGTAAATTTATAATGAAAAGACAAAACTATCCGTAATTAAGGGATAATTTTTCTTCCATTATTTTCACCACCGTCTTTCTTCAATCTTTCCACCAACTTGTCTGTGAAACTATTCCTCTGTCTATTCATCTCAACTCCAACATCTTTTCATTCATCTTTTCCGGTCAAATTATTCATATGGGTGAGAGGACTGTGAAACAATCAAAACCCATTCCTCCTTTCTTCCATTTTCAATAGAAGAATTTTCTAAAATCCATTGCAAACAGTCCACTCTTTCTTTTCTCGTTTTTTCTCTCCATCGCGGCCCTCATCAGAATCATCTTTCTCCTACAATCTTCTTCAATTAATAATACCCTCTCCATCCTCCAAAATCGAAATATCTTAAAAAATATAATAATAATAATAATAAAATAAAGAAATCCTGCAATGGGTTGATACCCAAACACATAAAATTTTCTCAATCAGTTTCTCAATGAAACCTCGAATTGTAGCTAACGAAACTGGAAAAATAAAATAGAGATTCTATTTCCTTTTATTATGGTACTTCAAGAAATTTTATGAATACATACATAATGTTCTAATCACAAAAATTAATAGCAGAAACAGATATAACTAAATCAAATTGAAGATATTAATCCTGATGCTCATGCTCAGGCATAGAAGTTTAAAATTTTAGAATTGGGAATTTTTACATCTCAAATTTTAGCTATTGCGAAACTATCAAAATTTAAACCTATTTCTTAATTAGATTCATACCCATTGCAATAGGGCTTGAAAAGGGAAGAAGTGACGATATAAAACAGGTGGCCAAATAAAGATTATAAGCATATGATTTATGGAGTTAACGAAAGCAGATTGACAGGATGGCAAGAGAAAAAGATTTCATAGGTTAGAGAAGAAAAGGTAGTTTTGTCTTTAAGGTATTAAATTGCTCGAGCTCCTAAAAACTGCTCTGGCATTATCACCTGCCATATATATATATATATATAAAATAAATTATAATAACTCTTTTTTATGTAATAACCGGTTGATATGGTATTCAACTTTTATATATATATATATATATATAAATTATTATAACTCTTTTTTATGTAATAACCGGTTGATATGGTATTCAACTTTAATTTATATATATATATAATAAATTATTATAACTCTTTTTTATGTAATAACCGGTTGATATGGTATTCAACTTATCAACCGTTAATACATAAAAAGTCACTATAATTTTTATTATTCGTTATTTTTTATAAAAAGATATTGGAATTATTCGTCCAACCACAATAAATATTGCATCATGGTATCAAGCAGTTATGCAGAAACAACACGTGGAACCAGTGGCAGCCTGAGTGACGCATTGGCTATCTACATTAGTAAACCTCGCAGTGCAGAAGAGTTGACATACGGTAAACTCGCATGGAGGATTGCAGTAAGACGCTACCACCGGCTTGCTTTCGTAGAAATTAGGTGCCTTTGCATATGCTCCTGTAATATCAATATTTGTTATTTAGAGAATATTGCTGTTACTAATATAATCAATAAAGAAATTAGAACTACAAATTAATCTAATCAAAAATTTGTCACTATGATTCGACGGCATGCATGGCATTAATTTTCACGTAATGCTAAAGCCGGTTATTAACTAGCCCATATGTATTTCTGTCACTGTCATAACTTAATAAAAATTTTCCTTTGTATTTTTCGTTCTTTATAGTCCCTCCGTTTTATTCAAAGAATCGGTTTTATATTACTAAAAACAATAATAGTAATACAAAGTAAACTTTTTGATTAGGATGGAAGGAGTAATAAATTTAAAAAACGAAGGGAAGCCAATTTTATTAATTGAAAAAATTCTGGAAAATGATGTAAATAAATAACTAACAATAATCAAAGATTTTTTGAAGTATTAATTACTAATTTGGATTGCTTATACACCGAAAATTAATGAAATTTGTTTACACTAGGGGTGAGCAAAATAATTCAAAAACCGTCCGAACCGTTGATTCGATCTGAATCGATCCAAAATTTGGATCGGATTCGGATTGGATTTTTTTTCAGGGTAATGTTCGGTTTCGGATTTTTTTTCGGATAATCCGAAACCGATCCGAAACAAAAATTGACCAAAAAAAGAAGCTAAAATGAAAATATTTTTTTTAAAAAAACAAAGAGAACCACTGATTTCGGGTAAAAACCACGGATTTCGGATAAAACCCAGTTTCGAATAAAAACCGATCCAAAACCGCGCCACCGGATTAAAATCCAAAACCGATCCAAAACTTTGAATTCGGATCAATTTGAAGCGGATTCGGATCGGTTTTCTTTTTGCTCAGCCCTAGTTTACACTTATCATTAAATTTTATTCCCTTGGTGCTATTAAAACAGGTAAAGTTTATATAAAGGGAGGTGGGACATGCTTGTAACGAGGAAGATGCCAAAAAGAAGAGCAACAAGCTTTGCCATCATAACTTGAGACTTAACGATGCCCATTTACCTTTAATTGTCGCCTAATTCTAATGTGATCTCTTTCACTTTTTGTTGCCACTCCGGAATTTTTTATTTTTATTTTTAAGAAAACTACTTATCATTAAATTTTAACATTATATACAATAAGTGACTCTCTAAGAGTCTTTGTAGTCAGAAGATGTGGTTCATGTACTACTGACCTATTAACTTTCAAAATTCTCAAAGCTGGAAAGACTGACATATTTCTTAATATCCATTAATAATACCTGGACCTCTTTGTGCGCTGTCAATGGTCTTGAAACTGACGTACAAGTTCCAAATTATCCATGTAGATGAGTGGAATCCAACCCTTGCGATCGTACATTGAATCGCACGAAAACATGCCAATGCTTCTATCTGTAATGGTGAGCTCCCTTCAGCTTTCATACCTTTCTTCTATAAGACGATATCTGAGTTGTTCTTGATCACCCACCCAATAGCTCCTGTTTAAGTCCTTGTTCTTGCCACTCCGGATGAATGAGTGTATTATAAGCCAAGGCCAAGGATATATAGTGCCCCAATAGGATGTGAAACTATTGTTAGCATCAATTTATGTCTTGTCAATTTTCTAATATTAATTTTTCTGTTTAATTATTCATATTATTTAAGTGAATCTATTTATATTAATAGTTCATATTGTGTTTTGTGTATTGTAATAAAAATTACTTTTGTAATACTAAAAATAGTATTAGAAAATGGATTTTTTTAATAAAACAGAGGGAGGAGTAGTTAGCTCTTCATAAGGTAATTAATACTCATTGAAGTGAATTTCAAGTATCAATTGCAGTTAAGTGTTGAAGAGCTAACTACTACTTTTTCAAGAATAGCATGATAATCATTCAAAAGTTGAAGCGTTTGTACTTTGCAAGAGTATCATTACTACTCTTCCTGAGAGGTTGTTTCCTTCTTTCTTTTCCTTCAATTTTTTTTTTAAAAAATTTTTTATTTTTTTTTACATTCATTCTCGAAGTGATATTTGAAAAGAGTATTACTCATAATGGAATAGATTATTACTGGTACTTGTGAATAGTACTGTCGCTGCTGCCTTCTAGAGTTTTGTCCGCCCAGATGCGCTGAATGAGGAAGAAGACGATGAGGTTCTGGCCTTTTTCTTTTTTCTTTTTTTTTCTTTAGTAACTAGAAAAAGTTACCAACAATGATTTATGTAATAATATTATCCTATTGCATCTACATAACACAAAGCATTTGGGAACTGCTCCTATAACGCAAACTATGTAGTTATTTGCACAAAATATGTGCAAATAATTATGCACATAAAGTGAAAAAAACTGGTCATTCTATTTTGCTTACCAACTTTGCCCTTTTAATGGAATATCTAGTTGGATTGCCACTAGAATAGATATGAAAAAAATAAAAATAGCTTGGGTAATGATGTGAACCACTGCATGCCCCAATGACATTTTATTATATATGCAGGTTATGCATAACTCAATTTCATAAGTTTATTTCATGAATTTATACATCCTTCATCCTCATATCCATATAAGAGCAATACAGCAATCCAAGAACAATATTAATACCAAAAAAATAAACTATAAAATATTTTTTATTTTAATTTGGGACTTGGAAAAACATTTTCAAACTTCCACCGAGAATTAATAAGATACAGATATTTAAACAGCAGTCGAAGAAAAAATTTCAGACCAAATTTAGTGAAACCCTTCCACTTTGTACTGGTTGCCCTCTTTTTTTATTTTTTTTTCAAAGGCTGGCCTTTTTCTTTAACAATAATTTTTCATCAAAATGAACTCTAAAATATTTTTAAATTTAGTTTGGGACTTGGAAAAAAAATTCCCTAACGTTCGGAACAAATTTAGCGCATAATTTACACTTAATACTGATTGCCTTCTTGATTTCAAAGCCGCCTTTTTTTTTTTTAAATACTAATTGCCTTAACACTTATTTTGCCTATAAATGAACCATAAAATTTTTTTTTTTTGATTCGGGACTTGAAAAAAAAATTTCCTAACATTCAAGCGATAATAAATAAACTACGGTTAGCTTTACAGGAGGAAAAAAAAACTAATTTTCAAACCAATTTTAACGATGTCATACCACTTAGTATTGATCGCTCTCTTTTTCACAAAAGGTATTGTGCACCTGTAAAAAATGTGGACTCAAATTATATATTTCTATGTTTCTGTTGAATTAATTTTCAAACTACACTACTAGATCACAAATCAATAAGCACATGCGAATCATAAATTTGATCTGAAATTTTTCTTGGACTGCTATATAAATATCCATATCTTATTAATTTTTGGTGGAGGCTTAAAGATGTTTTTCCAAAGCCCGAACTAAAATAAAAATATTTTACATTTCATTTTTTTCGATATTAGTATTGTTCTTGGACTGTTGTATTGCTGTTATATGGACACGAGGATGAAGGATGCATAAATGCCTGAAGATAAAGTTATGAAATTAGGTTATGCACAACCTACATAATAGAATGTCATTGGGACATAGAGTAGTCACATAATTAGCTAAGTTATTTTTAATTTTTTTTTTTATATTTATCCTAGTGGCAATTCATCTAAATATCTCATTAAAAGAGCAAAGATGGTAAGCAAAATAGGATGATCCACTTTTTTCACTTTATGTGTATAATTATTTGCACAAAATATGTGCAACTTACATTTTCCTAATGGAAATTCCCCCATATGCTCTTTATTGCTTTCTTAGATTTTTTTTTTTTTTTTTTGGGGGTTGGGGGGGGGGGGGGGGGGGGGGGGGGGTGGGTGTCTTGTTGCTTTCTTTTCTTAAATGGTTTTTCAAAATTTTTTTTTTTTCATGTATCCTAATTCCCCAACCCCACCCCAAAGGCTTTGCTGACAGGCTTCATCCCTCCCTTCCCTTCCAACTAAAAATCTGTCACTAGGACCAAGCACGTCATCGCCGTTGCCACCGGCTGTGACTCGCTCTTCCCTACATTTTGTTTTAGGGTGGTGTTAATGCCAGAGCATTTTTTGGCATCCAGAGCAAAAACTAATTAATTTACCTAATTTGCCCTTAATGAAAAAGACAAACAAAATTTCTGCAACCCCCCTCCCAGTCCCATCTCATTTTGTTTCGCCGTCATCCCTCTTTTCTCTCCCATCTTCCTCCTTTTTTTCTGCCATTAATTCTTTACTGAATTTCTTTCTTCTTTACAGTCGCCGGCTGCTATCCCTTTCCTCCGCCGTGTTCCTCCTTTTTCTTCTGCTATTTTTCTTCTCTTCCTCTTTTTGAATTTTATTTGATTGAATTTTTTTATATTGTTTGTTTATTTTATCTGGATATATTTGAAGTTTGAACTTTCAAGCCATTTGAGTACTGCTTGGTCTGCGACGGATTCTGTTGCTTATGAAGATGTCATTGACATAAGTTTCGCTCCTATCATCTTCCTCGTTTTACACTGCTAGTGTCGTTCTAGACATGAATTTATAGTCTTTATTATACTGTATATTGGTTTATTCTCGGAGATTTGGCAACTACAATGATTTATTGTCATTTTCTGGATTTGATTTTCACCTAAGTTGTGAATCTGTTTTCACTCTCCGTATTCCTTGAAAGATTGTATTTGTTGTCTCATTGTCAGAGCTTGGTCTGGGACTATATGTATTTGTTTTAAATCTCAGATTTTTGCTCAGATATGAACGAGCAAAAAGAGATCGTTTGTTATACTGACAGTCTGGAGGACTACTTTAGGAATCTAGAAGCCAAAACAGACTCCTCCAAAGCCAACACTTTCGACACTGAAGTTCTAAAGGATCCTAAACCTTCTCAGGATGGGTAGATTTGATGCGAATGTTCAAAATTAAATTGAAGAGACACTTGGTCACTTTGCATCCCACTAAGCTGACTAAAAGGGTTTGCGGTAGTATGAGGGAATAAATCAGCCAAGAACAAGATCACATCATTCTTGATACGAGTTTGACAATGGAAGAATTTCACTGTTTGTGAGTTTCAAACTGCAACCAAGAACTTCATAAGGTTTATATTCTTTAAAACTGATATAGTAATATAATGTAAAAGAAATTAAAACACACTTTGGCCAAAGAAGAAGAGAAATTCATAAAAGAATCAATGACAGAACAAAAAAGAAAGAGGATGATCTAAAGGAAAGGGATAGCAGCGACTGTAAAGAGGAAGAACTCAGAAAGTAAAGAATGACAGAAAATAAAAAAAAAAGAAAAAGAGGAAGGTGGAAAGAGAGGGATAGTGTCGACATAAATGAGGTTTTGTGTGCTTTTTCTTTAAGGGCAATTTAGGTAACTTAGTTAGTTTTTGCTCTGGATGCCAAAAAATGCTCTGGCATTAACAGCACCCTTTGTTTTATATATAAGACTGACCTATTAATAAAATAGTACTTTGTAGAGTAGAGTAACTTCGTTTTGAAATGCCCTAATGATCTTTGTATTAAAAATATGTTATAATATTTATATAAATTTTTTAAAGTATGTTTTATATAGAGAGCGGGGGAGGGGGCACAAATATTGTAGCATTAACATTCAAGGCGAGGAAGATTATTGAGGCTACGTTTGGACGAGTAAAAATATTTTGATATGATGGCTTCTTGACCAAGTCTACCACATCCCATGCATGCAGGAGGGAAGACTTGGTCCACCAACAAGCTCCCGGAAGACCAGCATCTCCATTGCTATTTTTAGCTCATTTAATTCCTACTTTTCCTATGTTGTTAATTTACTTCCAGTAACAAACAACCTTTAATTTGTAAATCTGAGCTGCAGTAATCAGGATGGCTATAAAAAGCCACACAGCTCCCAGTTAAAGGCATGAAATAAAAATTCCCAGTTCTTTAAGTTTTCTCCTAAAAATTCCTCAGGTCCTTAAGTGGATCATATCATCTAGTATCAGAGCACCCTCCTGCCCTTCCCTTCGATCCCATGGATACTCGAGGCAAGTCCAATGCCGAGTTTAAAAATGACGTGAGTCAGATCCTTGCTCGCCATGAATCGCAGTTTGACAAATTCGATCTGGCTATGCAAGCTATCATAGATCGTCTGGATTCCATGCAGCCCCCTCATGCTAACAACCCGTTTGCATCCTCCTCCGACAACCCATTTCCTCATTCTGGCCACCACCACAACAACAGCGGAGACCCCCAACTGCTGTTTCCTAGCTTCGCCGGTGAAGATCCCACTGGTTGGATCTGCAAATATGTACAGTACTTTGCTTACAGCGGTACTACCGAGACCAACAAAATCAATTTGGCGGCATTGCATCTCGATGAGCTAGCCCTGCAGTGGCATACCTGGCTCAAGAGAATGACACTCCCTCCAAACTGGTCGGAGTATGTGAAGGAGCTGCTTCTCCGGTTCGGTCCGACGGAGTATGAAGACCCCTCGGAATCCTTGTCCCACCTGAAATAGACCTCTACGTTAAAGAACTATGAGGAGGAGTTCGAAAAGTTGTCAAACCAGGTGGACAACGTGCTGGATTCATTCGTTATCAACTGCTTCGTGGCAGGGTTACGTGATGAACTGCGATACGAGGTCAAACTGAAACAACCTCGAACCCTTGCTAACGGCATCGGGGTAACCTGTTTGGTTAAAGCCAAAGTCAATATTCAGAAAACCACCCCCTCTCCTTTCCAAAACTACTCACAAAACACTACCCAAACACACACACCAACCAACCACCCCCAGCCCGTCAAACGATCCCCCAACCACCCCCAGTCCGTCAAGCCCCACATATACACCACCATTCCCCACTTAAACCCGCTTAAACACTACCCACTTACCCCCCAACCGCAGTACTCATCCGTCGCCTGACCAAGGACAAAAGTAAAAGTCGCCGACTCCAGGGATTGTGCTATTACTGTGACGAGAAATACTTCGTCAGCCACCGTTGTACTCGTTCTCAAATTTTCATGATCGTAGAGAGCACCGATGAGATTGAGCTACAGGAAATGGACATGGATATCGCCACCAACCCACCACCGGAAATATCCTTCAACGTCATCGCCTGCATATCGGATCCACGAACACTTTGGATCCAAGGCTTCATCTGTCACACTCGAATCACCATCCTCGTGGATAGCGGGAGCACTCACAACTTCATCGATCATCGCTTGGTTCATCATTTGGGTCTTCGCATCTCTCGTTCGACTAAGCTACAGGTGACCATCGCGAAAGGAGACAAGATGGACTGTCTCGGCCTCTGTTCGGGTCTCATGCTCACGGTCGAGAAGGCCGCAGTCATCGCCGACTTCCACATCCTGCCTGTCACCGCCTGCCAGGTGATCCTCTGGGTACAGTGGCTTCGCACACTCGGGACGATTGAGTCCGACTATAGCAATCTCACCATGAGCTTCACCCTTGCTGGCGTCACACACGCCTTTCATGGCATGCACCCACAACCTTTAAACCCTCTCACTCACCGTGGTTGTCAAAAAGGCCTCAACTTGGGCATTTTTCTCTATATTTCCATATCCCCACTTTTTTCCTAGCCCACCCAAATGCAGCCCAACCCCTTTGACCATAATTCCCCCCAGCCCAACCAAATTCAGCCCACCACCCCTTGCCCATAATTCCCACCAGCCCACCCATATTCAGCCCCCCTCCCAAGGCCCATTTCCACCTCATCCGCCCACTCGCCCAGCCCAACCATCCCACTCCAATGCACTCTCCCATTTAATTGCCCAATTCACCACCATATTTAATAACTCTCTAGTTCTTCCGCACATCGAGCCCATGATCACCGAATTTATCTCCAGCCGAACTCCAACCCTGTAAATGTCCGGCCCTACCGCTACCCATATTTCTCGAAACAAGAAATTGAAAATATGGTCCACGAACTATTGGACTCCGGCCAAGCTGCTCCCCTTTTTCCTCTCACCATCAAGGATAATTTTCCAATCCCCATCATCGACGAGTTATTGGAATAATTGTTCGGGGCAAGATTCTTCTCCAAACTGGACCTCACAGTGGGGTATTATCAGATCCGCATCCGCGAGGAGGATATCTCCAAAATAGCATTCCAGATCCATGACGGCACTATGAATTTCTGGTAATGCCATTTGGGCTGACCCCTGCTACATTCCAAAGCTTGATGAATGACTTGTTTCGGCCTCACCTTCGGAAATTTATCTTGGTTTTTTTTTACGACATCCTTCTCTACTCCAAGTCTTGGGATGATCAGCTAGGGCACATCTGCACAGTCTTTTAGATTTTGCAGCATAACTAACTGGTGGGCAAAGCAAAGAAATTCCAGTTTGGGGTCCAACAGGTGGACTATTTGGGCCATATTATCTCACACTAAGGTGTCGCAGTGGCGGCCCTACTTTCTCTGCCACCATTCACCGTTCGGACAAACCATGGGAGCCTCAAATATCTAATGGAACAGCGTATCACCACGCGGGCTCAATCATGTTGGTTATCAAAACTCATGGGGTACGACTATGTCATCGAATATAAAAAAGGGTCCGACAACCGAGCCGTCGGTACCCTATCCCGGGTCACAAAATTTAGTTCATGGCCCTCTCAACTCCTGAGGCAGATTGGCAGGTCCTCCTCCGCCAACAAATCCAAACCGACCCCTTCTACACCAAGCTTTCCTCTGGCCCCTGGGCCCCGCACACCTTGCGAGACGGCATTTGGTAATGTGAAGACAAGGTTTTTCTTAACCCCAAATCATCCCTGGTTCCCTTGATCTTGGTAGATTTCCATTCATCCCCCCTTGGTGGCAACTTCGAATTCCAAAAAACCCTGGCGTGCATCAAATTCAGTTTCTGCAGGGCTGGCCTCATTGGCACCATCAAGGCATTTTTACAGGAATGCGCCATCTTCCAACGTTACAAAACAGATACATCTAAATTAGCCGGCCTTCTCAACCTCTTCCCGTTCCCTACATTATTTTGGACAGACATTTCGATGGATTTCGTAGAAGGGCTACCCATGTCCCGTGACTTCTCGGTCATTATGGTCGTTATGGATCGCTTATCCAAATACGACCATTTTTTGGCCCTCAAAAATCCATTCACTGCAGCGACGGTGTCCAAAGCTTTCATCACCGACATTGTCCACCTTCATGGAATATCCTCGTCGATTGTAAGTTATCAGGACAGTCTTCACCAGCCTCTTCTGGTAGTATTCGTTCCGCATCCAGGGTACCAAGTTAAACATGAGTTCCGCCTACCATCCCTAAACCGATGAGCAGACGGAGGTCATCAACCAGACCCTTGAACAATACCTCAGGTGTTTCTCAGGGGACCACCATCGACAATGAATAGACTGGCTTTCGTGGTCGGTTCTGTTACAACACTTCCAGCCACTCCACCACCAAATTTACGCCTTTCGAGGCTGTGTATGGCATTTCGCCTCCCCATGTGCTCTAATATACCCCAGGCACTTCCAAGGTCCAAGCTGTCGACACTCACCTCCGCAGCCACGATGCCATCCTCACGGACCTTCATCAGAATTTAATCCTCGCTAACCATCGGATGAAACTCTGTGCCGACCCGCATCGCCGGGATGTCACCTTCTCCGTCGGGGACCTGTGTAAGTCAAACTCCGACCCTATAGTGAGGAGTCCGTAGCCCACCGGCACACCCAGAAACTTTCACCCCGCTTCTACGGCCCTTTTCCGGTGACGGCCAGAGTCGGTTCGGTGGTGTATCGCATGGCCCTGCCCACCTCATCCCGAATTCATGACGTCTTCCATGCCATCTTCCTTCGCCTCCACATCGGGGACGTCCCCACTCAGTCTCCCAGACCCCTTCCCAATCACACTAACGACCCTCTCACCGCACCTCAGCCTCACCTCCTGAGTCGCATGCATCATCCAGACCTACCGGTACTGCCCCAAATCGAAGGTATTCATTCAATGGAAGGGGATGTCGCTGAAGAACGCAACTTGGGAATCAGAATGCCGCTTCACCAAGACCTATACCAATTTCAGCCTTGCAGACAAGCCTGTTCCAAGGGGGGTGGACTGATATGACCGCTTCTTGACCAAGTCTACCACATCCCATGCATGCAAGACGGAAGACTTGGTCCAGCACCAAGCTCCTGAAGACCAGCATTTCCATTGCTATTTTTAGCTCATTTAATTCATAATTTTCCTATGTTGTTGATTTACTTCCAATAACAAACCACCCTTGTAAATCTGAGCTGCAGTAATCGGGATGGCTATAAAAAGTCACATAGCTCCCAGTTAAAGGCATGAAATAAAAATTCCCAGTTCTTTAAGTTTTCTCCTAAAAATCCCTCAGATCCTTAAGTGGATCATATCATATTTTTATAAAATTATTTTTCACAAATATGAAAAATATTTTATACAATATGATTCAAAATTCTTTTTAAGATCGAAATATGTGTGTGAACAAGTTATTTATAAAAATGCTTTTAGAGTTAAAAATAATTTGAAAGATGTTCGGATTAGTACTTTACAAAAAATATTTTTAGTTTATGTTTAATGCAGGTAATTGTGTAAAAATTATGTTACTCTATATAAATTTTTTTATTGGGTGGGCGGGGGTTAGGGCGGAAGGAGGGCTCCAAGGTCAGGGTAGGGGGTGTAGTGCAGTCAGGTCAAACCGGGGCCAGGGGCGAGGTCAGAGTTGGGGTCAGGGCCCAAAGCAGGGTTGGGGTGGGGCTGAAGTCGGGGTCGGGTCAGGGTAGGTCGAGACGGGTAAGGGTGCCCAAGTTCAAGGCAGGGCGGGGTCGAGACTAGTTGAAATTTGGTAGAGATGGATGGTAGTTACACTTTGGGAGAAAGAGGCGAATACATAAGAGACAAAAAAAAGAAATTTTAATTAATCATAGTTTAAAACTTCATAAAACATGTTTTATTTGTACTTATAAAATCGTACTTGAAGTATAGTTTTCTCGAAAAATATTTTTCAAAAATTTTGTAGTTTTCTTATTCAAACACCATTTTAAAGTTTTTTTATACTCTCAAGATACTAAAATCATTTTTTAAAGGATTTATAACATTTCCTTAAGGCTATAGCTAGCTCCTTCGTATTCAAATCGCAATTGGAATTTTGTCTTTGCCCTAGATTTTGTGTGATCAAGGTTGGTGATCCGTCAATTCGGAAGAGAGGCGGCTTTGCAGTGGAGGTTGCCATCTTCTGCTCATTATGAGAATCACAATAGTATGAATTAACTCCCTCTATTCTCAAATAAGTTTTACTTGGGATAGGCACACAAATTAAAGAGGTGGATAATATTTTTCTTTTACCATTGTTTATGTTTTTTAGTTTAACTTCATTTTGAATAGAAATTTGTGTCGTGTATGTGCATTTAGAATGATACTATAATTAATCGTATTAGATGAGACCAATTAAATAAGGATAAAATTACAGTTTTTAAAGTTTTTGCAATGTAATATGTAAAGGAATACTTATTTATAAGCATAAGGGAAACTATCTAATAAGAAGCGATAAAACTAAACTACTCAATACTAGAACTAAAACTATTCTACCGTATAATAAAACTACTCCGTGATGATATATCTTTTGCACCAATTCTACCCATATATATATATATATATATATATATATATATATATATATATGGTGTACAATTGGTGTTACGAAAGGAAACTGACTAAACTTCTCTTTCAAGTAGGAAACTGCTCTCAATAGGAAATCAGAATTAGAATAGGAAACAGAGTCATTACTCGACTAGTAAGTAATCTTCAATTAGGTAACTCCTTGACTATTTTCCTTTTTGAACTCGATCAACATTAATCCACAGCATAGAAGAAAATTATTTCTTTATTCTTTTACAGCTCCTTTTCTTCTGTAGGAGTCAACAATTTAGGTAACTAAATGGATCTTTCCTTCACCACTTCAATCAGGCCCATTATGATTGTAGATACCTCAACTTCAAAGTCCAGAACTTTAGCCCAAGTAGATCACAAGTGCTCAGAATTCGCAATTGTGGTTTCTTCAACGCACTGTTGGTCTTCCCTTTATCCAAACAGGGAACTCTCTTGTGTTTAGCCCTGTTTTGCACTTTTTTCCTCTTCATGGGCTATTCTCCAAAACTGCACTTAAGCACACAAAATTTGGGCAAAGGCCCGTGAGACTGCCAATAAAAGTGTTAAAATAAACCGACTAAAAGGTGCCGACCAAGGACCAAAAGATATTACATATAAATAAACGAAGATGACCTTATCCCATCAGAGGTCTGATAATTATCTCTTATATTAATATAAGAGATAACAATTCCTCCACAATTATACTTCATCCAGATAATGGTCTTATGAATAAGTAGTTACATACAATGCAACTAGCTAGGTAGTTCCGTATAATGCAACTAGATAGTGGTTTAGTTGATAAGTAATGGTTAAATATTTAGCTAACTGTACGTGGTTATGAAGTCCACTTTTACGGTCAAATATCTAACAGTGCAAACTGGAAAAAAAATTGTCCGCAGATGTCCATGACCCAAATGCCAGAATAAATCATTTCAACGATATTTTGACGCAGAAAACAGGGAGGTCTGGTAGCTGTTCAAGGCCAAATGCAAATCTCAGATACACATGGAGAATCCCCCATGCCAATCTGCAGTCCAAGATCCATTTGGAGCAGTCAACTCTTGAACTCATGAGGTGGTTTTCAGTAATTCGACTTGTGAATTGAAGATTATTGGTCGGTGGCGGTTTTTCAAAAGCAAAAAGGGCAATTTAGTATAAAAAAAAAAAGAAGAAGGAAATTCTGACAATAACATTATCCTTTCGGGATACTATGTATAGTACAGTAACTTCATTTTAAAATGATCTAATGATCTTCTTCCTAGAAAGATTATACTCCCTCCATTTTACTCAAAAAGTTCACTTTAAAATGTGTACAACTTATTATGGATTGTGAGGTACAACACTTAAAATAAGTAATTTATCACTATATTTTTCATTTATATCTTTACTTTAGAAGTAAGGGGTAATTGTGAGCCACACATTTTAATATTAATAAGGGTATCTAATGAAATAAATTCAAAGTGAATTCTTTAAATGAGACAAAAATAAATTTTAAAAGTGAACTCTTTGAGTGGGACGGAAGGAGTAATATTTATATAATATTCAAATCGTAAATAAATTTTTTATTTTTGTTTTGTGTGATTAAGGTTGGTGATCCGTCAATTCAGAAGAGAGAGGCGGCTTTGCAATGCAGGCTATAATCATCTTCTCTTAATTATTACTCCATTCATTCTATTAGAAATGTTTATTTTAAAAAATAATTTTGTTCTAATCAAAAAGTCTACTATCAAATTTTTTTTCTTCTTCTATCCTTATTAATATAATAATATATTATTTACAATTAACATATACTTAATAAATATAATATATTTAAAATAAAAGTATCGAATTAACTATTTTAAGTGTTATATACTGACATTAAAAATAAGTTAAACATTGATTAAAATTAATTTTTTTAATAAAACGGATGGAGTGATGGAGTAGAATAATAGTCTCTCTGTATGAATTAATTTAAATATTAAATATATAACCAACCACAAGAAAACTTCACAAAAGTAATGTTCAATATAAAAGTATAACATATATATTTAGTAAAAAGAGAGTCTCCGACCATCTGACACTCCAGCAATAATCCTTCCACCCCTTAAATAGATGCATGGCGTTTTTATTAATAGATTATGGGCCTGTTCTTTTGCCACTTTTCAAACTTGGTTTGAAAAAAAAGTTTGAAACTTTTTTGGTTTTAAACATTTTTCAAGAAACATGAGTTTGAAAATGATTTTTGAAAAAAAAAGTTTTGGGAAAAATTTTTTTTTGGGCAAAATTTTTCCTTCTGGGCAAAATCCTTCCCTCGGGCAAATTCTCCACGCCGCCACTTCCAATCCAACACTTCCGGCGCCGGAGAAGAAGAGGAGAAAGAAGAAGAGGGAGAGGGAGAAGAAGAAGAAGAAGAAGAAGAGAGGGAGAAGGAAGGGGAAAAAGAAAAGAAGGAAGACATGCTGTGGATGTTCCCGGGGGTATCCAGCAAGGGCAATCTGGACCCTGCCATTGAATGGTCCGCTTTTCTTGAAACTTCGAGAACTCGGATGTAATTGTATCGGGACTTGAATTTTACCAACGTTTTGACATTCTCAATTGGGATGCCATCTCCGTCGTTACGGGAGGATTTGGGTGGGGGTTTTGAAATATGGGGTTTTTGGGATCTGATGGGTTTTGGGTATCTTAAGTGGGTTTTTGGAAGTGGGAGTGAGGGGTTCTTGGTGAGGGAAAGGTGAATTCGAAGGGGAGTAAAAGTGTGAGGAACTAAGGATAGATTGGCGGCAGCGGCGGCGGCGGCGGCGGTGGCGGCAGCGGCAGCCATGGCAGCCATGAATGGGAGAGGAAGGAAGAAGAAGAAGAAAAAGAAAAAGGAAGAAGAAAGAAAAAAAAGTTAGAAACTTAGTTTTAAAATGTATGAAAAAAAACACACGTTTTACAAGTTTTGTTAGTTTAAAACTAAACTTGGTCAAAACTTAGTTTCAAACTACTCAAAAGAACAGGCCCTATACATTAGATGATAAAATTGATACGTGTTTGTTTCATTACAAGTTATACTTTTATCTTTCGATATTTATACTATATGTGATATTGGTCATTTTAACATTTGAAAGCGAAAAATACAAACTTAAAATCAATACGTGATATAACAGAGACTAAAATAAATATACGCGATATAACAGAGGCTAAAAAATTTTGAATAACTTTCTAAGGGAAATTTCATAACTTATCAACCATAATTTTGATTTTTTTTTTGTTGTCGGTTTTCTTATTTTGTTTAACCAATTACTTATCATTTTCCTAACCAATAGTTGATCAACTTGATTGGACGATTTTATGAACAAGTAGAACATGTTTACTAATTTAGATAAACTTTGAGGGAATTTTGACAAATAATTTATCCTTGCATAATTGCACTTACGTACATTAATTGTGGTTGTTAAAAAAACACCTGATATGACAACTAACGAAACAACTGGTACGAGGCTCGTTAAGTACATCAAGTTTTAGTCCAATATTGAATTTTTAACGTTTGTACTCAAATTTGATTAATTTATGATGGAACCATTTAAGTTTTCAAATGGCTTAAGTCAACTTCTTGAAAGTGAATTTTGAATAAAAAAGAGGCAAACCTCTTTTTTTCTTTCGCATTCGCCAACATTTTGCCAAATCTAAGCTTTTCTAAACTTTTGATTCATTTGCGTAAGATTCCCTACGTCATATATATATATATATATATATCAATATTCTATTCTATTCATGAATATAAAATTTATAAACACTAATTGAAACAATTATAGTTCTTTACAAGAAAATATATTTTAATAATTTGCAACTTTTTGTTCATGAAAAAAAAAAATAAGAAGAAAAGTATCCGAAAAGTGTAGTTGGGATTGTCAAGGAGAGAATTGAGCAAATTGAAATTAAGTTCTAATAGGAAAGTTTGAACTCTTAATTCTAAATAAATTGAACTAGGAAAAATTCTAGGGGCTCTAACTTCCTTTTTATTTTTAATTTTTTTAAAATATATTTTAGAGCAACCGATTAAGTGATTGGGGACATAAGAACCCTTATAAAATTAGATAAAGATGTCCGAGGAGAATATAATGAATCTGATCTCAAGATACATAGAATTGTGCAAAATGCAAATGACACTAAATTCCAAATTACATACTCATAGGGGCATGTTATTCGCAGTAACCATTTCGATATTTGCAGTAAAATTTTCTTGTGAAAAGTCTAAAATACCCCTGACACAAAAAAAAACAAAAGAAAAAACAAAAAGTCACATGCATCACAGTGCAGACCATTTCATCTATAAATGTAAGGGTTTAGCATTTACTTCAAACTGCAGAAGATACTTGTTTTCCATTTAATCAGTGACACGTTTTTTCAAATATGGCCGGTATACCCGAAGTCGATCCATATTACACTGTAAGTAAATACTCTATAAATTTTTTTACTTGAATTTAGTTAGACGGAAAAAAATTTCTGTATACCCGTTCATTTGCCAGGAAAGAAACCAATTTTGGGGGGATTTTTTCCCGGACCTGTGAATATCAGGCAATTTTTTGCCGTATCTGTCACATTTCGGCCGTGGAGAGTGTCTCCCCGGTCGGAATTTTCCGAAAATACAGCAGGTCGCCCAGAAATACTGCCGGCCGCCGACGGTATTTCTGGGAAATACCGCCATGCAAAATGGCGATATTTATGAGACGAAATACAGCCGGTCGCCAACGGTATTTCGCCCGGAAATACCGTCGACGACCGGTGGTATTTCCTAATGAAATACCGCCAGTTAAATGGCGGTATCGCCAGCGGTATTTCGTCTTAGGAACACCGCCGGACGGCGGTATTTCCCCGGAAATACTGCCGCCATCTTTCTCCGGTGGTATTTCTCCGGAGAAATACCGCTAGCGTCTTCCGTCGTATTTTTCCTGCGAAAAACCGGTTTTCCCTCTATTTTTTCGACCGAAAATTCCGTCCCATTCGCAATATCCCTCCGACCTCTGCTAAAAGTAATTATGTCAGAATTTCGACTCAGGGCGACAAGATTAATTTTCCAATTTGTCGGTTGCATCTAAATGTTTACGTTTAAGTATGTTGAACAACTTTTGCTTATTTTTGAACAGGATTTTCGTATTGAGAACAATGACATTTATGCTGACCACACCGATGTATTTCAGACAAACGAAGAGTTCAGGAGTAGGGAAGATATGATTACTTGGGTTAACGCACGAGCAGCTGAAAATAATATGACTGCAAAAATTACTTCCTCTTCGAAGATTTTGGGTATGTTCGTTACAAGAGGGAGAAAAGGTAGAGTTGAGCTAGGGTGCGAAAGATCAGGAAAAGTTAGAGATAAGCCACCCCTACCTGAAGGGAAAAGCAGGCGAGCCAATACAAGCAATAAGATGACAAAATGTCCATTTCACCTTAAAGGCCGAGAAATTGTTGGGGGCAACTGGAAGTTAGAGGTCATAGACGGTAATCACAATCATAAATTACAAGGAGTTCGAAATTGGCATCAGCGCAGTCACGGTTAACAGATTTTGAGAAGAAGAAAATTGCCGACATGTCTAGTATTAACATCAGACCTATGCATATATTGGCCAAGTTGCGAGCGGATGATCCAGAAAATGTCAACTACATACAATAGGTGTACAATGAAACAGCAAAAAGTAAAAGGGAGGCTAGCGGAGGTATGACTAACATGCAGTATTTTTTTAAACTTCTGCATGATCACGAATACTTCTATGCGCACAAACGTGATACGACAATAATGCAGTTGGGCACATTTTCTTTGCACACAAGAAGGCGCCTCGTCTGCTTGTTTTGTTTCCGTACGTGTTGTTTATGGATACGATGTATAAGACGAACAGGTATGACATGCCGCTGCTGTAAATAGTGGCTCTATTACCCACAGATCAGTATGTGTATATCGCATTCGTTTTCATGGGGGATGAGACCACACCGAGCTATTACTGGGGGTTGGCGCAATTGAGCAATCTATTCGCGGGAAACAGATACCCACATTTGGTCATCACTGATAGGGAGCTTGCCTTAATGAATGCTGTGGAACTAGTATTCCCACGTACTACCCAACTACTGTGTAGGAGACACATTGAAATGGACATCAAGAAACACGTACTATCGGCTGGCAACGACAAAAAAACAACTGGCGTGTTTCTATATCGTTGGAGCCGCGTTGTTAAAGCCCTGACATATGAACAGTTAACGAAAGCTGTGAATTTTATTGATACTAAGTATGGAAATAAATCTAGATTCAGAAATGTTATTTCATACTTGAAAAACACGTAGTTGGAACCCCACAAGGACAAGTTCGTGTCATGTTGGACGAAAAGTATAAAGCATTACGGCTCGTAGACCACGAACATGTAATTTATTTATAACTTTGATTTATGATTTGTATTTTGTATAATGACTTGCTCTTCTATATAATTATGTATGCTACATGTTGAATTTTTATGTGAATTGTCTTTTAGGGTGGAGAGTGCACATGTACAATTGAAGAAGGCAATTAATACGGATCGAAAGGAATTTCCAATTATTTTCAACGACATTAATATTATGATAAGGCAGCACTTTGATAAAATCCGTACTGCAATGGAATCTTCACGCAGCAAAACTTACCGGAAGAGCGACTACTTATTTTATAGTAGGCTCAACGGTAGATTGTCTTTCGTTGGTATTGCACTATTGCAGGAACAATATACATCAAGAGTTGGACTTATCGGGGAAGATGGTGCGGTGTGTGGTTGCGAACTCCGAACTAGTTGCGGTCTGCCATGTGCATGTGAGATGAAACAGTTGGTGCGCGCGTACCAACCAATTAATCCTATCGACGTAGACGGCTTCTGGAAGACGCTGCATTTTAGAGATGATGATATCCTGGAAACTCATGAGGAGAGGCAAACCACTAAAGGCCAATTGCATGACATGTTTCTTGATGTAATGGCGTGTCCAAGCGCTGAGATATACAGGGTGATGGGTGTTGTGCATTCGACACTTCATCCGAAAACTGTTGATCTAGATAAGCCGGTTAGTAGGCCACACAGGGGACGACCAAGAAACAATGCCACCCAGCGAGATCTATCAGGATACGAGCATGCCGAGAGGAACGCACTACAACGAGGTGTGAATATATGTATTTCATCTGCATGTTCACTGTGTTTACAAATATCTACACGTGCTAAATTTAATATGATTTACATTTGCAGGTCGGCGATCGATAGGCGGACAGAGAAGACGAAGGGTTGTGAGGCCACACGCATCTGAATGGCCTTACGACCTTCCCGTATTTCTGAAGCAGTTCGTGTTCGAATACATTACAGATCATGTTAATGTAGTGCCCGATGGACATTGTGGGTTTAGAGTAATTTCCTATTTCGTACACGATGTAGATGAGTCGTAGTGGTACCAAGTGGGCAAAGCCTTGCACCAAGAACTCATGGATGAAGCTACTTTGTGGAACTTCGTCCTTGGGCCAATCGATTACGCGTTAGCAATCAGGCTGGTCGATTGTTATGTAGTTCCGGCAGAAGAGGATTACTGGTTTGATTCCCATCTGTTGGGAATACTTGTCGCAACGAAATACCAGTGGGTTGTTACATTATATGCACAACAGAGTAATACTTTCCTCCCGATTGTGTGGCGGGGGGCCGGCGTCTCGACTGATCCGGTCAGTTTCATCAATATGGGTTTAATAAGACAAAATCACTTCATTGCTTTGTTAACGACCGGTAAGGTATTGCTACCGCTAATATATCCGACTTTGAGAAACAGGGCCTCAGAAGACCTGCCGCTTTGGCAAACCCATTTGAAACAAAATTTTGATTCTTACAGGACTAAATCAACTGCTAAGTGTTAGTAGTATATGTTTTTCACACTCACTGTTTAATGTTAAATGCAAGTTACTTGTTTCATTATACGTTAACAATATAAGTTTCTCATCTTTTAACGTTTGTATGTTATTAATTACAACATTAGTGAAGGCAATTAATATATATATGTATATATCACTCAAAATGATATATTACTTTACACAATGCATAAAATCGCGAAAAAAATACAACTCAACCATTTATAACTCCAGTCTCGGCATCCTCCAAATGGGTAGCCGCCTCCCCTATAGCGCTCCTCCTCACGGAGCTAGGGAAAGCATGCCGGTTTCGGGGACGAGAATAAAAAAGTTTACTTGCTATATATTACAACCGCTGCAGTTGTACGATAAATTGAAATACAGTAAAAATTATTGACAAACAGATATAATTAATTGACATAAATAAGCAAAAATTTGTATTGCTTACTGCAACCGCGGACATATTTTTGGGGTCCTCGGTGTCGTCCACTTCCATGTCATCTGGACTGACACGCACGTGCTTTCGCGGTCGGAAGTAGTCGAGGTACTCAGGGCACGCCTGATCGGCCCACTCAGACCTCTGCATCCCCCTTACCAAATTCCTCTTGTACATGTGCGGGACAGTAAGATTCGTATCGTAAATGCAGGGGTATATTTTTATTTCAGGGCCTCTATAGCAATTCTTTAGCTCTAAAACTGCGTGAGGGATCGACTGCACAAATCCAAATTGTCACAAGAACCGATCAGGCATATATGGCTTTACAACCGTAGGGCAATGAATAAGACCCATATACAAGATTATTGGCTTTACAACCGCAGGATTTGGCCCAAAAGGAAGCCAATTGACCTAGTCAATGTGAAACATAGTAAGTGGATATTCGAATACGTCGTCTATTATAGTAATAAACATTACAAAATTTAAATGACATACAAATATTACCTCTCCGGATTTTATTCCATCTAGTGTGCGCCTGTATGACAGCAAATCTGCGTTAGGCTCCCACTTCCTTCCGGTTCGGATTTTCCACTTCGTTGCAGCATGCCACCCGGCATCCCAGTAACTGAGCTGGGAGGACTAAACGCTGGAAAGTATTCGTATATCCAGCTCTATTAAAACAATTGAAAAACAAATTATTCATTTTAATGTACCTGTATAAAGTATTGAAATAATTTATAAACGAGTCTTACAAACCTGCAATAAATCAGACAACCGCCTAACTGGGCATCGTCCGCCCTAGAGTCCCTACCAAGATTGCGGTAAAGGTTAGCCAGACACGCTGCACCCCACGCAAGTCCTGCTGCGCCTTCTGCATCGCTGAGGTAAGGTAGGAAATGCCCAACAACTTAGGTTTTTTTTTCTTATCCACGAACAGGGTGTTTCTTACCAACCACAACAAATACCCTGCGGCAGAATTGGCGGCCTCCACCTGTCCGCTAACACAGTGCTCTCGAAGGAGGGATATTTGAACACCTGCAAAATCTCGATCACCGAGCTTGTCTTCCTCAATCCCCAACAATTCTAAAAGCAGAACTTTCATATCTGCCGGCTTAATTTTCCACCCAATTGGCTGTCCGCCAATCGGAATCCGCAGGATGTAGGCGACGTCTTGGAGAGTGATACTCATCTCTCCGAATGGCATGTGGAATGAATTAGTTTCCGGATGCTATCTCTCAACAAAGGCGCTAAGTAGTGCAGAGTCTAACTCTGGATGCATGCACCATACCAAATGCGACAACCCGAATTCTGTTACTATGGTTTTTACTTCCCCAACGGCTAAATCCCACCTTTGCAGCCGCTCGTGCCCATTATGGCACACCACGTTCCTGTGTAGTTTAATAAATAAAATAATACTTTTTAGGCTCCCACGTAATAATCATAAAGTGAAACTAAATAAAAATTATATAACGAAAAATGTACTAAAGCATATTACGATACCTGTCGATGCCATACGTAGTATGCAATATGACCCTTAAAATTCCGTAACAGCTCTGGGTCTGAAGGTCCACCGTCGATCGGACCATCTAGAGGCCGGTAAGCCTTCCACCCGGCATCCCTCCCGGAACTGGAACCAGACCCAGCCCCTGACACTGACCTACGTTGGGTCTCGGCATTTTCCCTATCGTTTTCTTCCTCCAACCGCCCCGAATACCCTTCCATGTACCCCTGCGACTGAAACTGAGACATGTCCCTCTCAAATCTTTCCGCATTTTCCCTAGCTTCATCCTCCTTCGCATTTCCAATGTATGGCGGGGCAATGGTGTTTCGTTGTAATCGAAGTTACTTTCCCTTGCCGCATTTGAAAAGCGTGAAGACCCATGCTCTCTTCCTGCCACCCTTCTCTGCCGCTCGGATGTAGTCGGAAGTATTCAGGCACCTGCTTCCTCAGAGGATGACTGTGTCGCCTCAGTGTCACTCTGAACCAAATGCAAATTGTTATCCTTCTTGCTTTTGGTAAATTTCAATTTTAATTTCCTAAATGCTTCTGCCATCTGCAATAATATAAACACGCATTTATCAATATGAAATTAATTGATAACATAAAACATAAAAGGAACAATAACACAATTAAAGTTAAAGAAAATTTAAAATGTTGACCTAAAAGTCGCCGTTCGGTCTGAAAAACCGTCCGGCCGATCGCCGGAAAAATACCGCCGGAGACTGGCGATATTTTCTGGGAAAATATCGCCAGTCTTCGGCGGTATTTTTGCCGGAAAATACCACCGGCGATCGGCAGTAATTTCCTAAAATTCTCTCCGTGGCGCTATTTTTTTGGAAAATAGCTCCGGTCTCCGGCGGTATTTTTCCCAAAATTACTGCCGGAGACCTTCTCCTCCAAAATAGCGCCCGATTCTGGGCTCTATTTTTCCTTTAAACACCGCCGGTTTATTTTGGGAAATACCGCCGGCGACCGGCAGTATTTCACTCCCCCCCCCCCCCCTCCAAATTTGTTATCTGCAGTAACCACCGGTCAGACCTTCACTAATTTGGGAAAAAAATTCACAATTTTGGGAAAAATACTAACAAATTCGGAATTATTACGACCAAAATAATCAAAACAACAAATAAAACAATACCCAAAAAAATATTAACTTTCGCCACTCACTTTTTTCCGATCCGATTCGTCTCAATTTTTATCCAATTTTGTGAATCCACACGACTCTGCTTTACAGGATTTAATTTTTTGCAGTGCAAAATGAAATGGTCAGCACTGCAAAAAAACTTACGCTCTGCTTCATAGACAAATGCCTACCACTTTTTTTTTGCTTTTTTCTTTTTTTTCTCTTTTTCCTGTACTGCATGTGACTTTTTTTTTTTTTTTTTAGTGTCAGGGGTATTTTAGACTTTTCACAGGAAAATGTTACTGCAAATATCGAAACGGTTACTGCGAATAACAATTCCGTACTCAAATTAGTTAGACTAGCCTAATACTAGGAACTGCTAACCTTTCTAAATGTAGTATAGCCCATGTGAGCTGGGTGCTCCGATCCCAGATAAGTGTCCGATGAATGGTTCTCAGAAGCTGCCCGAGCCGAAGTTTTTTAACACCTGTTTTTTTATGGCCTTTAACACCTGTTTTTTGAGTTTTTGAACAGCTATGATAGCTCTAGATATTACAAGTCAATAACAGGTGTTAAAAATTAGTAAGAAACAATACTTGTTTTGGAACAGATGTTAAAAGTAGTAATAAAACATGTTCCTGACCAAGTGTTAATAGTATAATTCAAACCTATTTTTTGATTTTTTTTTTTTAACATGTATGATAGCTAAAAGGTGTTAAAACTATGAAGAAACAACACCTATTTTGGAATAGATGTTGAAAATACAATTTAAACCACTTCAAATACCAACAGGTTTAAAAGTGCTAATTTTTAATTTTAATTAAAATTATATTATTTTTAAAATTATTTCCTACCGAAACCTATATATATATAATTACATACAAAACAACAAATAAATAAACACACACCAAAAAATAGCCAAAAACATCCAAATATTATATACCAACAACTGTATATTTATCCAATGCAAAAGGTATTCAATGCATTAATTACGTCAAAAATGACTAAATTAACCTAGAGAATGTTAAGACATAGCTCATAGAGCATAATCATCCTAGCTTTTCTATCCTTGCGCAGGCATAGCGAAAAGGTCGCCCGCAAATTGTTGTCTTTCTCCATTGCATTTTTCTATCTGCACATCTTTACTATCATTTCCACTAGTCTGTGGTACTATTTGAGTTAGCCAGCCCAATTTAAATGAAGATTCACTACTACAAAACGGAGCTTTAATGGCGGTTATAAAGGGCTTTTAACGGCGGGGTTTAGCATTTTTGAACCGCCATCTATCTGGCAGCCGTTGTAAATTAGCGGACTTTCTACGGCGGGTTCGACCCGCCGTGGAAAGTGTAACCTTTCCACGGCGGTTCAACCTTGAACCGCCGTGGAAAGGTTACACTTTCCACAGCGGTTCAACCTTGAACCGCCGTGGAAAGGTTACACTTTCCACGGCGGTACAACCTTGAACCGCCGTGGAAAGGTTACACTTTCCACGGCGGTTCAAGGTTGCACCGCCGTGGAAAGGTTACACTTTCCACGGCGGTTCAACCTTGAACCGCCGTGGAAAGGTTACACTTTCCACGGCGGTACAACCTTGAACCGCCGTGGAAAGGTTACACTTTCCACGGCGGTTCAAGGTTGTACCGCCGTGGAAAGTGACTACTTTTTATTACAAAATTACCAATATACAAATATTACAAATATCAGCAATATACAAATTTATTACAAATATCACCAATATACAAATTGAATTCGCTTTTATAATACAGCATATCCAAAAAATATTTGTACAACTATAATATGAACAAGTTTAAATAGTATCCTTATACTATGACGGATGCTCCAAAATATATCTAGCGCATATTTTTTGCACTGCATCTATATCCACATTGCTTAATGGAGTGCGGTCGATCTTGAAGTGCTGCAACAGAGTTTTTTGAAATTAAAAACTACTCGAGTAACCAAAATGAAATACAGTCAATTAAGTAAGTAATGAGAAATATATATTTACCTTTTCAAGTGCAAATGTGGATGATTTCATTGCTATTTGGTACATGTAGTGCATTACATAGTACCCACACTCCCAATTATCCGTTTGCTTTTTATGCTAATGAATTAATATATACGAGTTAGAAGATCATACAATAAATTGTATACAACACAACGGTGAGTAAAAATTTCTACAATATTCATAACTAAACTCGTATTAATCTAATTAATTAAATAACTAGGACTGACTAATTTCTACTGATCGAACAGGCAATTTGCATGCTTATATTAACTAACCTATAGTACTGGACTCACAGATTGCATGCATAATTAATCAAATACCTCAATAAATAACTTGACTAACTAATAAATTAATTGACTAACACTATACTAACATAGGCTACTAGACTCACGGATTTAATTTTTACAACTAACACTACTAATTGCTTAGGCTACTAGACCCACGGAAGTAATTAAAAAATTTATAAGAACCAATTTCATTTACCTTAACTACTATCCACGAAAGTGGCATATGCACATTTCTGGGCAATCCCAAGAAAGCTTGATAGTTAAACATCACCCTATAAAAATGAAATCGGCAATAAAATAATTAGCAATATATGGATATATAGGCATTCTAATTTATGTTAATATAGATAACTCACTCATCCATAAGCTCCACCGCCTCATCCTTCTGTGGATTTTGTAAAGAATCAAACCAGTATACAACCTTATCTACTGGTCTAATGGCCATTAGCATCCAATGTTCACTGCCAACAAAAAATTTAATGACGTACGTCAGATCTTTATATCAGTGTTTCTTAAATATTAGAGAATCGCTTACAGTGTCACTTACCTCTGAAGATAAGGCACCAGATACATTTCTTTATTCCTATCCTTCAAGATTCGCGCAATGTAGTTCACTCTATCTTGAAGCGTAGTTTGTGTGGGTGTGACATGATCAGCCGAAAAGAAACCTATCCCCTTTCTCCCATTCCTTTCAACTAACTCATGTAAAGCTCTAAAGAATTTTTAAAAAGGGCTTCATTGGTTAGCCTATGCACATGGAATGCATAATATATAACATTAATAATCAAAAATAGGTTATAAAATTAAGTGGAAACTCACTTGGTGAACAACTGCATCAAACTGTTTGAGACCTGGCTTTCTCTGGTCAATAACTCTAATAGATCCCCTCGATCCATCAGATTAGGCAGTTCGAAACCTATGACTTCTTTTGTCATTTGAAAGCAGAAGCCATTGAAGCCCGCATCATTATCCATTCGGAGCTGTAACTCTTGCAATGGATCAGATGTCGATGAGGATGACTCCTCAGTCGGAACCGTCGCCGAAGGAGATGTCTTGTCATCCATAGAACTCATCCGGCCTTTTTTCTTTTGGGCACTTTTATCCACCTAACATCATTTGAAATAACATTAAATATACAAAAATGTATTAAGTAATACACAAATAAATGAAAGAATATACCTTTGTTACCGGAGCCGGCTGAATAATTTCAATCAACTCTTTAGGCCATTCCACGAAAAAGGACTTGGCCATTCCCACTGTTGCAGCCTCTTCCTCAGGAAATGGCAGCGGGGCACAGTCATCATAGGAAATTTTAATTGTGACCCTCGCGCAACCTTTCCTAACCTCGCGCCCGTGGTGCTTGCTTTGCTTATAAATATTTCCTTTTGCCACAAGCTTACGCCGCGTTTGCGAATCCTCATGAAGGAACATATGGCATTCACATCCGTCCTAAGATAATAGGCAAGCGAATGAACATTAGTAAACTATTAAGTCTAACTTAACAAAGCACTGTAATAATTTCAAAATAAAATTTTGAAGTATTAAAAGAAGCCGTCTAATTTTATTTACCTTGTATTCGCCTAAAGCACCGCCGTCAGAGGCTTTGATCGGCTCCGTAGGTGCAACATGTAGCATCTCCAAATCGGGCAACCTCGTAGGTATCAGAGGAGAAACAGGGCTCACAGGGGATACAGGGACCACTCCGGAGGTCTCTGGGTGCAAGCTCTCATCTGGGGCATTATTGATGACGGTGGCTTTGACTGTATCATAATCGGTTCCCATCTTACCACATATAAACCCAATCATCTTTTTCAGATCTGTCTGACATTCATCTAGTTGGGCAGTGGTTTTCTGAAGCTGTCGCTTAGTTAATCAAGTTCCTCTTTAAGCGACGTCTTTGTTTTCTGTGGGAAAACCTCTGTGATACGTGCCCTGGTAGAATGGCCGCGATAACGACCGGGGTGATCGCGCTTTCCCGTTGCAATGACAAGAATGTCATTCCTACCCTCTGCAACGGTCTCCCCTTGGGACTCGCGGGAACATAGATTTTCCTACACATGTTGCCAAATATAGTAAATGTAAATATATTAATTAAATATAAATAAATACACATATACAGAGATTATTCATATGTATATAAATTTTAAATATAAAATTGATAACCATAATATAAAATATAAATAAATACACATATACAGAGATTATTCATTTATGTATATAAATTTTAAATATATTGATAACCATAATTATAAAATATAAATAAATACACATATACAGAGATTATTCATTTATGTATATAAATTTAAATATAAAATTGATAACCATAATTATAAAATATAAATAAATACACATATATACAAATTAGTCATTTATTTACTTTACAGTGACAACTAGATAATAATAATTTGATATAAACATTTAATGACAACCAAATTATTAATTAGCATTTCATCATAGATATCTAGTAATAAATAATCAGTTATAATAAAAATTCTATACACATAGACTTTAAATATTAAAATAATTGAAACATAAGAAAATGTAAGGTGCAAAACTTACAATTTCCTTCGCTACACGCTCAGCCTCTGGCGTGAAGAATTCCCCTTTTTTGTTCGTATGGGCATGTATCCAAAGGTCATGACGGCCTGGCCCTGAATAAGAATCCTCGCCTTCTTCTTCGGACTGACCCTCCTCTGAAGGCTTCTTTCCGGATGCACTGACCTCCTCATCATGCAACTGCTACTTCAGCAGTCGGTAGCCACCGCGAGATAAGTTATGGTAGAAAGCATTTAAATTGGCATTCTTTTGCGCTTTTCCACGAATGGCCTAGATAGAAAAATAATGAAAAATTATTATCCCTAAACTGAGCAATTTCAAATATCCAAAAAGAAGAAGGAAATCAATTTTAAAAAAATATACCTGCCATTCTTCTGTCTCGCGGCTAGCCTTGAACTTAATCCATGTCTCCCTAGGGATAAATTTATATTCCAAACATGGGTCCCTACCCTTCATGGGACCATGTACATATTTCCCTAAATATGATTTGAAATCTTTCCACCGTTTGCCGGCATAACTAATCCACTTATCTTCGAGTTCTTCGGTGGACTCGAAAACAAATAATGCCTACAGTGAAAATTAGGAGTAAAATTTAGTGAGGAATTTGAGTAAAATTGTATGGAAGAATTAAGAAACAAAGAATGCATTATAATTAAAGAAAATACCCGTATTTCCATCCAAACTCTCTTCTTGAGCTCCGCGGGAACTTTCGGCCATGATTCATATTCCACTAAGTCCACTTTGCTCCGGGCCGTATATGCCACAAAGGTAACCCACTGTACATGATATACTATAGGCTCGAGCCCGGAATCAAAAGAAATGTCAAGAGTTTCCCCATTCTTTCGCATTTCCAATAGGTCATTGCAATTTGTGGGCCCTCTAACTCTACTAGATTTAGTAGAAGAACCATCTCCATGCTCCGTATTGCTTTTTCTTTTTCGGGCCATTGAAAGTACCTTAAACTTCATTTACATAGAAAGAGAATTCAATATAACATATATGCAACTAAACAAAAGCTTTAATGTCGAATACAAGAATGCTTGTAATGTTGAAAAAAAAGTGGTACATTCGCAAAATTCACTCCTACAAATACACAATTACCATTAACCAAATTAAACCAAATGAGGGCCAAAAAAAAGTCCGTTTATAAAGGGGACCATTGATAAAGTAATTCACATTTCACAACCAACAACTAATGTGGAAAAAAGGCAATGTACATTCGCAAAATTCACTCCTAAAAATCCACAATTACCATTATCCAAATTAAACCAAATGAGGGCCAAAAAAAAAGTGGACTTCTCAAGGGTACCATTGATAAAGTACTTCACATTTCACAACCAACGACTAATGAGAACATTCATTCATTTCTACTAAAGGAATAACATTTCACAAAGTGGAATCAACAACAAAGCATTTTCCTCATTATCACCAAAGGAGGAACACTAAATCGAATAAAAACCGAAATCAAACACCAATGTTCTAAAATTAAGCAAGCAAAACCGAAATGCATGATTTGAGTTTCTCATTTTAAAAAAAAAACCCGAATTTCAAAGGGTACCTAATGGAACATTAATCAAACCCTAGGTTCTCAACTTATGAAGGACAAAACACTCAATTCAACAACCAAACCAAATGCTACAAACAATCAATAAATCCAAAAACTTTCCAAGCTTTCATCACAAGAGTCAAAACCGAAATCTACCAAATGAATATCAACCAACAAAATCCTAGTGCAATGGTAAGCATTTGCAAAATGTAAGGTTAAATACACAAAAGTTTAAAATGAAAGCATAGAAGGTGGAACCTTTTGGTTGAACTCAAAAAAAATCCAAGCTTTAATGGAGATGGAAGGCCGACCGACGGTGAATGCTTGGGCAGCCGAACAATCGGCGAATGCTTGGGCAGCCGACGGATGATCGGAGGTGGAGGAGGTCGCCGGCGATGGGAGAAGCGGCGAAGAAGACCAACGGCCACGGGAAGAAGATTCGGGAAACAGGGGAAGTGAAAGGGCAAAGAAAGAAGAAGAAAGGAAATGAATGAGGGAGGAAATGAAAAAGCAAAAATTTGAATTATAATTAATAACCGGGCTCGGTTCAACTGCGGTTCAACCGCGAACCGCAGTTGAAAGTATACTTTCAACTGCGGTTCAACCTCGAACCGCCGTTGAAAGTGTACTTTCAACTGCGGTTCGCGGTTGAACCGCCGTTGAAAGTATACTTTCAACTGCGGTTGAACCATGAACCGCGAACCGCAGTTGAAGGTACACTTTCAACTGCGGTTCAACGTTGAACCGCCGTTGAAAGTATACTTTCAACTGCGGTTCAATGTTGAACCGCAATTGAAAGTGTACCTTCAATTGCGGTTCGCGGTTTGACCGCGGTTGAAAGTCCGAACTTTTTCTCGGTTTAAGTAGAGGAAAAAATTGGAGCCAATTCCCGCGCGGTCATATTTTAATATTAAATTTTTTTATTTTCCATTTTCAAAAAACTATTTCCACAATTTGGTAAATATAATAATCTTGACTTTTATTAACCATTTCTTAATTAAATTTCAAATTTTTAATTGAAACACATATTTGCATTTAAATTTCCCGCGCGTGCTACTACACGTACAATACTTATTGGTGAAACATAAAAATTAATAATTTCCGTAACTTTAATACATGTAAGAGCCACGAAAGTAATAAGCTTCATTATGTTCCCTAAAATTCCTACTTTTTCGACTTGGCGAACGGGATAAAAAAATCAAATCCACATATGCATTAGGTACGTATAGTAATATAAAAATTAATTAATAAAATTTAAGTGGCCGAATGAAATTAGAAGAATGAAAATCCTAGAATGAAAATTAATTAATAAAATAGTGCATTAGTTTGACTTTTATACTTTTAAATACTTAGAAGATGAAAATTGGTCAAATGAAATTAGAATGATATTTTAAATATGCTAAGACCAATTTTGAAGTTAAAATACTCAAGAAAAGATGAGTTAGGCAAAATAGAGAAAAATTTGAGAAAATTTGAAATTTGCATTTGATTGATGAGTCTTTGAGTGATATAATCCTAGAATGCCATGTTTTAGAGTTAATTAAAATAATGCAGTAGGATCTATGTCATCTTTGGTATCTTGAAATTCTTGCACATGTTAAAACGGTTGAAAATTTTCATTTCAAGATAGCAAGAATTAAGCATGTTTGCATTACATAAAAATGGTTGACCAAGTGGTTGACTTTTTAAATATACATGCTTTAGCTTATTTGAGAGTTTAAGAATTAACTTATTGATAATTTCAAGTTGCTCACATGAGAAAATTAAGGATATATGCTTCAAAATGGCAAGCTTCAATTGAAAAAACTTGACAAGTAGTTGACTTTGAAAATATGAATGCTTTGGAATGTTTGAATCTTTATGCATAACTACTTGAGCCTTTGAAGGTGCTTGGATGATATATAAAATGCTTGATAGAAACTTGAATTTAGCAACTTTGATTCAAAGCTTAATATAAAGCTTGAAAAACGTTGACCTATAGGTTGACTTTGCACATATGCATGATTTGAAATGTTTCATTCCTTTGAATGTAAAGCGAAAATCCAGGAAAAGGGTGGCGCTTCACTATATATCTATTTCCATCTTAAGAGTCACCGCGGTTAATTTATGAAAATCGGGAAAAAAAACTTAATAGAGAGTAGGGTTTAGGGTTTAGGGTTTAGGGTTTAGAAAATGATATGAAAATAGAAAATTCATGAGTAGCGCGGGAATTGGCTCCAAAAACTAATTTTCTACGGCGGTTCAACCGAGAACCCGCCGTAGAAAGTATTTTCTACGGCGGTTCATGTTTGAACCGCTGTAGAAAGTTTGATTTCTACGGCGGTTCAACTTTGAACCGCCGTAGAAAAGTAGTTTTTGGAGCCAATTCCCTCGCTACGTACGTACGCATGGATTTTCTATTTTTTTTACCAAATTCAAAATACATTATATATATATATAAGAATTAATTATAAAAGTTGTCTTAAAGTATTCAATTATTCAAATGAAAATATTTTATTTATGTAGTGGAAATTTACAAGATATCGAGAGCATAGAGGATCGAGAGAGTTGGATATATATTGTGAATCAAGAGGGGAAAGGAGAAAAGCGAAAGATGTATATATATATATGTATGTATGTATAAACAGATATGTATATATATATATGTTTGTAAATTAATGAAATCCATTGTTCATTTAATTTTTTTCGGCCACTTAACTAATATTAATTAATTTTTATATTACTATACGTACCTATAATGCATTTGTCGAAAAAGTAGATATTTAACGGAACATAATGAAGCTTATTATTTTATCGTCTCTTACATGTATTAAATTTACGAAATTTATTAATTTCTATATTTGACCTATAATTAATAAATATACACAATCAGGTATGTATTATTATACTTACAAATTTGTGAGATTAGTTATTTGAAAAATGGAAAAAACAAATTAATATTGAAAAAAGAATCCACCGCGGTTCACGAGTGAACCGCCGTTGAAAGTGGACTTTCAGCGGCGGTTAAACATTGAACCGCCGTTGAAATTACACTTTCAACGGCGGTTCAACTTTCAACGGCGGTTCAACGTTGAACCGCCGTTGAAGTACCACTTTCAACAGCGGTTCAACTTTGAACTGCCGTTGAAGTATCACTTTCAACGGCGGTTCAATGTTTAACCGCCGTTGAATAGACGACCTGGTTAATTAAAGTTCAAAATTTTTGAACGTTCTTTTCCTCCCTCATTCTCTTCCTCTCCACTCCCATTTTTTCCCCTGCATTTCCCCTGTTTCCCGAACCCGCTGCAAGTAATTTATAAAGAGTTAAATATAAAATAAAAACAAAATGAACTGCGTATAGATTTCCCTGGAAATTTTACCAAAGTACTACTCCTTGGAAGAAAATAATAATAATAATACAAGAAACATTTATTCATAAATGAAAAACAAGGAATCTATTTTCCGGAAAATTTGACAAAGTCTCCCCTATAAATGTAACGTACTCCCTGTAAATTCGATGCACATATACTTCAATACTTCACTAAAATTCCAACTATTTCGAATAATACGGAATTCAGCTTCAAATCACTTCAGACAGAATCTCCTCTGCTTGTTTTTACCAAAACAGAAGTGCAATTTAAGATCAGCACATAAGTTTCACACAATTTTTAAAAATAACATATTCATTTATAAACAGTTCGATCCGCATATGAAGTGCCTGAAAATTTTGTCCCTTGATTGCGCGGCTTCATCCGAGGTGTGACCTGTTTCAATCCCACAGTACGAAGGATAAAAATAAATGTTGTTAAAAATTTATTGAATCCTCTCTTCATTAAAATCAAAGAAACATATACAAATACACAAACACACATACACACCCACGGGAATTGAAGTTTAATAAAAACAAACAATATACCTGAAAATGATTCTTAACTTATTCTCTTTCTCTTAAGGGACACTTGATCCTCGAACCATAATCCTTCGCTGTGGTCATCACGAAGTATGTATTTATCAAGTTCCCTATCTTCCTCATCTGCTCTCGGTTCAGGTAACCCACTAGAGAAAGGGCCAGCCTCATGAAGCCCTTCTTCTGTATCTATCCCTTCCACACCGTGATGTTGTTTACCATGAAGAACAACAGACCAATGTTCGTCGCAAGGATCGGTGATATAAAAAACTTGTTTCGCCTGCGATGCAAGTATAAATGGTTCCCCCTTGAAACCCTCCCGATTGAGGTTGACCAAGGTAAAACCCAATGGATCATCAGTTCGAACCCCACTATTGTTATCAACCCATTTGCAGCGAAATACAACTACTTTGAAACAAACATAGTCAATCTCCCAAATATCTTCGATCACCCCGTAATAAGCCATGCTTGCATACAATGGATTTTTATCCTTCCTGCTAGAAACATGTAAAGCCTCTGAGATTAATGTAACACCACTGTTTTGTGCCGTACTCTTCTCATCTTGTCTCTTAGTAGCAAATGAATATCCATTTATGTCATAGCATGAAAATGCTCGTACCGCAGGGCTGGGCCTAAATGCCAACCATTTCAATGTCTCCGAAACGTCTTTGCCCAGGACAGCATTACCAAACCAATAGACAAATGTCCGAATATGTTCATTGAGCACACGTTGATCCGTCCAAGCAGGATAAGACGTTCTTATTGACTGTATGTGGTCTGTCACATAGGGCGCAACTTCTTCAGAATTGCGCAGAATGTAGAGATGCGCCTTCATTAATTCAACATTAGACGGCAAAAAAATTTTCCTCCCCTTCTGCCCATACCTGTAATCCTCCCATCGTGCCGATTCTTAGATATTCCAATGGATGCGGTCCCGGCCAAGTACTCAGTGCAAAACTCAATTACCTCCTCAGCTATATAACCTTCAACAATACTAGCATCAGGACGACAACGATTCTTCACATACCCTTATATACTTTCATATATCGCTCGAATGGGTACATCCATCGCAAATGAACAGGCCCGCAGATTTTTATCTCTCTGACCAAATGAATCACCAAATGCACCATAATATCAAAGAAGGCGGGTGGAAAATACATTTCTAATTGACAGAGGACAACAGTTATTTCATCTTGTAGCTGATCAAGTCTTTCGCGCGCGATAACCTTGCTACATATAGCATTGAAGAAGAAACAAAGTCTTGTTATACTGGACTTAACATGCTTGGGCAATATCGAGCGAATAGCTACAGGCAACAATTGCTGCATTAAGGCATGGCAATCATGAGACTTCAAACCAACCAGTTTTAAATCTTTCAAGGAAACAAGTCTGCTTACATTTGAAGAATATCCAGATGGAACTTTGATGCTACGCAAACTTGAACACAGTTGTTTTTTCTCCTTTCTGGACAAAGTGTGACAGGCAGGGGGTAGATATGTGCGTTGTCCTCGAGCTACCGGTGCTAAATTTGCTCTTATGTTCATATCAACCATATCAAGTCTCGCGTTATAACCATCCTTAGTTTTACCAGGGATGTTCAAGAGCGTACCTAAGAGGCTTTCGCAAATATTTTTCTCAATATGCATAACATCGAGACAATGTCTGACATCCAAGTTCTCCCAGTATGGAAGTTCAAAAAATATGGATTTTTTCTTCCAACAACCTGTATCATTGTTGCTGGACTCCGAAGTTTTACCAAACTCAACATTAATGTCCGTCACACGAGCTTTCACCTCTGGCCCGCTCAAGGGTTCTGGAGCTTTTCTGAACTCTTGGAATCCATTGAATGCTCTTTTCATACGGCGATACGGATGAGTCTCGGGAAGAAATCTGCGATGCCCAAGGTATACTGTCTTCCTCCCATGTGCAAGCTGACAAAAATCTGTACTCTCCTCACATATTGGACATGCTTTATGCCCTTTAACAGAGTACCCAGACAAGTTTCCATAAGCAGGAAAATCATTAATGGTACAGAACAACATGGCACGTAATGTGAACATTTCTTCACGGTAGGCATCAAACACAGGTGCGCCTTCATCCCATAACTTTTTCAAGTCTTCAATAAGAGGAGCAAGATACACATCGATGTCATTTCCTGGTTGCCGTGGGCCTGAAATCATTAGAGACATAAGTATGTACTTGCGCTTCATACACAAGTAAGGCGGCAAATTGTAAATAACCAACATCACCGGCCATGAGCTATGTGTGCTACTCAGACTGCCAAACGGGTTCATTCCATCAGTACACAGACCAAGCCTCAAATTTCTTGCTTCTCCCCCGAAAGAAGGATACATTGAATCAATCTTTTTCCACTGATCTGAGTCTGATGTATGCATTATCACCTTGTCATCATCACTGGGAATACACCGATCTGAATGCCATGTCAATAGTTTTGCATCTTTTTCATTAGCGAACAACCGTTTAAATCTCGGTATTATAGGAAGATACCACAGAACCTTAGCCGGCGACCCCTTCTTTTGCGCATCAGAACTGTCTTCAACAGCATCACACAGCTGCTTGTTTTTGTATCGGGGAGTGTTACACTTAGGACACCGCAATAAATCCTTATACTCATTCCTGTAGAGGACGCAATCATTTGGGCAAGCGTGGATCTTCTTATACTCCATACCCATTGGACACAACATTTTTTTCGCCTCGTAAATTCGATCTGGAAGTTCATTATCTTCTGGGAGCATATCTTTCAATACCCTCAATAAGGCTGTAAAACTAGTATCTGACCACCCATTTGCCGCTTTCAAACTAAACAACTTCAAAACACTAGACAATCGTGTATATTTACTGCAACCCTTGTATAGAGGCTTCTCATTGTCACCCAAAATCGAAGCAAGAACTTCCGGTTGATCAGCAAAATCCTCGGCCACATCCTCAATCATGGCATCTAATCGATCTCTAGTAATCGCATCATCTCCTTTTGCATGAGATTTTCTTTGCTCAGGTAAACCATCAATACTTTCACCATGCCAAATCCACAGTTTATAAGAAGGATCAAACCCGTGCCGATATAAATGGAATCTTATTGTATCTGAGTTATCAAACCGCGCCCCATTTTTACAAGATTTGCACGGACAATGAACGTACTTTGTATTCTTATAAGCGAATTGAATGAAATTCTCAACTTCTCTCGCATAAGAATCGGAGGTCCGATCACCACAGAACAAGATATTTCGATCCATGTGTAACTAAGACCTTGAAATAATTAAAAATACCAAATAATAATTCAACAAACAATGTACAAAGTATCAAGTTGCATGCTTGTCTTAGCACATGTCATAATACTTATGTTAGTCATATATGTGCAAAACTACTATAATACCTCAATGAAAAAAATAATGCAATGACAACACATGCGCAATAGACATAATCGAATGAAGAAGAAACTCTAAGTTTTTCATTCATGCATTTCGTCAAACACATAAAATGCATAAAAAAATAATACACACTCTAAGTAGTGCTAATTATATGAACATCATCCATTAAAAATCAAACACTATAAATCAAATTACATCACCGAAAACTACATAGTATAACTAAATAGGGTTCCACACTACTAAGGTTCGCCACATACATGGAATATATGCAACTTTAATTTCAGCCATGCAGCTACCATAAATAAAAATAAATGCTATAGGATGACATATCTAAAGTACAAGCATAAGCAATTACTGGAAAATTTTACAAGTTTCTAACCTTTAGGTGGTAAATTTTAGTTCCAAATGACGATTCTTTAGTTCAACGTGCAAAACCGTAGTAGAAATTTGGAGACAGACACTCTCGGGCGCGACATGGGAATACACGGTGTTATTTAGGTTTTAATATATATACACGTCAATACTACGGCGGTTGGAGGGAAACCGCCGTGGAAAGTGGACTTTCCACGGCGGTTGGACGGTAACCGCCGTGGAAAGTGTGGACTTTCCACGGCGGTTGGAAGGTAACCGCCGTGGAAAGTCCACTTTCGACGGCGGTTTCCCTCCAACCGCCGTGGAAAGTTCCCTTTCTACGGCAGTTTGTCCCAACCGCCGTAGAAAGTCCGTTTCTACGGCGGTTCATTTTTAAACCGCCGTATAAAGTCCGGTTCTACGGCGGTTCATTTTTAGACCGCCGTAGAAAGTCCGCATTCCTTTTATTACTGCGGTTTTCTATTTTCCGTCGTTAATTCGCAGCCGTTAAAGCTCCGTTTTGTAGTAGTGATTAGACAAAACAAAACAAAAAAGAATATCAGTCTATAAAACAGAATACAATACAAAAAGCAGTCCAGAAAAATAAACTCACAACTTTTTCAAAAGATTTAGAGTGCAAGAACAGTCCAGAAAACAAATTACATCACAAAAAACCAGTCCAAAAAATTACAGTGCAAAAACTAGTCCACAAAATGAAATACATTCCAGAAGATCAGTCCTGAAAAAAACTGCAGTCCAAAAATTAGGAAAATAAATGCAGCGCAAAACTCCAGTCCAAAAAAAAAAAAAATACTCACTATATTGCAAGCTGTTGATTATTTCCATTGGAAGAAATCTGATAAAACTTGTTAAGAAAAAGATGCATAAGAATAAGCATTCAACTTCTCATTCATTACACCGCAAAAAAAGAATGACGACTACAGAGTGCTTAATAGCATAATCCTTTTTCCATTATCAGAGAGCGTACTGAGCGACCAGAGTAATTCCTACGAGAGCTACCAGGTAATGTAGTGTGGCAAAAATTAGTCCAGAAAAAAAAAAATACAGCACAAATAGTCTAGGAAACGGGCACAGAGAGGGGAGCAGCGGCCAATTATTCCCACGATCGGGTCAGGAAGAAGAATGTCCAGCAGTGAGAGCTTTAAGCATAATTGAATCCTGTAATTCAATTTTCAATCAAATAGAAGCCAACAACAAACCACTGAGAGAACGAAATTGGAAAAAAGCAAACTAAAAGGAGGAAGGATGGTGAAGCGACAGCCAGTAAGTAGAGGCAGAGGCAGCGGTGATCGGTTGACCGGTCCTCGTGGTGGTTTTGCGGCCGCCGCAAGCCTAATTCCGGTAGATCTTGTAGGGCGACGACTGAGCCATAGTTTTTCGCTCGGAGTCAGAAAGCAGTAGGAGAGTCAGCAACGGATTAATATAGCTGCGCCAGTAGTGATGGTGGGCGTTTGGATGGGATGACGGCGGTCAGCGGGGGATGGAAAGTGGGCTGCGGCAGCGGCAGATTTTAAGAAAATTATAACGGCGCCTAAGAGAGAAGGGGGCTGGCGTGGTAGTAGGAATTGGGGGAAAACGTGGGGTTTTTTTTTGTTTTTGTTTTTTTTTAAAACTCCAAAATTAAACTTATATTCCCCTAAAAGAGAAAAATTGATTTTGCCGTGACAGGTAGGGAAAAAAAGGAAAGAAAAAGAAAAGAAAGAGCAAATCCTATTACTACTAAAACAGGTCTTGAAAAAAGAATAATCAAAATTTGGTTTTCCAGAACAAGTGTAGAAAATACTTTCTAATGCTATTATACTAAAACAGATTTTGAAAAAATTCTAGAGTCAGTGGTGGTTCTTCTAAAATTTATCGAAAAAGGAAGAAAAAATACCATGATGCAGAAGAATCTCTTCCAAGGGTATGCAACAATTAGATGTCTATTTGTTTCCAGTGATGGTTCGGCATAATATGAAAGTATTCTAACTAAAAGTTTTCAGGTAGTTATCTAGTTCATCAATTTTGATTCAAGCCCACAAATTTATCTTTTCTGCTTATCTGATTTCTTGTGTTCCACTGATATTGTTTGAACAGGTTTTGGAAGAAACAAAATAAAAGAAACACGTTTTTATATTGCTTTTTTGGGCTAAGATTGTGTTACATATAGCAGCATAGCATTACAGGTACAGAAAATAATAGTCAAATACGTGTTGGTAAAACAGGTTTTGAAAAAAAATAATTAATTAAATTTTTTTTTTCCTTGAACAGGTGTAGAAAATAATAGTCAAACCTGTGTTGGTAAAACAGGTTTTGAAGAATAATTTAATCGATATTTTTTTATCTTGAAAAGGTGTATAAATTAATAGTCAAACCTGTGTTGGTATAACAGGTTTTGAAGAAAAATTTAATCGATATCTTTTTATCTTGAAAAGGTATAGAAAATAATAGTCAAACTTGTATTAGTAAAAAAGGTTATGAAGAAAAAATTAATCGAAATCTTTTTTTCTTGAACAGGTGTAGAATCTAATAGTCAAACATGTGTTGGTAAAATAGGTTTTGAAGAAAAAAAACTAAGCAATATCTTTTTCTCTTGACCTGGTGTAGAAAATATTTTTCAACCATGTGTTGGTAAAATAGGTTTTGAAGGAAAATATAATCGATGTCTTCTTTTCTTGAACAGGTGTAGAAATGTTTTTTCAAACCTGTGTTGGTAAAACAGGTTTCGAAGGAAAAATTATACGATATCTTTTTTTCTTGAAGAGGTGTACAAAATATTTTTCAACACCTGTGTGGGTAAACAGGTTATGAAAAAAAAACATCAACAACTATTTTCCTTGAACAGGTTTAGAAAATCATTTTTCAAGGCTGTGTGGGTAAAACTGGTTTTAAAACAAATTTTTATCGACATCTTATTTTGTTGAAGAGGTGTAGAAAATATTTTTTAAACCTGTGTTAGTAAACAAGTCTTGAAAAAAAAAATAAATTTACATCTATTTTTCTTGGACAGCTATAGAAAATAATTTCAAAAGCTGGGTTAGTTAAACAAGTTTAGAAAATAATAATTTACAAAATCTATTTTTCTTGAATAGGGGTAGAAAATATTTTTCACACCTTTTTCATCAAAACATGTTTTTATAAAAAAAAATTGAAATCTACTTTCATTTAATAGGTGTAAAAAATATTTTTCACACCTATTTTACTAAAAGAGGTTTTGAAAAACCTACTTCCACACCTGCTTTTATATAAAAGATTTTGTACTTAATTATTTAAACATGATATTACAAAATAGCTTTCAATTAGAAGGTGTTAAAACTCATTTCTATAGTAGTGTAAATTCCATTTGCTGGACAAACCTAGTCTTGATCTGTAAAGTTCCGATAAAATTAAGCTCAAAATGAAATTCACATTTATTACTTCGACACATCCAGGAGACTCTAACATCAACTTCAGAGGCACCAATAAAACACACACATCTATTATAACCTTACAATACAATACACCAATAAGCCGAACCTCTTTTTCTCATCGCAACACGCCTAGCCGAAAGGCTATTTTCTCTATATCTGACACCTCTGGAGCAGAAAGCGAGAATACTTTCTCTACATCTCTATCGAAGATAAAATGAGATGTCCACTAACCTTTTTTTTTTTTAAGCATGGGATTTGTTTCCCATTTTATTAATTAGAGAAGAATGAAAAGTGAAAAATAAAAATAAACTGATATGGTTTACATTTTGTTGCCTATTTTGTCGAAGTTTTTATAATCTACTTTAGATTGTTTTCGAAGTTGATACTCAAAATAAGTCCTCGCTAGCTTGTGCTTTTTGGGCCGTATATAATATAAATTTTTTTATTCGTCTCCATCACTAGTTTTTCAGAGGCCATAGCTGCATCCCCTTCATCTTCTTGGTTGTCGTCACCGTGGTCCTTTAATCAGTGCGGCACAAACAGTGTGGTTGGAATGTGAAGTTTAGCCGGCATACTATCGATGAGCTGAATATCTATAGGCATCATATGTGCAACAAGCATAGTAAAAGTCTTTTGTAGCAATTTTAATTTTGGTACTGGCAAAGGACTTTTGGACTTCTACAAAATTGTGTTGAGTCACCTCATGTGTACCTTGGATAATATCCGATCACAATGGTGTAGTAGATATTTGGTCATTTCTTTAGTAATGTGCTTCATCATGGCTTCGATTGCTTCTGGAGATGGAATTGAATGAACTGGTGATGTCCACTAGATTTAATGTAGAAAACAACTATTAGGGCATGTTCTCTTTCTTTGGTTTAGAAAACATCTTTTATAAATAAAAAACATTTTGCGTAAAATGAGTGATAAAAATGTAAAAAGATATAATTAAATAGTAAAAATTTGTATTGAAAATGATAAAAAATAATTATAATATATTAAATTTACCGTTAAAACCATAATCAAAACCAAAACAAAAACCAATAAAAATAACAGGCACTTAATCATGTGCATCACATACCATTATTTCTGTAAGGATCTATACATTATTTGTATATACGAGTTGGAACATGCATCGTGCACGCGTGCATTCATTCTTATTATGTCCTATAAGTTTGTTTGGTCTCTTATACGAGTGTGTACATGTATGTATTCATACATGTGTAGCCTCTAGAAAAGAAAATGATACTATGAATAAGATTTAACTGCAAAAAATGACATCATACTTCTTCCAAATATCTATTTGATAACTAAGCATTTTTTGTCAGTCCAATGGATATCGGTTAGGATACTGCCAGCTGTTCGCTAACAATTATGGATACTGCTGTTTATGCTACCCATGACTCTGATCCATCTCATATATATATGGGGTGATGCCTGCCTGCGAGACGACGTCGTACGTACCTATCTGCAATATGTGTATATTATTTGCGTGTGTATTATTTATGCAAAAAATCAAGGGGACCATGGGTTGTAATAAATGAATATTTGTACTCTTTGTTGGCTGGGATTTTTATTATGTTCTTGCAACAGGTTCCCCCTTTTTTTTTTGTTTTTATGTTGAATGCAACGTTTCGGGACATTTTTTTGACTTAAGGAATCTATTTTTCGTTCTAAAATGTATCTCATAAGCTAAAAAGGCATCATATGATCTAACAATTTACATAAAAAGATTCAAACATAACTTGAAAAAAGAAACAGCATATATATAAACCGAATCTAAGAATTTACATAAACATATTAAAACATAGCTTAAAAACAGAGAAAAAATTATGGCCACAATTAAAATTATATCACTGTCGAATCATTAAAAAAGAAGATAAAAAAATAAAAAAATAAAAAATTAATAACACAGAGAGCAGCCAACTCGCATTGCAGCATTTACGGTATAAAAAGAAACGGCGGAGTGACATTTACGGTCTGTTTTGAAAAGAAAAGACATGTTGTAATATTACAGCATGTCTAAAAAGAAATAAAACAACAAAAGTGTCGTCTTTTCCATGGATGCCTACGAAACAAAACAACAAATACGTTAATATACATCAATGGTACCAAATATGTGGCACAAAAACACATCAAAGGTTCTGAATAAGTTACGTTTTTACCTTAATTTATTTCAATTGTTTGTGACTGATGATTGGTCCACACCAGGACTCGATTTGAAACAGCAATGACAACCAAATTTTGGGTGAGCCAAAATGTTGAAAGAGAGCCATGCACTAGGGTAAAATATGACATATGAGAGCTGCTATATGGTAAACTGATGGTTTTCGACTCTATGCAGTCATAATTTTTTCTCTTTTAACACTGGTTATTGCATAACCCGATGTAAAAGACTTATAACACAGAATATATACAAACCCAATGTAAGTAAGAGTCGATCATTTACACCGGATTCTTAAACTGGCTGCTAATGATCCTTTTTCTTTCCTTTTTTTTTTTTTTTTTTTTTTTTGCGCTGGTTTTCCGCTATCTGGTTTTAAGAGGAAGTGTTAAAGGGCTATTTTATTGTAATAATAACAATATAATATTTCTTTCCTCAATACTAAAAATATGGCTCTTTATATGGGATTGAAAGAAATTTACGTTTTCCAATAATACTAAGCATTATTGAAAAATATAAAATGTTTTATAAAACAAATCTAAAAATATACATAGCTCCATATGGTAACCCATGTTTTGAAGATCGGTTAGTCATTCAAAAATGGTAAATCGAAACCCATAAAACTTACTCCTCCTACCCTTACTAATATAATCATCTATTGTTCACAATTAATTCATACTCCCTCCGTCCCATTCAAAGAGTCATGTTTGTAATACTCAAGACTCTTTGAATGGGATAGAGGGAGTACTTAATAAGTAAGGATAAAAATGGTAAATTGAAAATATTTGTTATTTTTAATAAAAGAGTCCACTTTCTTTTTTTTTTTACTTCTCATACCTTGCTAATATAATCGTGTGTACAATTAACCCATACTTAATAAGGATAAAAATAGGTTTGATTGTATCAAATTAACTATTTTCAGTATTGTAATTTCACATTAATAATAAATTATATATTAATCAAAGTGAATTTTTCTAACGGTACGAAAGAAGTATTAACTTATAAACTAAAACCAATTAATCGGTTAACCGGTTCGCTTTTGATTCACCGGTATTTTGAACTCCCCTAGCTAGTTGTTAAAAATTTTTCCATTCAATCTTTTGTTATCTTGAATTGTGCTTTGTTAAATTATTGCAAGTCTTTTTTGTTAGAAGTCTCTCTAAACATTCGATTTGTTCCCACGCGATTTCTTATTATATTATTGATCACTTTGATTATTATTCTTTCTCAATTTAGGTCCTCGCTTTTTAGTTAGGGTTCCCATGGAATTACATTAAGAGTCGAAGTTTGAACTTTCTCTTTCTTTTGTTAGAATTATTCGAAAGACCCTTGTTTCTGCGTGAGGGGAGTAGGTCAGTTCAGATGTGTGTCATTTAGAACTCTGCCCATAATTGGCAGCAGAAATTAAATAACATTGCTATAAATAATTATTGATGTGCATAAAATTGAAACCACCATTGGGTCTAGCCCAATGTACTAAAACAAAGAAACAGTAAAGGATAGATACTCATATAAGGTCCAGAGCCATGCTCAGATCGGAAAGATCATACAAACTAAGTCAATAGTTGTGTTACAAATTTAGGTCGGTCATAAAGGCTTAGATCGACTATAAAGATTTAGATCGGTTAAAACTCATAAAAGCTTAGGTCGGAAAACGTTATAAATCAACTTGGTAATCTCAGATCGGTAAACCTTATAACTCAGTTCGGTAAGATCGGGTTAATCAAAATATAATTACTTGAAAAGCTCAGGTCAGTAAAAGCTTAAGGAAATTAGATCGGTCAACAGTGTCAAAACTCACTAAGATTAGGTCGGTAAATAAGATAAACAAACTCAGGAAGCTTAGATCGGTAAAACCGGTCTGAGATGAAGATAATATTATCAAAACAGTTAGACATCATGGTAGGGCCACAAATTTAATATATGCAAGAGCAATGATAACAAAGGAGCCAAGATAAAGCCATTATTCCAGGAATGGCCAAAGTCATCATTAAAAGGAGAATAAGTGGGAGCGTATGTCTTCATGACCCAACGGAACTATCAAGGTGAGCCTATAAATACTCAGTCATCAGACTCATTTGAGGTAAGTGCTCTATAAGTAATTTCTGACAATTCTCACAAGTGATTCTTAAGCTATTTCTCTCTCATTTACAATTTCTCTGAAAGCTCTTGTTCATTACTACTCTTTTCTTACATATTACTGACTTGATCGTCGGAGCCTATACAGGGGGGAAAGCCCCGCTCCTTTCCTTGATTCATTTCCATTTTTTCATCGGAACAGTGTAAAATCATCAAGCTACATCATCACAGTCGAATCAAGCAACCCAAATTTTTCCCATCTTGTTCATTTCCCTTCACAGCACAGCTTGATCCAGATTGGGCCATTGCTTTCCACAAAGATTTATTGGGCCGAAGAAGCATCATTCCAATAGTGTAATTTTTGCGTCACATCAACTGGCGCCGACTGTGGGGAACGTTTGATCAAAATATTTTATCAAATTTTTCCTCATTGTTAAAGAAATTTGTTGAAACCATGACGCAAACTCGTTCAGGAAAGGGTGCTTCTTCTTCTTCTGACACCTCCGACGAACTCATCGTCACAACCGCTTTGGTTTCTACCGTCACGACCACCACTTCTATTCCCCCCTCTGATCCACCAACCACTACCACCTTTGTCGAATCTCTCACCCCAGAGCAGGAACAGGCAGAAAAAGATAGGTTTTACCGTTTATTTCCACATCTGTTTCATCTAATAAACCATGTTGCTCCGGTCCTTTCCACTCTCAATATGGGACTTCCCCTTTCCAGTATTACAACCACCATTTCAGATACATCTAATATAGAACACCCTTACGGCTTACAGTGGGCCCCCACTATTCCCCCACCCGGAGCTCTATTCAACCCCGTGCCCGACCCCTCTGCTGTTTTGATATCTAGCCTTTCCCTGCAATTCACCACTGTATGTCCTCCACACTCCGGGGGAGTTAATCTTTCTTCCGGTTTCGGTCACATAGCTGGTCCTTCTAACCTTTCTGTAGCACCTCCTGTTTACACCACCGTAGCCCATACCCAGGCTAATCCTACTTTCCCAAGCCCCTTTACGGTTCCTAATGCTCAGTTCAATAATAGTTCTTTTATGTCGGGCCTACCTTTTCCCCTTTTAGGGCAACAAGTGGGTCAGTTTGACCACCCTGGCCAAGGCCCACATATCAGTCAAGTGGGTCAACCCGATTATTACCCCGGATACCTAACTATATCCAACCCAGCATTATTTCAACATTATGGTTTAGGCACTAGTCGAGCCATGCAGCCACCCATGGGGTACTCTCCCTTACTCAACCCAAACTACTATCCCGGGCCTAGCTCAGGGAATTATTACCCCGGCATGGGAGGACACCCTTTAGGTCAGTCTGGATACCCCCAACTCGGTCAAACCGTCCTCCCTGGATCCGGATATGCTCAGCTCGGACGAACTGCCCCCACATCTCGGGTGTCTCATCCTTTTGGTTGGGAAATCCAAACGGCGCAATTCCCCCCCGGATACAGAGGACAAGGAAAGGTTGACAAGTACGACGGTACCACCGACCCCACGGCTCACTGGATGCAATGCATGAGCGTCATGGATGCCGCCAACCTGTCCGATGCTAACCGATGCATGACATTCCATCTGACTCTTAAAGGACAGGCTATAAATTGGTATTGTACTCTGTCCCAAAATTCCATTCATTCGTTAGATCAATTTGGTGACTTGTTTTTAGCTAATTTTATGGGTAACAAAATATTGTCTAAACCAATTTCACACTTAATGAACATAACTCAAAAAATGGGAGAGGGACTATAGGCTTACATAGATCGGTTTAACGTAAAGTCTTGGCAATGCCACGAACAAGATGATAGGATAATGATGGGATCATTTATTAATGGGTTACGGTCAGGACCTTTAGCTACCGAACTGGCCATCCGACCCCCACATTCTTATTTTGAAATGATGGTTACTGCCGTTAATTTTGCTGTTGTTGAGGATGCTACAGCTATAAAATAGGAAAGGGAGAGAGGTTTTTTCGATCTATATGGTAAGAGGAAAGCTTCTTCCCCGATTCCTCCACCAGGAGGAAATAAGAAGCTAAGCTTTGTGAATACTAACTCTATCCCGAAGACCGGGGTAAGTGTGAATGCTGTGCAAGTTGCCGAACCTTTCTCTGCCCCACGAGCCGAGATATATGCAGCCATCCAACATCAAGGATTGGTACCCTCAGCTCGGCCCATGACGGGTCCCACAGATCGGCTCAATCCGGCCAGGTATTATAATTACCATAAACACATTGGTCATAACACTAATGATTGTCGTGATTTAGCTGCAGAGATAGCTAAACTCATCCAAGCTGGAAAACTGCCACAATACACGCAAGTGGCACCTTTGCCCAAGCCTGTGGCTTCGACAACAAGGGACCGACCTAACGGATGCTACCGGTGTGGGGAGACCGGTCATTTTGCAAGCGAATATCCCCAGCCCGACCATCGAGCGCCAAACACTGGGGGTGGAACCGACCTGAACATAGCGGGGATCGTTAACACCATATCTGGAGGACCGACCCAGGGCGATTCTAATCGCCAAAGGAAACAAGTATACCGACAAAGGAACAATGTTCTAGGTAAGCGCAAATCAAAAACCATGGAACCAGTCATTACTTTTGATGACACAGATATATTCTTACCTTACAATTGTGACGATCCATTAGTGATCGATTGCTACATTTCAAATTACCAAGTACGTATGACATTGCTAGACACAGGTAGTTCTAGCAATATAATTACAACCAAGGCACTGGCTAGTTGTCAATTACACAAGGTACAGTTAAGTCCAGTTCGGACACCATTGATTGGCTTCGGCAATCACCATGTTATCTCTGTGGGACAGTTGACCATTCCGGTCACGTTACTAACTGGACAGCTAAAACGTACGGAAACCATAGACTTCGTGGTCATCGATGAGCCATCACCATATAACGTATACCTGGGTCGGTCTGGATTGAATCAGTTCCAGGCCATAGCTTCTACCATGCACATGCTTTTAAAGTTCCCCACCATAGGTGGGGTAGCTACTATTCGTTGTGATGTCTTGCAGGCTAAGCAGTGTTACACGGCTTCCTTGAAAGAACCGACCCCAGTAAATCAGAAATCAACAGTCGCCTCTACAATTATTCCGACCTCCGTTAACATTACCGACCTAACAGGTGGCTTGGACTTGTCCATAGAAGCAGGGGCCGAGGTAAGAATCATCCCCCTCGCAACCGATCCTAACAAGATAATAAAAATTGGGGCTGATTTTCCCCCTCAATTACAACATGATTTACTTAACCTTTTGCGTGAGTTTGTGGAAGTCTTTGCCTGGGGACCGGAAGACATGCCTGGCATTTCTCGAAATATCATTGAACACAGGCTATCCATTGATGCCAATCATAGGCCGGTTCGACAACGAAAGCGTAACCTCGGGGGAGAACGTAGTAAATACGTGGAGATCGAAGTCAACGCCCTGTTAGAAGTACGTATCATCCGAGAAGTGGATTATCCAGAATGGTTAGCTAACTCTGTGTTAGTTCCCAAGCCTGATGGTTCGTGGCGCATGTGCATAGACTTCACCGACCTAAACAAAGCATGCCCCAAAGACTGGTTCCCCCTACCGTTGATCGACGTTTTGGTCGACGCCATAGCTGGATTCCGCTTCCTTAACTTTTTGAATGCATACAAGGGTTATCACCAGATTTTTATGTCCAAGGAAGACGAGGAAAAAACGTCTTTTATCACGGATAAAGGTACTTATTATTTTATTACCATGCCTTTCGGTTTGAAGAATGCTGGAGCTACTTTTCAACGTTTGGTAAATAAAATTTTCAAAAAACAGTTAGGTCGAAACATGGAAGCATATATTGATAATTTGCTTGTTAAGAGTAAAAATGAATCTGCTTATTTACTTGATTTACGTGAAACCCTTGAAACTCTAGTCCAATATAAATTAAGGCTAAATCCAAAAAAATGTGTCTTTGGGGCTACTTCAGGAAAATTCCTAGGATACATAGTTTCTAAAGGGGGTATCTCGGTTAATCCAAAGAAAGTAGAAGCTGTTCTGCAAATGCACCCACCTAGGTCAATTCGGGAAGTACAACAATTAACAGGTAGGCTAGCAGCCTTGAATCGGTTTTTAGCCCAGTCGGCAGAACGAGCATTACCATTTTTTAACATTTTAAAGAAAACTGATAAATTTTTGTGGACTTCGGAATGTCAAAATGCTTTTGAACAACTAAAAACGTACTTAGCTTCTTTGCCATCTTTGATCATGCCTATTAATGGAGAGCAATTGTATATGTACATAGCTACCACTACATCCGTAATCAGCTCGGTTTTACTTAGAGAAGATAACCGGATTCAAAGACCCATCTATTTTGTTAGCAAAGTTTTGCAGGCAGCTGAAAAAAACTATTATAGCCTGGAAAAGCTAGTATTGGCTTTAGTTCACTCCACACGGCGTCTCCGACCTTATTTCAACTCCCATTGAGTCACCGTGTATACCGACACACCCCTCAAAGTCATCTTACAAAAGTCGGGAGTTTCTGGTCGACTCACCAAATGGGCCATCGAATTAGGGGAGTATGACATCACCTTTGCCCCACGCACCACAGTCAAAGGACAAGTATTGGCAGATTTCATAGCTGAAGGAGTACCAGACATCCATGAGAGCATGCCCAGCCAGTCAGAAGAAACCGATCTGCTTTTAACTATAGCAGAAGGTGGCGATGTGTGGACCCTCTACGTGGATGGTGCCTTAAGCCAGTCCGGATCGGGTGCGGGGATCATCCTCACCAGCCCAGGAGGAGAAATTCACACTTACGCTCTACGATTCTACTTCACAGCCACAAATAATGAAGCTGAATACGAAGCCATGTTAGCTGGCCTGAAATTAGCTCGGAAACTCGGGGTCGAAAATTTAAAAATTTGTTCAGACTCTCAGCTTGTAGTTAAACAAATTTTGGGGGAGTATAAGGCTAAAGATTGACAAATGGAGGAATATTTAGCACTGGTGCAGCAGCAACTAAAATTTTTTCCAAAATGGGTTATAGAGCGGGTCCCATGAAGCAAAAATACAAATGCTGATGCCTTGTCCAAATTGGCTTCTTCGATTTTCTCACACTTGACTAAAACCGTTCTAGTAGAAGAAGTACATACCAGGAGTACAGCCGAACCAGCAATCTTGTCTATAAATGAAGGTCAGGATTGGAGGTTTCCTATATGGCAATACCTACAAAATGACACTTTACCAGATTCACGGAAGGAAGCACAACGAATACAAAAGAAGACTGAACACTATCAGATAATTGGAGAGAACCTATATAAAAAGGGTTTCTTGATGCCCTTACTAAAGTGCTTGGGATCGGGAGAAGCGGAGGCCATGCTAAAGGAAGTACATGAAGGAGATTGCGGGTCTCACATTGGGGCTCGGAATTTGGCCAAGAAAATAATTGGGGCCGGGTTTTATTGGCCCCGATTATTCCAAGAAGCAGTGGAGTACGTCCAACGGTGTTCCAGTTGCCAACACAATGCGACAATTCACAAGTTGCCGGCCTCCAGCTTTACTGGGATAATTGCCCCATGGCCTTTCGTAGAGTGGGGGATAGATCTCATGGGTCCGTTTCCTAAGGTCGGTTCATGTCATTATCTTGTTGTGGCCATAGATTATTTCACAAAGTGGGTGGAAGCCGAGGCACTGATAAATATTACTGGTCGAACCGTAGCTCGGTTTCTTTGGACGCAAGTCATCTGTCATTTCGGTGTGCCCAGATCGGTTATTTCGGACAATGGAACTCAGTTCGAATCTAAGGAGTTCACAGCCTTGTGTTCAAAACTTGGTATCACCCAACGTTTCGCATCGGTAGCTCATCCTCCAGCAAATGGACAAGTAGAACTCACAAACCGAACTTTGTTGCACGGGCTGAAATCCAGACTAGAAGATAAAGGTAAAAATTGGGTAGAACAGCTGCCCCATGTGCTTTGGTGCCACCGGACTACGCCCAAATCGGCCACAGGGAAGACCCCTTTCGAGTTGGCCTTCGGGGTCAACGCTGTCATCCCCCCAGAAATACAAAGTGGAGCCCCGCGAGTTATGCACTTCGAAAGGGATCAAAACCAGAAAAATTTGGAGCTCAGCTTGGATTTGATAGAAGAAGTTCGAGACTCAGCCTATGTACATCAACTAAATTACAAAAATTTAGTTCGGCAACACTATGATGCTTGGGTCAAACATCGAGCCTTTGTACCTGGAGACTTAGTCTTACGAAACCGATCTATCAGCAAACCACAAGAACAAGGCAAGTTATTTTCTAATTGGGAAGGGCCATATCAGGTAACTGAAGCCCGACCTACAGGAAGTTATATTTTGGAAGATTTGCAAGGACGTATGGTTCCCCGGGCTTGGAATGCAGCACACTTAAGAAAATATTATCAATGAAGCAAAGAGTTGAAAGTTGGAAAAAGCATCAAATTACAGACAACAAAAGAAGAAAAAAAGTAGTTTTATTCCATAAGAAAATTCAAAGGTACACATCCAATCTAAGAAAATTACAAAAAAAAATTTCAAAAATACAAAGGAGAATTGAACTGCCCGGCAATGGCATCAAGAAGGAGGCGCTTGGGAGGTCGCTTCATCCGCTGTCTCCTGAGGATCGGCTTCTGGTTCAACATTATTTTCCGGAATTGGAACACCGCTGGCTCGGCATTCCTGTTTGATCTCCTCAACCAGATCAAACGGGTCGCAACCTTGAGGAAGCAAAGTAGTTGGGGCCATGGAATCTTCAGTGACACCCTCTGCCGATCTGGAGCTTCTTAGCTCGTCCCAGCACAAGGTATACCCGCACTGGATTAGCTAAAAAAAATGCCGATTCATCAGCTCCAATAGAGGCCCTTCTTTAAAAGCCTTTAGCTCGGCCTGGCGTGCTGCCTCAACCTCATCCGAGCTAACCATCTCAGCAGCTTTCTTTATAGCCTCTTCTGCAGCTTTTTCCAGGTCAGTTTTTTCCTTCACCCAGTTGGATTTTTCTTTAATCAGGGCGGCCTCACTTTTCTTTAGGATGTCCACATCGGCTTCCAGGCCTTGGATCTTGGTCTCCAGCTGGCTCGACTTCGAAAGCTGATCCTGGTGTTGCTTCATTAGCTCGGTTTTTTCAACTCTAAGCTTTGAATTGTTGCTGCGTTCGATCCCCAACTGTAGCTGCAAATCCTCAATGGTCTCGGTCGGCTTCTTCGACCTCTCCAGCTCGTAGCTTTGGGCCAAGTTATCCAAAGCTTTCGTTCTTCTGTTTGTGGCCGCATAATTAAATAGGACTGCAAAAATCTGAGACAAGGGTCTTATGAAAATGATGTCCCAGGTAACCATTTATTTCAGGAAAATTTTTAACTGTGTTTGGAAATTCACCTTTTTTATGTGAGAGGCTATAAGGGCCTCCTGCTCCACCACTTCATTCAAATTTTCCCGGAGCTTCTCGCTTGCTTGGATAATCTCCTCGAAAGATTGAGAAGACTCGGCCGCCACATCCTGAAATGGCATAAGGTCCTCTGGTGGTAGCTCCGTCAAATGGGCCTGGTGAATAGGCCGAGCTAGGGAGATCGGTCTCTCCCTTTGATCTCTTAATAAAATGACCCTTTCTTTGGTCACTGGGTCCGCGAGTCCCAACAGATCATCGGCACTTGGCAGCTCGGCTCCAGTAGTGGGGCCCGTCAGCATTTGAGGAGCTTTGGCAGCCTTAGCTGCCTGGATTTCTTCCGGGGTCGGCCTGCTCTTTTTCGCGACCCGGGTCACCAATGCCGAGCTGGGAGGATCGGCAACCTCGACCTCTTCCGTAAGATCGATCTCAACCGATCTCTTGGAAGACCCTGAAGCTGCAGCTGGTTTAGTAGCCTTTTTCTTCCTTCCAAATCCACCAAGACTACCTGAAAACAAGCAACATGCAAAATCAAAATCACCGGGCTATAAAGGATAAGGATGCAACAAATAAAAAGTCAAGAGGCAGGTATTTACTTTCTCTTTCTACATCGGGGGATTGGCTCAGCCCGGCCGAAACAAGAAGATCCTCTGAAGGAAATTTAGTCGAATATTTAACCGAGCTAGTATAGTTTCTTAGCACCTTATAGTCCGATTGAACTCTGGGGTCGGACTTGTCTCGGGTTTGTTCGACTGGTAAAATAAATTGTGACCAACGGTAGGGTAGGTTTGCTTCCTCAGCCTTCACCATAAAAAATCTAGTCCTCCATTGTTTATTGGTGTCAGGGGAGTCGGTAATAATTATAGGGTTATTCCTACGTTTCTGGAAGGTCACCCACCATTTACCATAAGGGTATTTACGGACCGTATAGAATTGAAAAAAAAAAATCTACCGAAGGTCGGACCCCAGCCCCAAAACACACATATATGAACCCTATCAGAAACCTAAGGGCATTAGGTACTAGTTGGCTCAGCCCAATATGAAAGAAATCACACATCTCATTCAACAAATCTAGGGTCGGAAACCACAGCCCAAAATTTATATGATACTCATAAACCCCGACGCAACCCTCGGAAACATTATTTATCCTCTCCTCAGGCTCGGGTAAATGAATCGGGACAGAGGGATCTATATAGTGGGCTAACCTAAGTTTTGTTAAGTCTGCCCTAGTAATTTCTGAGGCTATTTCTTCGGGTTTAAATTCATTAGTAGCGGCCGAATCTACAGGAATCAATACAAATATCACTATAATCATAGATAACCAATCCTACAAAGTGCTCAAACATGCCATAGATCTGAAAAGTAAATAAATCATCAGAAAAGAAAGGGAGAAGAAGAACACTAACCTGCAGCCGGAACCTGACGCGATGCTCCGGTACCTGAGCTTCTCTCGGAGGCCATGGCAGACAGATGAACAAAGGAAAAGAGGAATGATGACGGAACAACGACGACGGCGAAGCAACGGTAAAACTCCTACAAACTCCGGCTGATTTCAGCAAAAGACAACAACTCCGGCAAGACGCAGCAGACTCCGACGGAAGGAAAGTAAACAAAAAAAATTTTTTTTGTTTTGCTGTGAACCTCTCTATCTTTTCTCAAGAAAGCAAATAGCGAATGGTGCCCCGTTTCTGCTCTCACGATTTTATAAAAAAGAATCTTGGAGATCGAACGGTTGTGGTCAAGCCAACCAATTCACCAAAAAATGCTATCTCGGAGATGATGAATACATGGGAAATCGAACCGATTGCCTTAATAAACGGATAGACGTGCCCCATCACATCCTGACTTTTCGAGTGACCAAACTTCGTATAACGCAAAGGTACGCCTTTATTATTGTATTTATTTGTCCGAAAACTGTTCAAATTCTTTAGATCGGTACTACAATTATTATCTATGCATCGGATTTCACTATAATCTATAGGTCGGTTATCATTGTCATATGTTTTGTTTTTATCAGTCAGCAATCTATGAATTATAAGTCAGGTAAACATTGGAAAAATGCCTTAAATCACAAATTCGGCTTAGTAAAATACGGTATGTTGCTTAGCTTGGAAAAATGGCTCGGATTAATATCTAGAAATTCATGTCCTTTAAGCTAGGTCTTAGCTCGGAAAACCCAAAGAGTATTAAGTTTTAGATCGGTAAAACCTAATACTGGGGGGGCTTGTTGATGTGCATAAAATTAAAATCCCCATTGGGCCTAGCCTAATGTATTAAAACAAACAAACAGTAAAGGATAAAAGAGACTAAAATAAAGCCCAGAACCATGCTCAGATCGGAAATATCGTACAAATCTGTGTTACAAATTTAGATCGGTTATGAAGATTTAGATCGGTCATAAAGACTTAAAAGACTCATGAAGACTTAGGTCAGAAAGCGTTATAAACCGACTTGTGAATCTTAGATCGGTAAACTTTATAATTCAGCTCGGTAAGATTGGGTCAGGAAAAGTATAACTCTAGAAGCCCAGGTCGGTAAAAGCTTAGAGAAGTCAGATCGGTCGACAGTGTTAAAGCTCAGGTCAGTAAGTAAATAAAACACAGGAAATCTCAGGTCGGTAAAAACCGGTCTGAGATAAAGATAATATTTTCAAAACAGTAGATATCATGGTATGGCCACAGATTTAATATATGCAGGAACAATGATGACAAAGGAGCCAAGTTAAAGCCATTTTTCCAGGAACGGCTAAAGTTATCATAAAAAGAGGAATAAGTGGGAGCGTATGTCGTCATGATCCAAAAAAGGTATTAAAAGTGAGCTTATAAATACTCAGGCAACAGCCTCATTCAAGTAAGTTCTGGATAAGCAATTTCTGCCAATTATCACAAGCATTTCTTAAGCTATTCTCTCTCATTTACAATTTCTCTGCAAGCTATTGTTTATATTTTTTCTTCTCTTACATATTACTGACTTGATCGTCGGAGCCTATACAGGGGGGAAAGCCCCGCTCCTCTTTGATTATCCACTGTATGATCAACAGAACAGTACCACTATCAGTCTTCTCCATCTTTTCCGATCCGAGCTATCCAGATTGTTCCCCAGCTTGTTCATTTCCCTTCACAGCACAGCTTGATTCAGATTGGGCCATTGCTTTCTACAAAGATTTATTGGGCCGAAGAAGTATCGTTCCAGTAGCTCCATTTTTGCGTCACATCAAGTTGTTATAAAAAATAAAAAAAAGGCAAAACATAATTATATAACTGAAATTTTAATTTGTAATTCAATAAAATTTTAGAAGAAATAATTTACGGCATTTTTTGAAATACATAAAATCTCCGTATAAATGAATTTGTGGAATTTATTTATCTTTAAAAATTTAGTCACACATTTATGTTTTAAAAATAATTAATTCAATTAAAAACAAAACTCATAAATTTGTTTCTCTTAAAGAGAAATAACATTAGACCGATATTGATGTTTTCATTTTTAATTGTTTTTAGTTTAAATGAGCTTACATAGGGAATACTAGTGGGATTAGACAGGCGCGATAATATAGAAAATGGAGAGAATAAAGAAGACAAAGGTAATTGACCATCATTTTAAAAAATGCCGTAAATTACTTCTTCTAAAATTTTATTAAATTACAATTTAAAATTTTAGTTATATAATTATATTTTGCTTTTTTTCATAATAACTCAAAAACAAATTATGGGAGTTCTTTTGAATTAATGAAATTAATAAAAAAACAAAAAAGGAAAAAATTAATTTGAAATTAATAAAAAAAAAAGAAGGAAGGAATTCGTTTGAATTCATTTTCTTTAAAGATTTTTTTTTTAATTTTTTTTTTTTTTGTGTTATTCTTGAAGAAAACGAAGTTGGGAAATTCGTTTTCAATGAAAACGAATCTCCCAACTTCGTTTTTTATACTTTGGGAATGAAAAAAAAAATGTCTATTTTGATAATTTTTTACCCCAATATAAATATTGGGGGAAAAAATCCTTCCTTCCTATATATATATATATATATATATATATATATATATACACACATAGTTAGTTTAAATCAAATGAAAGGAAAGAGAAGAAAGAGAGAAAGAAAGAAAGGAAGGTGAGAGGAAAAAGTGAAGAAGTAGGAAAAGAAGAAAAAAATTTACAAAACTTTCAAGAAGGTATTTTGTTTTCTTTAGTTTATCTTGCAAAATTAGAATTAATAAATTTGATTATGGGTAAATAATTTTCATATTTTTGAACCACATAATAATAATTAAATTGATTTTAGATTTTGATTTTACTATCTATGAATTTAGAGTGAATTGCACATTTGATCACTAACATTTACCTGTGTGCGCAAAATACCACTAACCTTTCAAAATAGCATTTTTGATCACAAACCTCTCCAAAATGTGACAAAACATACCACTTTGTCTATTTCCTCCGTTAAACTCCCAAACGGAATCAAAGTTTTGAGGGCAAAATTGTCCAATTAATAGTAGGGACTTAAAAATAAAAAATAAAAACTGCAGGGACTAAAAAAATAAAAGAAAAAAAGAAGACAATGAACAGTTACTGTTCATTGTCTTCCCCAAACCCCTTCTAAGCCTTCCTCCCCTCCCTCTCCTCCCTTCCCCCTCCGCCCTCCTCCACCACCGTCCGCCTCCTCTCCACCTCCTCACTTCTCCTCATAAAATCAACACCACCATTCCAACCTCACATCTTCCACATGAAAAATTAAATTTCATTTGTCATATTTATTTTTTTAAAAAAATTAAATTTCTGTTGTCTTAATTAAAAACTAATCTTGGCTCTCAGTCTGAAAAAATAAAATCGTATACGCCAATTTGTAAATTCAATGAACAGTATTGTCTTCCCCATCTTCCCCTTTTTTTTTTTTTTTTTTTTTTTTCCTTCATATGCTTCTGAGCCTTCCGGTTACCCCTTTAAGTTCATCTCTCCTCTTCATCCAAAAAAAGAATCCAATAGCAGTGGAAATGAAGAAGACACAGCAACGGAAAGAAGAAAAAACATCAACGATTAAAACCACGAACAAGAAGAAGAAACAATAATTGAAATCAGAATAACCCATAACCCAATTAAGAGATCAGAATAAAAGTCCGAAAAAAGAAAAAAGAAAAACCAAAAAACAAAAGAAGAAAAGGTGAGAAGAAGAAGAAACAGCAGCGGCGGAATTACTTTATCACCCAAACAAAGAGAAAATTGATTCAAGGCTTTGATTTTGTTTCCTCTATCCGTTGGTTTCCGTGCAATCAATTGAGTAAATTTGATTGACTTAGTCGGTGGTGTGCAGCAACTCAAATCAATTCGATTTGTTTGGGTTTTGGCTTCCTCAATTCTTGTCGCAGTTATTGCTTCGGTCGGCGATTGATCGCAGCTCCGAGTTGGTTTTTCCTTGTGGGTTTGTTTAATTTTGGGCCTACAACGGGAGAAGAAGTAGAATTAGCAGCGGCCGAATTTTGCAGGTTCCGGCGACTGCCAGTTGCGCCTCGTCGCGATTGATTCTGTTAATTGGACAATTTTGCCCTCAAAACTTTGATTCTGTTTGGGAGGTTAACGGAGGAAATAGACAGAGTGATATGTTTTGTCATATTTTAAAAAGGTTTGTGATCAAAAAGGCTATTTTGAAAGGTTAGTGATGTTTGCGCACACAGGCAAATGTTAGTGATCAAATGTGCAATTCACTCATAAATTTAAAACCTATAAAATTCTAAGTTTTCTTGAATTTTAATTCGAATATATGATTTTAGAGGTTATATAGATGTTATAAATTGTTAGAAATATTGTACATATTTTATAGGAATGATTTTAATCAAAATGAATTAAAAAAAAATATGTTTAGTTAAAATTGATTTTGTTTAGTTAATGATAATATGAAATAAAGAGGAAATAGAAGTTTTGGCCAAATATATGCTTTATTTCAGAAGAAAAAAAATAGCTATTGTACGCATGTTCTCGTAAAAAGAGTAGAAAATAAGCAAAACAAGAAAAATAGATCATTGACTAAGAAAAATGGTTTCTGGGAGGTTAAAAGAAAAACAATAAAGAAAAGAGAAAACTAAAGATTAATAGGATTTTGGGAAAAATATAATATATATTTAATCTGATAGTATTAGAAATTTAATAAATAAATAGTCATTCAAAGTTAAGTGATTGTTTATTAATTATTTTATTGAAACAAACTTAAATTAATGCAGATCTGATCACGACGTATCCATGAATGTAAGGTGAGTGTTCTCACTAAAAAGGTTAAATATTTTAATTAAGTAAATAAATAAGTTAGCATGTTTTACCGATTTTATTGATATGTTTAGTGAAATGCATACTTATATGTAAATATATAATTACATCCTTTTGAGTGTACTATTTGTGAATATGTTATATGATGTAAATGGTTTTAAATATTGAGTTATGTGAATACGTGAAATACATGTTAAAAATTGTTCTATGAATGTAATTTATCGTGCATTTCTGAGCTAAGTGTCAAGCATGAAATGTTCGTGTCTTGTGCACTTTTGTATGTGCACCCTATTATTTGCTACTTATGTATTTCCTGTTACTTGTTATTTGTGAGTGACATTTGGGTTCCCCAAAGCCTGTTTAATTGTTGGGATCGAGCATGTTGACGTTGGGCTTGAGTGCTTGGCTCAATGATTGAGGAGGTCCTGTTCCGATATTATCTCGAGGTATGTCACTCTGTTCCATGCACCCCTGTATGTGCACTAGTTTAGTTGGCGTAGTTGACGAGGCGACACACCGTGTATTATGTCTACCGTCCAGTCCAGCACATGTAAAGTATAATTAGTAATCTTTAACGAAAGATCACATAGATCTTCATTATAGCTTGCTGATTATGCTAATTCTATCCTTTACGTGTTTCCTCTTGCTTGCATAGGAAATATTTGCTACGTGTCAGTAATTGTTCATTTGGTAATGTTTTAATAGTACGATCTCACTGAGCTTATGGAAGTTTACCCTCTAGACTTTTTGCATGTAACAGGAAATTAATGATATCGTGTGAAAGAGTGTCAGAAGTATAAGAGTAAGGCGAGAATATTGTAATAGTTATCAAAATACTCTTGTATATTTTGTATTAGTGAAATAAAATGTATCTTATTTCAATTTAGTGTATAATTAATTAGTGCTCTTGTATATCCTGAATGAGTCCTGGCGCGAACCAGGCAGGCAGTTCGGCCACGTCTCCCGCCCAAACAGGGAGGTCGGGGTTGGGGCTATTACAGCGCGAATGAAGTTAAGTAAAATATATAGTAAACGATAGAAACATAATTACTTTTACTTATGATTAATGAAGACGAACAACTTTGTTTCTAGTAGCACGTACAAACATATAACATGAAACCTGCAATGGACTAATATAGTTTTAGGGTATTAATAGACGTAAGAATACATGAAAATGAAGAAAATAAAATAAGCAAGACACATAATGCATATTGTTTTGAAAGGGGAAAAAAAATTGACATTGAACATGATCTATAATATTGTTGCTAGTGACATTATTGGCATGTTTGGAGCACCAAATGATTATGTTTTTAGTATTGACAACGATGAAAATATGAGTAAATTAATTAACAAATAGTATTTCAAGTTTGTAATTAGTTGGAAGTTTAGACTAATTTATTATTGGAGATTAATGTGGAAGAGAGTATGGAGACATGTCAAGCAAAACATTAGCAAAACAAGGGTCATTTTCTTTCTTTTTTAACATGTAAAAGGGTCATCATCCTCATAAAAGGTATTTATAAATGAATTTAATCATGATCGATGAAGATTAGTCTGTATCAAAATATGAAGAGATTTAACAGCAACGAACACTGGGAACTTAAAAATAAAGACCTATTCTGATTATGTAAAAAAAAAAATTAACAATTCAGAAAGCAAAATCTAATTCTTCCCAAATTAATTTGAAGTTTAGTAGCACATATATGCAAAAGAAAAAATTTGTCCCATCCCTGGTTTGAATTTTCTTCAAAATAATATATTTTTTCACTTCTTTTTTTAGTTTCTCCCCTCATTTTCTTCAAAAATGTATTGTGTGTTCTTGAATCATTCTTTGAAAAATTATAATTGACTCTACTAATTTTATATCAGTTAAATCTCCCTCCTGACAGGACATATATTTGGCATTGGCACTAATCCAGAAATAATATATTGTTGACAATATTGAAGGAAACAAAAATTCAAGAATAAAAGAATAGCATATATATTTGTAACAACATAGAGAATCACATAACTATAATTTTATGGATCACAGAGATGTTATGAGTTTCATCCTGGAAATCCCTTATATTGTAAAGAAGCAGAAAAATGTGGAAGTAAATGGTAAACTTCACAAACAATTTAGCCCACTGCTTTTGTTGGTGTGCGCATACAACATATATATATATAGTAGTTATAGTAGTAAGATCATAGTCTTCTCAAGGATTTGGATTGATAGGTTATGAATGGAATGATGACCTCAACAATCAAGAAAATAATGCTTTGTAGAAAGTGTAAAATGTTAAATTTTATGTTTAACGCACTATAAACATGAATTCATGAAAAAATACCTTGTTCAATCATATGTCATCTAATTAGATGTGGAGGAAATTGATGAGCAGTTCAACAGTGAAAGGGAGAGAAGAGTGAAGAAAGAAGAAATCATCTGAAACTGCACAGGAAAAAAGACGAATATCAAAAAAAAAAAAAATGCAACATATGAATCTTCGAAATATTTGCATACTGCATAAACTTCCTATGGAAATGGCATAAAACCATGAACTGGGAATTCCTGTGTTAGAATTTCACACCCAGAATCTGAAACTGCACAGGAAAAAGACGAATAACAAAAAAATGAGGCAATATATGAAACTACGAAATATTTACTTACACTACAGAAACTTTCAAAGGAAATCGCATAAAACCATGAACTATGAATTTAGAATTATTCACTGAGAATACATGAATCTATGAACTTTCTTGTTTGGAGATGGGCAAAACCATGAATAACATACTTGCGTATTTGAATTGGATGGGAAAGGAGATGTTGATGGATTAAATTGTGAAGAGTAGGGGTGGCAATTGCTGACCCGACCCGAGACCGACCCGAAATTTACGGGTTAGGGTTGAGGGTTATCAGGTTATCGGGTAAAACGGGTTGACCCGTTTAACCCGTATAATAAACGGGTCAAAATCGGGTCAACCCGAAAAAACCATAAATGACCCGTATGACCTGTTTGTTATTTATTAGAAATTATTAGGGTATAATAGTAAAATTCCTAACTTTTGATTCACCCTAACCCTAGAGATAAAATCCCTTGCTAGGTTTCACTTTCACTCATTCACTCATAGTTGTTTGTTTGATGCTCTGCTCGCTCTCATAGATGATTGAAGTTATATTTGTTTACATTGAGATCTTTGTGCAAACATGTTATAGTTAATTAGTTATGACTTATGAGTTGAAAATTGAGTATACAGGTTATTTGGGTTATTCGGGTTACCTATTAACCCATGTATATATAGGTTTAGAGATCAATTAAATAAATAGGTTATTTGGGTCAGTTTCGCGTTGGAATCTTCTGTAACAGGTCAAGTTAGGGTTTATTAGAAGTGACCCGTATAATAAATAGGTCGGGTTAGGGTTCATAGGTTGTAACCCGCCAACCCGCCAACCCGAACCCGACCCGTCTTGCCACCCCTAGTGAAGAGCAAAGTAAGAATGAAAATGCCTAAATAGTAAAGGTGAAACCACCAATCAAATTTTAAATACTAGTAACTATTCTGAACAGACACTTTTAATAGTCATTTCTCACAAAACATAAAGGCAATCATTTATGTGTAGACAATGTGAGGATCGTCAGATGAGGACCATCTCTAAATGAATATGAACCGTTGGATTAAAAAGAAGAAAATTTATATCGTATGTTAATAAATGAATCACAAAACCTAACAATGGTATTTATAATTTAATCCAAATTACAATCAAGACGTGCACAAATACGCGCACACACACACAACCAGTGTTGTTCGGCCCGGCCCGGCGGTACCAGTAGGCCTGCGGGGCCAAACTATGAGGGAAACCCGGATGTGTGGAGAACCGGCCAAACCCGGTCAAGACTCGGGGCGGACCGGGAACTAGGTCAACCCGCCATATCCGATTTTCCTTTTTTTTATTTCAATTAAGGGACTTTTTAAAAATTCTATCTTTAGTGGGAATTGAATCTTAGTCTCCAATATAAACAACAAGAGTACTTACCACTAAACCACAATGACTTGTTTGATTACTTTTGTGAAAAATAGTATTTTAACTCATATTTTAATATGAATCATGGACTTTCTTATAATAATTTATTAATTGAACCATCTAAACTAATGTTAATCTCATTGTAATTCCTTACTATTTATAATTTTAAAACTATAATTTTTTATTAGTTGTTTACTTTTGTTTTCATTTAAAGCTTGGTTAATTTTACCATGTATTAATCTAAAATACGTCGTCCTTGCTTTTACATCAAATTTTATCCTTTTTTCTTAAGAAAATGTAGTAATATAATTTTATATAATTTTTAGAATATAACTAATATTTAATAATTTATTTACTTATTGAGTTTTATAGTAATGAATTTTAATGTTCAAGATAGTTGCAAAATTCGAAAATATATATAATTGTTGTGAAGAAAATATATTTTAACTAATATTATTTATATTATATATATTTATTTATTTATGACATCATCCGAGTTAACCCCCGGTTGACCCGAGTTGACCCTTCGGGTCGTGCGACCCTTGGGCCTCGCCGGGTGGGTGGCCGGGCAGGGCCAAACAACATTGCACACATCAGCTAATCAGCCCCTTAATTATTGTAACAACCACAAACGGAAATGGGTGTCATCCGTTTTGCATCAAAAAATAAAAACACAAATCAACTATTTCACACCCGTTGATACATTAAATTACTGTAACTGTTTATTTTTATTTTTATTTTTTATATGTAATAACGGGTTTTGATATGTTATTTACTTATCAACCGTTAACACGTAAAAAGTCACTATAATTTTTATTATTCGTTACTTTTTAAAAATATAAATAGATATTGAAATTCGTTCAACCACACTATATAGTACACCACCAAGGGTCATATCAAGCAGAAATAGCACTTGTAACCAAGGCTAGCTTGAGTGACGCATTGGCACTCGCAAGGGCGATCACAGTAAGACGCTCCCACCCTCTTGCTTTCTTCGAAATGTGAACCTATAATATCAATATTTATTATTTACGGAATATTGATGCCTGCTACTAATATAATCAATAACGCAATTAAAACTACAGATTAATCTAATTAGTTATGATAATATTCACACCCAGAAATTTGTCAATATGATTCGATGGCATGCATGGCATTAATTTTCACGAATACATTCTCTTCGTTCTATTAGAAGAGTGCATTTTAAAATATATATATATTTAACAATAGAAGAGTCCACATTAAATTTTTTTACTCATTTTATTCTTATTAATATAATTACCTCATACTTAAAAAGTAATGGCATTAATGGAACACAAGATATCAAATTTGTTATTTTAAATGTTGTACCTTGAATCTTGATATCCATAATAAATTGTAAATGTGTGAAAGTAGACTCTTCCAAATGGAAGAGTAGTAAAATCATGTATAAATATTGACTAGTTAAAAATATAAGTAATGACGGGATGGCCGGCTAATAAATATTAACTAGTCAATATTTATTCATGTGACTTGCAAAGTAGTTAGTTGAATAAAATTTTACTCTCTATATTCCGTTCTTGATAATTTAATTTAAAAAAGGAGGGGAAGCCAAGTTTTATAATTGACAAAGATCTGGAAAAGGATATATAAAAAAAATTTTAAAAAGCAGTAATCGACAAAATTTTGGAGTATTAATTACTCGTTTGGATTGCTTATACCGATACTTTGTGGAATTTTTTCACTGATCATAAAAGTTTACTCGTTTCATTAAAGAATTTACTTTATATTATTAAAAATTATACTCCCTCCGTCCTATTCAAAGAATTCACTTTCAAAATAAAATATTGTCTCATTTAAAGAATCCACTTTGAATTTATTTACATTACATACCCTTACTAATATAACAATGTGTGGTTTACAATTAATCCTTACTTTTAAAGTAAGGATATAAGTGGAAAATATGGTTGTAAATTATTTATTTTAAGTATTATACCTCATAACCCATAATAAGTTGTATATATTTCAAAGTGGACTTTTTGAGTGGGACGGAGGGAGTATTACAAAGTCAACATTTTTATGACCTCTTCTTTTTATTTTGATTTTGATTTGGTTTTGTTTCAACAGTAAATTAATGTATTATAATATTTGTCATCATTTCCAATACAACTTTATACTATCAACTATATATATTTACATTTTTTATATTACAAATCTATTTCCAAAATTATGTTCTCAAAATCGTTTTTCAAAACAATAAAAAAGAACCGACCCAATGCTGAGCCACTGCAGCTGTGGATGTAGAAGTACATCTGCGGATGTGCTCGTTTTTCGGTCAAGATCCGCGGATGTCCTGTTTCCATCAAACTTTCGACCATTTTTAGAGTTCCTGGAAGCGCGAGTTGGGCAAAGGTGTCTTCATGAAAGTTGTAGCCATTTGTTTACGATTTCCATGTCATCATGAATCCCTATTTAGAGTTGTGTAACTCAAGTTATGATCTTCCAAAGTTGGTTGGTCATTCATTTTCCTCTATTCAGCTTTTCTTATCTTTTTTCCAATTTTCATTAACTTTTCTCCAAATGGTCCTTAACACGAAAACATGCATAATTAGTCTAATTCAATATCAAATCTCATAATTAAAGATAACAATGGAACAATTCAAAGGTAGAAAAGCGTATAAAAAGTGCTGTCATCAACTAGTTATGAAGCATACGGCTACAGTTGGCCCCAAGAAAGGAAACTAAAATTTTGATTTTGATTTTCTTTTAGTTTGTTCAGTAGCTGCAATATTCAGGGCTGGCCCATAGGGCTGGGCAGCCCGGGCGACCTTCAGGGCCCAATGATTGCAAGGGCGTAATTATTCTATAAATGTAGTATAATGTTGTAGTGTTTTTAGCTCATAAAAATTTATATTAAGATCCATATTTATATTTACTTGAAATGAGTTAATATAAAGGCGTGTCTTTATTTTATTTATTTTAGTTCAAAACCCACATTTAAAGCCCATATTTGTTTTAGTTTTTAAAAACTTGATACAAGAGTGAATTTTTTTTTCTTTTATCAACACAAGGCCCAATTTTATTTTTGTTTGAAAATGGTTGTCGCACAGTGAATTTTTTTTCATTTGCAAAGGCAATGAGAAAGCTGCGATTGTTCTTGGTCAGTCTAATTAAGATTCTACTTTCAGCTATTTTAGATGTCCGATTGCGATACACAATACAAGTCTCTTTTTCTCAAAGGCTTACCGGATAAGAAAAACTCTTTTTCTTCTAACGAAGGTAAGGCAAGTGCCACTCCCAGAGCTACGCCCTCACACGCGCATGCCCAAAGTCTTATGACCGATGGCTCGGGAAAGTCTACAATAACTGTTGTAGTTTAAAGTCCACGTTACAATTTTTTTTAAAATTTAACAGAAATTACTAAATTATCATATTATATTTTTCTTTGGGGCGCTCTTATTTATTTCGCTCTAGGGCCTCCGAAGCTTAAGGACCAGCAATGGCAATATTGATTATAATTTCTATTATGTGGAAAAGAGTGGATTTTGGAAGATTTTTTAGTCTTTGAGGGAGTGCAAATTGGAAAGAAAAAAATTGTCAGCCGATGTCCATGACCCAAATGCCAGAAGAAATCATTTGAGCGATATTTCGACAAAGAAAACAGGGAGGTCTAGTAGCTGTACGTTCAAGGTCAATCGCAAATCTCTGATACACATGGAGAATCCCCCATGCAAATCTGCAGTCCAAGATCCATTTGAAGCAGTGAACTCTTGAACTCATGAGGTGGTCTTTAGTAATTCAACTTGTGAACTGAAGATTACTGACCGGTCGCGATTTTTCAGTAAAGGCAATTCAGTAACAAAAGAAAAGAATTTTGACAATAACATCGTCCTTATGGAATACTTGTATAGGACAGTAACTTCATTTTAAAATGCACTAATGATATTCTTATTAGAAAGATTATAATATTTATATAAATTTTTAAAAGTACGTCTATGTAGAGAGTAGGGGTGTTCAAACCAGTGTTGTTTGGCCCGACCCGGCCCGGCGGGTCGACCCGCAGGCCTTGCCGGGCCAAACAACAGGGGCGACCCGAAAGTGGGGTGACCCGGTCAAGACCCGGGGCGGACCGGGAACCGGGTCGACCCACAAAGTTTTTTTTTTTTTTTTAAAAGACTTTTTAAAAAATTTTGCTTTTAGTGGGGATTGAACCTTGGTCTCCAATGTAAATAATAAGAAGACTTACCACTAGACCACAATGACTTGTTTAATTATTTTTGTACAAAATAGTATTTTAACTCATATTTTAATATGAATCATGGGCTTTCTTCCTATGTGGGATAAAATTGTTTGACAAAATTTTCACTCCATCCCATATAATGCTTCCGGTTTGCTTTGCCAGTTTGCTGCCCTTTCAGTGCTTTCACTTGTTTGCTTTGCTGCCCTTGGCTACTTTATATTTTTTTAAACAAATTGTTGAAACCTTTTATATTTATTTTTTGTTATAAATTTTGATATAACTTTGATATTTAAGTTAGTTGTTAAATATGACAAATATATGTAATTAACTTAAAAATATGTTTTTAAATGTTGAAATATGAAAAATATAATATATATATATATATTTATGTGAATTTTAATATATATTATTTAAAATACATTTATGACGTCACGGGTCGACCCCCGGGTCATGCGACCCTCTGGCCTCGCCAGGTCGGCGTCCGGGCCGGGTCAAACAACATTGGTTCAAACACCATTGCCCAGATCGAACCGTGTAGTTCGAATCCAATTTGGGCCATGTCCCAAAAGGGATGGTTAGGTCCGGGTCGCCTTTTGGGTCGGTCTGGGTCTTGAGCCCATTTTAATATTTTTTAATTAGGCTCCACAAACACCCTCTCTCCCCCCCCCCCCCCCCCCCCCCCCCCCCGCCCTCCTCTTTTTCCCGGTTCCTTCACTACCCCTCATCCCTTTCCCGATCCCCAAGCCCCAACCTCCCCACCCACCCCCCTCCTCCGTTTCCAGATCCCCCAGCCCCATCTCCCAAAACCAAATAAATCCCCCAATTAATTTTTTTTATATATAAAATACTTGTTTAAATTCATATTTGTCAAGAAAAAACTTATAAAACATATTTTATTAAATTTTTTTATTTATAAAAATGTTTTTGAAATACTTGTCTAAACGGAGTCAAAATTATTTGAAAAATAATTTTTTAAAAACGTAGAAGTATAAATTTTTAAACACAAATCAAACATATAAAATTATAGATTCAGTAAAATGAAAAAGTTAATTCTTTTCTTTAGGAAAAAAAAAAAAGGGTCAGTTTAGGTCGACCCGGACTGACTCGGACCTAAAACCAAACTGATCCGCTCTGGACTGAACCGGCCCAAACCTAGGTGAAATTTCTGTTCGGTTCAGTCCGGTCCTACTGGTCTGGCCGACCCACGGATTAATTTGCACACGCAAGAGAGAGAGAGGGGATGCCTTTCATATTCCAATCGTGAATAAATTTTTTAATCTTTGTACGAGATTGTGTGATTAAGGTTGGTGATCCGTCAATTCAGAAGAGAGAGAGGTTTTGCAATGCAGGCTATCATCTTCTCCTCATTATTACTTGTTCGTTATATAAAAGAATTCACTTAAAATTTTTTTTTTTTAATCGAACAATTTACTTTAAAATTTTTTTTCTCTTATTAATATAATAATATATTATTTACAATTAGCATATATTCAGTAAAGATATATTTGAAATAAAATGTGTCGAATTAATTATTTTAAGTGTTATACGTTTACATTCAAAATAAGTTAAACATTGATTAAAATTGATTCTTTTAATAAAACAGAAGGAGTAGAATAAGAGTCTCTCTGTATGAATTAATTTGAATATTAAATAGATAACCAACCACAAGAAAACTTCACAAAAGTAATGTTGAATATAAAAGTAGGGTGAAATACATTTTCCCCCCTGTGGTTTCATGCTTTGGACAGTTTCCCCCCTATGTTTTCAAAACTGACAGTTTCCCCCTTATGGTTTTGGACTGAAGTGTCCACTTAACAGAAAATGCCTTCTCTAACGGTGTTAAAAAAAAAGACTAAATTACCCCTGAATAAAAAAATTTAAAAAATGAAAGAAGGAAGAAGACGATGGCACTGTTCATCGTCTTCTTCCTTCATTCTTTTTTTTTTTTTTTTTTTTCCTTCCCTAAACCCCCTAAAACACTTCCGCAACTAATATGAAACCCATTTTGTTGGGTTTCATTTCAGTCGACTGATTCTAGCCGTTTTTTTTTTTTTTTTTTTTTTTAAATTTTTTTTAGTTGGGGGTATTTTGGGAACAAAATTAATGACATCATCAATTTGTTTACCCCCACTCTCGTCTTGAGCGCGTTTCCCTCACTCGCCGTTAGAGAAGGCATTTTCCGTTAAGTGGACACTTCAGTCCAAAACCATGAGGGGGAAACTGTCAGTTTTGAAAGCATAAGGGGGAAACTGTCCAAAGCATGAAACCACAGGGGGAAAAATGTATTTCACCCATAAAAGTATAACATATATTTTTAGTAAAAAAAGTCTCCCAGACTCCAGCAATAATACTTCTACCCCTTAAATATATATATATATATATATGATATTTTTATTAATATTCTATACATTAGATAATAAATTTGATATGAGTGTTTGCTTCACTAAAGTGATACTTTTACCTCTCGATATTCATACTATATGTGATATTGGTTGCTTTAACATTTGAAAGCGATAAATATAAAGTTAAAATCAATACGTGATTTAACAAATTAAGGCTAAAATAAATATACGGGATATAAGAGGCTAGAAAAATTTGAATAACTTTCTAAGGGAATTTTGATAATTTATTAACATTAATTTTGATTATTTTTTTGTTGTCATTTTGCATATTTTGTTTAACCAATTACTTATCATTTTTCTAACCAATAGCTGATGGGACAATTTTATGTTTAGATAAACTTTGAGGGAGTTTTGACAAATAATTTATCCTTACATATTTGCACTTACGTACATTAATTGTGGTTGTTAAAAAAACACCTGATATGACAACTAGAGAAACAACTGGTACGAGGCTCGTTAAGTACATCAAGTTTTACTCCATTATCGAATTTTTAACGTTTGTACTCAAATTTGATTAATTTATGATGGAACCATTTAAGTTTTCAAATGGCGTAAGTCAATTTCTTGAAAGTGAATTTTGAATAAAAACGAGGCAAACCTTTTTTTTTTTTTTTTCTTTCGCATTCACCAAAATTTTGCCAAATCTAAGCTTTTATAAACTTTTGATTCATTTGCGTAAGATTCCCTACGTCATATATATATATATATATATATATATAGAGAGAGAGAGAGAGAGAGTGTGTGTGTGTGTTTATCAATATTCTATTCATGTATAGAATATTGATAAACACTAATTGAAACAACTATAGTTCTTTGACTTCTTTCCAAGAAAATATATATTTTAATAATTTGCAACTTTTTGTTCATGAAAAAAAAAAAAAAAGGGAAGAAAAGTATCCCAAAAGTGTAGTTGGAATTGTCAATGACGAGAATTGAGCAAATTGAAATTAAGTTCTAGAGGGTAATAGGAAAGTTTGAACTCTTAATTCTAAATAAATTGAACTAGGAAAAATTCTAGGGGCTCTAATTTTTTTTAAATAAATATTTTGGAACAACCTATTAAGTGGTTGGAGGTATAAGAACCTTTTATAAAATTGGATAAAGATGTCTGAGGAGAACATAATGAATCTTATCTCAGCATACATAATGGTGCAAAATGCAAATGACACTAATTGGATAAAAGGCCTGTTTGGTATCGTGATTTAAGTCGTGTTTTGAAACCACTTTTAATTTTATAATATTAAAAGTGTGTTGAAAATGTAAAAAGGTGTGTTGAAAATGTAAAAAAGTTTATTGAAAATGTAAAAAGGCTTCCAAGTGGATTATGGAGAGATTGAAACCCGTAATGCCCCGCTTGATTTTGGAAGAGCAATCGGCCTTTGTTGCATGAGAGAACTGATAGATAATGTATTACTAATGCAAGAAGTTTTGAGATTTCTAGAAAAGAAGGTGGTGGGGCATAATGTTCTTTTCAAATTGGATATGACGAAGGCCTTTGACTGGGTCTCTTAGTCTTTTTTGAATAGTTTGTTACTATGTTTAGTATTTAACGGGAGTATAGTGCACATAATTCTGGGTAATATTTCGGCTAGCTGGTTTTCCATCCTACTTTAAGGGGCACCAAGGGGTTTTTTTTAAGCATCAAGATGGATTAAGTAGGGGGATCCACTATCTCCCTTTTTGTTCATTTTAGTTGCAGAGACTTTTACAAGGGATTTAAATTCTCTATTTCTTGAAGGCCATCTGGAGCACTATGGCCTGCCACGGGGGGCGCACCCGATTACTTATTTGAGCTACGCTAATGATACGGTAATTTTGTTTCGGGCTAAATTGTGGTAAAAGTTCCTACTATCGGGGGAAAGAGGCATCTGCTTGGGTTCGGGAGTTTATTGAGAGCAAGACGGCCATGAGACGGGGGGTTTTTCCTTTTAGATATTTGGGTTGCCCAATTTTTAAAGGAAGGCGCAAGAAGATCTATTTGCAACCAACTATTAATAGTATCTCACAGAGGCTTAATTCATGGACCAATCGATGGTTGTCTTAAGCAAGTCACTTGGTTCTTACTAAGCATGTGTTACAGTCCATTCCTGTGCACATTTGAGTAGTTCACAAGCCACCTAAAGGGACCATATCACAACTCAGTGAAATGTTCTCAAGGGTTTTATGGGGAGACACAGAAACAGGGCCAAAAAAACAATGGAGATCCTGGGAAGGTCTTTCTTATCCGATAGAGGAAAATGGTCTTGGTATCAAAAGTATGGAGGTGACATTGGATAGCGTCTCTAGCAAAATTTGGTGGAAATTACAAGTAGGGGGTAGCCTTTGGTCAAACTTTATGTGGTTCCTCCCAATGAAGCCTCAACAATTTGGGGCATGAAAGAGATTTACATCTATTGACTCGTTCATGACTATCAACACACGGGTTTTGGTAGGTTGAAGGGTATGCAATTTTTGGAATTCTGACTGGATAGGACTTGGTCAATTGGTTGACCTTTGGGTGGACCAGGAGGTACCTTTTCCAGATCTAGATGTTCGCTCATTTCTAAGAGAGCCGCATCTATACTTGCAGGTCTTGGAGGAGGGCTTTCAAGATGAACAAATTCGAGCTTAGTCTGAATAGGTGGTTATCAGTGATGAGGAAGATAAATTAAACTGGATGCTAGACTTAGGGTTTTTTCAATGCAAATTGCATATGAGATTCTACGACCTAAAAAGCGAGTAATACCCTCTCTGAAAAAGGTATAGTGTTCCAGAATTCCATGAAAAATATAAGTTTTTTATATGGAGGTTGCTCAATTGGCTCCTGCCTTTTGATGATGTGCCGCAAAATTTTGGATTTAGTTTACCATCAAAATGCCCTTTTTGCGACAATCAAGATTCAATAGAGCATTGTTTAAATGGTTGCGACTTAGCAAAAGAATTATGGGCTTTCTTTGAATGTCTTATTGGGATGCCAATCCGGAACTTTGGATTTCTATGGGACCGTTTCTATGCATACTGGTCTTACCATGTTGAATCGGAGGTTCAGGCAGCGCTGTTAGAGGTTCTACTCGCTGTTGGAGTATGCGGTTTATTTGATTCAATGTGCACACTGCTGCATGTTTTAGTTAAAGAGGTGCGAGATATTTTCTTCTCTATTTTTTAGGCTTGACCTTTGTTTGGACCTCCAGCCGCTAGGCCTATTGGAAAACAACGGGCCTTGTCCCATTTTTGAAGAATCGAGGAAGAACAAAGGTAGTCCCTATCGCCTGGGTAACCTCGGTGAGCCATAAGCTAAATGTGGACAAATCAGCGCTGGGAAATCCGGGTTACCAAGATGTGGGGGGGTTGGGGGAGGGGGGGGGGGGGGGTGTGTCTATTATTCGGGATAGACAATGGGTGGTTGCTTTGGCAATTTCTGCTTTCTTGGGCTATGGAACAAATTTCCAAGCTGAATGCAAGGCGCTTTGGCAAAGGTGGCAGGTACTCAGACGATCTCAATAACCTATCAAGAACAAGGACTCACAAGAAGGATACAAGGAATAGTTAGACTAGATAGACTAGCAGTACCAATCATTAGATTGGTTAGGGAGGTATGAGTCTGTATTTTCCCTTTATTATATAGCATATGTGTCTTGCACATTCTATTTATTGAGTTAAGGCTCATTATGTCCTTCTCAGCCTCTTTACAAAATTTATTTTAATCAAGGGTCACCAAAACCCCCAGCCCTTAATTTGCTATTTTAAAATTTTAAAAAAAAAAGAAGAAAAAAAGCCATTTTTTCAAGGGCATTTTCATCTCTGGCCTCAAGATACTTTTTCTTCTCCTCCCACTATCTATCTTCTTCGCTCTCTATGTTCTCTCTTCCTTCTTTCCTTTCCCATTTATCTACAATACGTTTTGTCAAAGGGAGCCATTAAATAGACACAATCGGTACAGGACCCACGCATGAGTAAAATTCTATGTCAGCGCATCGGTAAAAAATACGAAAAAGTCCATTTTTTTCTCCTATATTTTTTTCTTCTACCCTTTCTTTCTTCCTGCTTCTTCTTCCATTGTGCTGCATCAAAAACTTTCATACACCTTTGTTTTGTTATATATTTATGCCATTTTTTCCTTCTTTTCTGGTGAAGTCTTTGCACTTTAAAATTCTCAAATTCTCTCTAATCGTTTCTATTCTTTTTTAATTATCAAAATTGAAAATCACTGCAGAAAAAAAATGAATCGATGGTAGTCATAAAATAATACAATCTTTATTTAAAATAGTACAGAACAGCAAACAAAACAATACAATCTTTAATGTAAAATAGTACAAACTAATAAAAAAAATCAATACAATCTTTATTGTAAAATAATATAGAGTAGTAAAAAAAAATCCAGTCTTTTTTTGTAAAATAGTACAGTGTAATATAAAAAATAGTATAATTTTTATTGTAAAAAAATATAGAGTAATCATATTGTAAATTAATTATTCAAAAAATTTGGGCGAAAAATAAAAAGAAAAAAATACAAATTAATTGCCCTAAATTTAAAACCCATATTTTTCACTATATTCATTTCCAAAAAGCTGGAATAAAAAATAAAAAGAAAAAATAAAGTCACCTATTCAAATGATGATAAAAGAGGAGAATAGAAAGAAAACAAATGAAAGAGGAAGAATTAAGGAATTGAGCAAGTGAGAAAAAAAAAAATAAGAGAGGAGAGAGAATAAAGAAAAAAGAGAAAAGAAGGGGGAAAAATGTAAAAGTAAAAAATTGTGGTTCTTTCGGGCCTCGACGAATTCGATCCAAAATCAATTTCCCTTTGTCAAAGTATACATTGTTGATTGTTCTAACTATAGTATGTTTATGATGGTCTGAATCTAAATCCTCATTTCCCTGCTCTGGTCGCCGCCGTCACCGCCGTTGCCGCTGCAGCCGAATCTTAATCGGGTTGCTGTTGCCGACACCGCCCTACTGCACCTTCATCTTGGGTGTGACGTTTGCTTTTTCTTATAGTTATTGATCAGGGAATCTAGCGAATGCTGGGCTACACGCATCTTCATGAATCCTGATGCAGAGCCATCCCAGTTGGAGTTGTTTCCAACATGGATATTGAAGGACATAGATGACGAAGTGGAGAGAGAAAAAGGTATTGAAGGCTATTACTGAAAATGAATTAAGAAATTTGAAATTATTCTGACCAAAAAAAGTAGTTTAGTTAGGCCATCTCCCACCATTTCTTCATTTTGCATCAAATTTTTTCATATTTTACAGAATTTACAATGATTTTACTTCAACCAATTCCACATCTCCATCCACAAAAAAGAATATTTCATTAAATTCTCTTCCTTATTTAATTTTATATTCTTCTTTATTATTATTTTTCATTTTTCATTTTTTTACAAAATACCCCCTACTTTGGAAGAATTACGCATTTAATAAATATTGAACGTAAGTATTAAATTGTCTATACTATTAAAATACTAAATAATACATTTCACATAAATATTTTAATAAATAATCGAATTAGTTATAAACATAATTTTTAGTTCGAATTAGTTCTGTCAATGAAGAATATTTTAAATTGAATTAATTCTAAACATAATTTTTAACTAAATAGTTAAAAGAATCATAATCCACAAATTGTATTGTTCAAGTGTTTAAAATTATAAAATAACTATAAACAATAAATGAGCAAAAATAAAATTACTATTATATATAATAAATCATATTGTATACTATAAAATAATAAATTAGTAATTAAAGAAACTAAGGACTAAACTGCAAATTATAATAATATATACATATAAAAAAATAAAAAATAATAAAATTAAACAGCATGCAGAATGTACAATGCTTCAGCATTTTTGCTGAAGCACAGTACTTTTTTGCATAAATTACCGCTTTATGCGGCTGGGTTGGAACCCAGCCGCATAAAGTGGTTGTCTTTTACTCACTTTTCTGCATTTTGCCATCTCCAATAGTCACTTAAGGAAACAATTTGAACAGTGTATTCTTTAAAATTAGGTGGCCATATTAATTAGGATTTACAAAGGTGAATCACTAAAATTAAACTAAACGTTCTGAAAATAATGCGACTAAAAATCAAATTCACCCTAAAATTATAGAGAAGACGGCATATATATGACAATCATAAACTTCATTTTATTATATAAATGAATCACAAAACATTACAATGGTATTTATATAATCCAAATTACAGCAGCTAATTAACCGGCACCTTCATTATTCTAACAACCACAAACGGAAACGGGTGCCATCCATTTTGCATCAAAAAAATAAAAACACAAATTAACCATTTCACACACGCACACACACACAATAACTTTTTTTTTTAATGTAATAACCAGTTGATATGATATATACTTATCAACCGTCAATACATAAAAAGTCACCATAATTTTCTATTATTTGTTACATTTTCAAAAGAAAAGATATTGAAATTCGTCCAATCACGACAAATATCAGGGAATTATGCAGACACAGCAGTTGGCACCAGTGGCAGCTATAGTGACGCATTGGTTATCGACGACAGGAAATCTCGCAATGCAGAACAGTTGACACACGGTAACCTCGCAAGGGGGATCGCAGTAAGACGCTCCCACCGGCTTGCTTACTTCGAAATTTGGCCCCTTTGCATAGGCACCTGTAATTAATGTTACTAATATACTAATCAATAAAGCAATTAAAACTACAAATTCTTATAATTAATTATGATAACTAATATTTATTCTTGTTTGTTACTGGCAAATTACTGAAATTTTACTCTGTATATTCCGTTCTAGATAATTAATTTCAAAAAACGGGGGAAGCCAAGTTAACTAATTGACAAAATTCTGGAAAAGGATGTAAAATAATAATACTAATAATAATAATAACGACAACATTTTGGAGTATTAATTACTTGTTTGGATTGATTATAAGGATACTTCATGGAATTTTTTACATTGATCATAAAATTTTACTCTTTTTGTTCTATTAAAAAATTTTATTTTCTGTTACGAAAAAAAAAAAATAGACAAGAATATATATATGTAGGGACATGGGACGTACTTGTAACGAGGAGGATGCCGAAAAGAAGAGCAAGAAGGTTTGCCATCATAACTTGAGACTTAACGATGCCCATTTGCCTTTAATTGTCGCCTAATTAATTCAAATGTAGTCTTTCACTTTTTGTTGCCACTCCGGACAAATGAGTATGTATTTATAAGCCAAGGCCAACGATAGTGGGCCCAATAATAGGATGACATGTGAAACTTTTGTTAGCTTTAATTTCTGTCTTGTCAATTTTCTAACATTAATTAATCTGTTTTTATTATTTACCATTTAATATTTCATATTATGTTTGTGTGTGTTGTAACATAAATTAGTAGCTAAGGTAATTGATACTCATTCAAGAAAATTTTTGAGTATTATTTTACTAACTCATTAAGAGCTCACGGTTATTTTCCCAAGAATAGTATACTAATCCTTAAGAACAGCAGTAGCAAATTTTCTTCTTCTTTTATTCCTATGTTCTTTTCCATTCCATTTCATGGAAATTATTATTTTTTCGTCTAAAATTTTACACAAAGAAACAATCTCATTTTGTACTCAATTCAAAATTTAAAATTATCTCTAAATTTTCACTCATATAAATTCAAAAATTAATATAATCATTACACTTTTTCTTCTTTATTCTACACAAATCCTCAAAAGAAATTTTCTCAATACAAATATTTCTTTCCTAAAACTGGGCCTATTGATGAATAAAAGAAAGGGTTTATGAGCCCTAGCCTATAAAAGCCCACACCTGTGTAGAGTAATTCTCCAAATGAGGTGCTGAAAGAACATAGCGTGCTATTATTTAAAAAACAGCACTTGTACTCTTCAAGACTATCAACTCTTCTTAAGTAGCACTTCATTTTATTTTATTTTACTTTTTTTCAACTTATGAATCTTCTTAGTGCTACCAATGAAATGTAGCATCGGTACTATTCAAAAGTAGCGCTTTTACTTTTCAAAAGTATCACTACTACTCTTCCTCAGATGATGTTTTGTTTTTATTTCTTCATTTTTTTTGTTTTTTTTTCTTATTTATTTGTTTTTTCATCCTTGAAGTAATATATGAAAAGACTTGTATACTCCAATAGAATATTAGTACTCATGATAGTACCATAGATACTGTTCATAAATTTTTATTTTTATATTTTACATTTTTTTCGCAAACTAGTACTTAAAAAGAGTATTGATATTTGAGAACAGTACCAAGTAAGTATCCATTTTTTCAATTTTTTGTATTTGGGAACTGTATTGCTTTATTTTTCTTTAAGGGTGTGTTTGTTTCTTATAGAATTGGGATATAGAAATGGACTTGGGGCTCCAATTCTAATTTCATTGTTTGTTTGTAAAATAATTTTAAGAATTGAAATTCCAAATATCTCCAATTCTACAATTTTAATTTTTAATTAGATTTAAGAATTCTAATTATAATTCTATTTATATTGATATCTATTGTGTACTTGTGTAGTGTGTAGTGAGTGTTGTGTGTGTGTGTGTGTGTGTGTGTTGTGTGTTGTGTGAGTGCGGGTATGTGTGTGCACGTGATATATATATATATATATAGTCCCAAAGTGGTCTTCTTTTTTTTTTTTTTCCTGTTTCAAATTTCCTTTTTATTTTTTTTGTGTTTCTTTGTCCAATTTTTCTAATTAATTTTTTTAGCCCATAAATGCTTATGCTAGTATTTTCTTACAAAAATAATTGTTTTTAACTGTTGTGTTTAGACAAGCAATTTAGACCCAAAAAACATAAATAAATAAAAACGAGAAATAGTTTAAAAAATGTTTAGGTTAGTATATCGTAAATGTATTTTTTATATATTTTTATAATGCATGTAATTATCTAAAATTATATTTTAATATATATAAAATATAATGATGATTAATATTTTCTTAAATAAAATAACATACATATTTTCTCTATAATTTTAAAAGTAAAAAAAATTAAAACTAAATTTTTTTTTGTGGAGACCATTTTTAAGTTTTTTCTTTTTTTGCAAAAAAAAAAATGTTGATTTAGGTCACGCTCCGAACGAACCGAATTGTTATTTTTCGAGCATGTACTTCATCTAACTCGAACCGTTCGGTACGTGTCGTGTCGACCGGTTTAAACACCCCTATATTAATAAAACAAAAATGGATAGTAAATATTACTATTTTACAATTATAAATGAATTTTAATTTTACATACAATTTTAAGCATTCAAATAAAATAATTAGAATTGCAATTCAATTTCTTCATAATTCTATTATTTTACCAAACAATGGAATTCAAATGGAATCGCAATTCTAATTCTAAATTTCAATTCTATAGAATTCCAATTCTATAGAATTCCAATTCTAATTCGGATTAACCAAACGGACCCTAAAGGATTTTTCAATGTGTTTTTTTTTGAGTATCCTCCCCTTCCAAGTTCCAACTGTTTTTTTTCCCTTTTTTTTTTTTTCTTCTTTTGGATCTTATTGCTTTCTTTTCTTAAATGGATTTTCAATTTGTTTTCTTTAAGCATCCTCCCTAACCCAACCCAAAGGCTTTGCTCCCAGGCTTCATCCCTCCCTCCGCTTCCAACTAAATCCGTCACCAGGACCAGGCATGTCTTCCGAACATTTAATTCACGTAAACAGTGATCGCATATAAAAATTCGCTACATAAGATTAACACATTAATAAAATAGTACTTTCTACAGCTCGTCTTGAAATGCACTAACAATATTTGTATTAAAAAAATTATAATTTTTATATAATTTTTTTTAAAAGTATGTTACAGAGAGGGGGTGAGAGAGGATTACACACAAATGTAATAATATTCAAGACTAAACTCTACATTTAGTCCTTTATATATTACCTAATAATCTTTTTAGTTTCATATATTTTAAATAGTATCCTATATTTTAAAATGATCTTTTTGGTTACTTGATTTGATTTCTCGAACTATTTGGTTGTTTGACCATTTAACTCGACAGAAAAAATTAATATCATTCGCGTGCCGCTCACAGGTACGACTCCGTCTGCGAAGGGCAAACTTGTCCCAATATCATTTTTAACATCCCAGTAATTATGTTGGGACAATTTTGCCCTTCGTTTTCGTTAACGAAGTCGTGTGAACTGCACGTGAGTGGTATTACATTTTTTCTGTCAGTCAAAAGGCCAATGAATCAAATAGTTCGAGAAATAAAAGTAAAGTACTAAAAAGATTATTTGAAATGTAGAAGACCAAATAATTTGAAAATTAGAATTAAAGCATTAGAAAATTCATTTTTAATTGTAGATGACCAAAAATATTATTAAATAATATGTAAGAGACCAAATCTGAAATTTACTCAAACTTTCGAAGCGATCAAGATTATTAAAACATTTCCTTGAGGCTATAGGTAGCTCAGTATTCAGATTGTAATTGGAATTTTTGTTTTTGGACTAGATCTTGTGGGATCAAGGCTGGTGATCCGTCAATTCAGAAGATAGGAGGCTTTGCTACGCAGGATGTATCTTTGTTCTCAAATAAGTGTTTCTTTTTTATTGGAAGAAAAAAAAAAACAAAGTATTATTTTTTTAAGATGGGCATACGACTTAGAAAGTAGGTAAATTTTTTCTCTTACCCTTATTTATGTTTTTTAGTTTAACTATATTTTGAATGAAAATTATATCATGTGTGTGTATTTAGAATGACATTATAATTAATCCTATCATATTAAACCAATTAAATAATGGTAAAATTGAAAAATTTTAAATTTTGTGTATTGTAATGTATAAAGGAATATTTATTTGGGAACTAAAAAGTTCTCAAACGAGACACTTATTTGGAAACATGAAGAGTAACATATATAGTAAAGAGAGAGTCTTTGTCGGACCATCTGATACTCCAATGACAATATTTATGTCCTAAACTAGATATACATGTTTTTTTTAATAAACGATAAGTTAGAGGATAAAATCGATATGAGTATTTGTTTTATATACCCGATACTTCTGTTTCCAAAATTTATGTCCATACTACAGGCGATATTTATTATTTTTACATAGTGGTGATATATAAAAGTTAAAAGTGATACATTATATATATGATAAAACTCAACATACGATACGACTACTTCAATTATTTGACATTTTCTAAACTTTTGATTCATTTGCGTAAGATTTCCTACGTCATAAATAAGTGAATTACGTGTAAATATATTTCATAACCAAGTTGGCAATTATCTGGTATATACAATCGGAACGTTGAATATTGATAAACATTGAGTGAAACAGTTGTGTATAATTCTTTCCAAAAATATTTAAATATCCAAATATAAAAAATTCTATAAATATTTAATCTTTGTATTAAAAATGTAAATGTAATACAAAGAGGGGGTGAGAGAGGATTACACGCAAATGTAACAATATTTATCAGTAAACTCTACATTTGGTCTTCTATTTATTGCCTAATAATCTTTTCAGTACCCTATATTTTAAAACGATCTTTTTGGTATTCTACATTTTAAAACTATCTTTTTGGTCACTTACTTTGATTTCTCGAACTATTTTGTCGTTTGACCATTTAACTCAACGGAAAATGCTAATATCATTTACGTGACGCTCACACGACTCTGTCAGCGAAGGGCAAACTTGTCCCACCATCACTTTTAATTACCGAGTAATTAAGTTAGGATAAGTTTGCCCTTCGCTAACGGAGTCGTGTGAATGACACGTGAATAATATTAACTTTTTATGTCGGTTAAAAGGCCAAGTGATCAAAAAATTCAAGAAATAAAAATAAAGCATTAAAAGATTATTTGAAATGTAGGGGACCAAATAGTTCAAAAAATAGAGATAAGACATTAAAAAAATTATTTTGAAACATAGATGACTAAAAAAATTATTAAGCAATATATAAGAGACCAGTTTACTCCATTTTTCAAAATGACAAAGATTATTAAAACATTTCCTTAAGGCTATAGGTAGCTCAGTATTCATATTGTAATTGGAATTTTTGTTTTTGGACTAGATCTTGTGGGATCAAGGCTGGTGATCTGTCAATTCAGAAGATAGGAGGCTTTGCTACGCAGGATGTAACTTTGTTCTCAAATAAGGGTTTCTTTTTTATCGGAAGAAAAAAAAAAAAAAAAGTGTTATTTTTTTAAGATGGGCACACGACTTAAGGAAGTAGGTAAATTTTTTCTCTTACCCTTATTTATGTTTTTTAGTTTAACTATATTTTGAATGAAAATTATATCATGTGTGTGCATTTAGAATGACATTATAATTAATCCTATCATATTAAACCAATTAAATAATGGTAAAATTGAAAAATTTTAAATTTTGTGTATTGTAATGTATAAAGGAATATTTATTTGGGAACTAAAAAGTTCTCAAACGAGACACTTATTTGGAAACATGAAGAGTAACATATATAGTAAAGAGAGAGTCTTTGTCGGACCATCTGATACTCCAATGACAATATTCATGTTCTAAACTAGATATACGTGTTTTTATTAATAAACAATAAGTTAGAAGATAAAATCGATATGAGTATTTGTTTTATATACCCGATACTTCTGTTTCCAAAATTTATATCCATACTACATGCGATATTTATTATTTTTACATAATGGTGATATATAAAAGTTAAAAGTGATACATTATATATATGATAAAACTCAACATACGATACTACTACTTCAATTATTTGACATTTTCTAAACTTTTGATTCATTTGCGTAAGATTTCCTACGTCATATATAAGTGAATTACGTGTAAATATATTTCATAACCAAGTTGGCAATTATCTGGTATATACAATCGGAACGGTGAATATTGGTAAACATTGAGTGAAACAGTTGTGTATACTTCTTTCAAAAAATATTTAAATATCCAAATATAAAAAATTATATAAATATTTAATCTTTGTATTAAAAAATGTAAATGTAATACAAAGAGGGGGTGAGAGAGGATTACACGCAAATGTAACAATATTTATCAGTAAACTCTACATTTGGTCTTCTATTTATTGCCTAATAATCTTTTCAGTACCCTATATTTTAAAACGATCTTTTTGGTATTCTACATTTAAAACGATCTTTTTGGTCACTTACTTTGATTTCTCGAACTATTTTGTCGTTTGACCATTTAACTCAACGGAAAACGCTAATATCATTTACGTGACGCTCACACGACTCTGTCAGCGAAGGGCAAACTTGTCCCACCATCATTTTTAATTACCGAGTAATTAAGTTAGGATAAGTTTGCCATTCGCTAACGGAGTCGTGTGAATGACACGTGAATAATATTAACTTTTTATGTCGGTTAAAAGACTAAGTGATCAAAAAATTCAAGAAATAAAAATAAAGCATTAAAAGATTATTTGAAATGTAGGGGACCAAATAGTTCAAAAAATAGAGATAAGACATTAAAAAAATTATTTTGAAACATAGATGACTAAAAAAATTATTAAGCAATATATAAGAGACCAGTTTACTCCATTTTTCAAAATGACAAAGATTATTAAAACATTTCCTTATGGCTATAGGTAAATCCTGCTTATTCAAATCGCAATTAGAATATTTGTCTTTGTACTAAATTTTGTAGGATCAAGGTTGGTGATCCGTCAATTCGGAAGGGAGGCGGCTCTGCAATGGAGGCTGTCATCTTCTACTCATTATGAGAATTAGAGTGTCTGAATGAATTAACTCCTTCGTTTCCAAACAAGTGTTTATTTAAAAAAATAAAAATAAAAAGTAGAAAAGTAATTTTTTTGGGTATGAGTACACAAATTAAGGAAGTAGGATACAATTTATGGCCTAAAATGAATATTCGTGGTTTATTTAAAGACGATAAATTAGAGGATAAAATCAATATAAGTTTTTGCTTTATACACGTTTTATTTCTGCTTCCTAAATCTATATTCTTACTACAAGCTGTTTTCACATCACGTGATATATTAACAGTTAAAAGTGATATATTATATGATGAAGTACTTAATACACCATTTTTCAATTTTTGTGGTTGTTAGAAGAAAAGAAAAACACGTGATATGACAACTAGCCAATCAACTGGTACGAGGCTTGTTAAGTACAGTTTTTACTCAATTATTGTATATTTAATGTTTGTATTCAAATTTGATAAATTAATGATGGATTCATTTAAGTTTTTTATGACTTGAGTAAACTTCCTGAAAGTGAATTTTGATTAAAAACGAGGTAAACTTTGACTTATTTAATTCTTTTTGTTTCTTTTGGCATTCACCAAAATTTTGGGCAAATCTAAAGCTTTTCTAAACTTTTGATTCATTTGCGTAAGATTTCCTACGTCATATATAAGTCAATTACGTGTAAATATATTTCATAACCAAGTTGGTAATTAGCTGGTATATATAATCGATCGGAACAGGGGATAACATTGAGTGAAACAGTTATATACTTCTTTCCAAAAATATTTAATATCCAAATATAAAATAATTAAAATAACAGTAATATATTAAAGAAAAAAAGGAATAAAATGTGAAAAGAATAGTTTAAAACAGTCCATTACCTAAAAATAATTTATAATAGGCAATATTGTAAGCGAAACTTTAATATTTTACATATATTAACCTTTGTAATAAAGGAGATATATATAGCCCTATTACAATATGATGTTGCGGAAACTATCTACGAGAAAGATTTCGCGGAAAATATAAAGTATTTCGAAAGATTATTAAATTGACGCACATTTTCCAGTCAAGGCATCCAACATTCGTTGAATTCAAGTAGGATTGACAAAATTTAGGTAAAGTATAAATTGCAATCTCAATTAATCAAAAGCTTCTTTCTACTAGATATGACAGGTTCCTTTTATAAGAGAAAAGGTGCCCAAAACTAGAACAAAACGGAAATTTGCCAGAAAAGGAAAGTTCTCTAAAACCAGCATGGAATCGATTTATGAATGGAAACAAGAATAATGGGCAAAAAAGTAACTAAATTGAACACTCCAACCAAAATTTATTGCTACAACAAAACTTTCCAAAAACGGGCTTTTCAGGGCTCAAACAATGGAATTTGGCCGAAATCCATCGTAACCCACGACATAGCCATGGATCCTATTCCTGACCCATTTCCTGTCAACCTAGGCCCACGGATCCTCGAAACTCCACTGTTTTTTCTTATGCCGCTCAATGCGGTAAACTTTCGCCAAGTATGCCAACTCCAGTTTTGACGCCGCATCACAGTCTAAATAATATAAATATATTCATATTCCTATTCGTCTATTCCTTTCCTTTTATCTCTTCATCTATCTAGAACTTCAGTTACATGTATCTAGAGTTTCATCTTTCTCTTCGTCTTCGTCCATAGTCACTTTCCTCTTCGAAAGTACACTCATCCTCTCTAGAGGCTTTATGAAATGTCATCCTTTTGAGAGGCCTCAAGTTGCTGTCGAAACGTCATTGACCAATTGGACTTTTCGCCCACTATATTCTCTGTCATTCTTCAATGATTTTTACTTAAGCGATATTGTTTCCTCTCTAGTTCACGAAAATACGGACGCATCACTAAAAAACCTGGCCAAACTAGATATTGGGGTGTGATAGTAACCTAAGGCTATAATGGGAGGCAGATTAGTGAATGAAATAAGAATCTGACAAATGAAACCAAAGGAAAGCAATCTACTGTTATTTTCTTTATTGATTTGGATAACCAAATCAACAAGGATAATAGCATTGGGTTGCTATCAAGCATATTTTAGCGTTGGCTTTTCACAAATTCATTCACACACTTTTCGGGTACTAATCTTCTTCCACTAGCCTAAGAGGTTGTTGTCACGCTCTCAGTCCCCAGTTTGGCCTTTAGGTTTTCTGTCATTCTTTGGTATTTTCCTTAACTAACGAAGTATTTCGCTCTAGTAGGATGATGGAAGAATGTTAGTAAAACTGTGTCTGACAAACTTCAGGCACACTCAGTCCCATTCACACCTACTGCACCTGCCGACTTACCATTTAATTGGGCAAGTATATATTAAGAAACTCAACAGAGGTTAAAACAAAATAATGTTCTAAGTTTTTTCCAAACTTTCAACCAACACTAACCACCAATCACTACACATATACTGAGACTTGATGATGGAGTAGAAAAAAATACATGTAAAAAAAAAAAAAACAAGAAAAAAAAATTAACATTCTTTCATATTATCCTAACAATAACAAGAAACGAAAAACGACCAAAATAAAATGTTTACATCAAATCAGACTGTAGGAGTACCGATTTGATCTAAACAATTTATAAAAAATAATAATAATAAATTGACTGATTATATCCCAAAAAGGGAAAATAAAGCCAAAAAATAAAATAAATAGATGGTTTAAATCCAATCGGACTCCAGGAATCTAGATTCGACCTAAACTGTTTAAAAATAACAGTCAAAGAGGCATTCAGTACACTAAGAAAAATGAGTGCCATCACTACACAATAATTAAATACAGGGTTTCGATCAAAAAAGAAGAAGACAAATTATGCTTTCAAGACCCAAAAAAAAAAAAAAAAATTAAACCAAAAAAATTTAATAAACATGGTTTAGATCTAATCGAACCACAGGGGTCCAGATTTGAATTTTTTTCAACTTGGCACACATCGTAAAAAACTATCTTTTCTTAATAAACAATTAGTGTAATATGATATTACAATTTTATTTGAGAACCATGCTTATGTTAATACAATCATAATTGTTTCAAACCCAGTTCATGCATGAATGTTTCTTGTTTTTTTATTTTTTCCTTTCTTCTTTTCTGCTCGAACTTAACATGAAAAATAATTATGAGAATTATATATTTTTTTAATGAAATTTAATGAATTTCACCGTGCAATATTATATAGGGTTTAGGGGATCGCTAGCATTATACTAATAAAGTAGTAACTTTTGGTCATGAATATTTTAAAATGAGTACTTTGAATGGGCTCACGCAATAATGAGGTTAATTTTTATATTTTTATTTGTTCAATTCAAGACTCACAGTTCATAAATTTACATTATAATTTGAGTTGGGGCTTGGGGCCTGTTTTAGTCTTTTGCCCTGGGATTCGAATTATACTGAATTGGACTTAAAACAATACAATTATAATACGCAGATAGTATAATGAAGGATGTGTGACTACTATAAACTCGAGATGAGAACCAGATTTTTGTTGTAACGACTGTAGTCTTCTAGAATAGTTGTTTTTTTACACGTAATTGACTTATGTATGACGTAGGAAATATTACGCAAATGAATCAAAAGTTTATAAAAGCTTAGATTTGGCAAAATTTTGGTGAATGCGAAAAGAAGAAGAAAAAAGAAGAAGAAGTCATAGTTTACCTTTTTTTTTTATTCAAAATTCACTTTCAAGAAGTTGACTCAAGTCATTTGAAAACTTAAATGAATCCATCATTAATGGATGAAATTTGAATACAAACATTAAAAATACAATAATTTAGTAAAACTTGCTATACTAGCTTAACAAGCTTCGTATCAAGAACGATCAATTGTTATCCTAAAATTTCTAGAAGTATCACTTGTAATAAAGAAAACACTCATACTCATTTTATTTTCTAATGTGTGATTTATTAAAAAAAAAAAATACGCATATCTATTTTATGGGCATAAATATTGTCGTTGGAGTGTCACATGTTCTGATAGAAACTCTCTATTTACTATATATGTTATTCCCTCGGCTTTCAAATAAGCAACCTCTTTGAGAATTCCCCCCCCCCCTCCCCCCACCCCACCCCCACCCCCACCCCCACCCCCACCCCAAAATAAGTGTCCCTTTACACATTCACTACCACAAAATAGGCTTTCAACACTGGTTGCTAACACCAGTTATATTAAAACACAGTGTAGACGAAAAAAACACGGATCATTTACACCAGGTTTGAAACATTGGTGTTAACGCCCACATCCTACACCGATTTTAAAAATAGCCAATGTTATTGGTACTCTTTAAAACTGGGTTCCACTAAAACCAATTTTAAAGAGTATAGATAAATGCGATATACTTCAAACAATCAGCATTTAGTCTATATAATTTTAACGCTACAGCTTTTCGATCATTTTTTCATATACACGAACCCAAAATTTTCATTGTGATAGCTAGATAGAATGTTTCCTGTCAAACCTGAATATCTTAGGTCATTTCCGTCATCGCTCTAATCGATTCCAGAGTGGAGCCACCTACCTTCATCGGTCACGGATACACATTCTTTTCGGTTTTGAAATTTCTTTTATTGACTAAACCCTTGGATTGCAAGTATTTAAATTATTTATTGTTTTATTTTGTGGGTTTTAGTGGTGGGGAACTCATTTATTTGGATCTTACAGAGAAAGCAACCTAAATCTACGTTTGAAGATATAGATTTTTTTTTATTTATGTACAAGTGGTTAGAACAAATCGTACCCTGCAGTGCGATTCATTCTAAATTCTGTTTTTATTTTTGTGCTATTTTATGTTAGTTCTTGAAAGCATATTTTACCATTTTAAAAAATCTCTTTAGTTAAAAATAAACACTCACCCTTACATGAGTCTTAATCGAACAAAAATAAATGTAAGCCTCAATATAATATTTTATGACATAAACGATTGGGACCTCAAATATTTGAGACCTGGGCAGACCAGTCTGCTTGGGCATATGGGACTCATGACTTCTTGTGGTAATGGAGGTTAATGATAGTTGGTTTCTACATCCTTGTAGGGATGGCCACGGTTCAGGAATCGCCGGTTACGGTTCCAAAACTGTCGGTTACGGTTCATGAATCAGTGGAACCGGAACCTTGGGGGGACAGTTCCGTGCCGGTTCCATAACCGCCGGTTCCGGTTCCAATTCTGGTTCTGTCAAGGTTTCGGTTCCAGTCTGTCACGGTTCCGGTTCTGTCACAGTTCTCATTCCGATTCCAATCTTTTCCGTTTATTTAACAATTTTAACTTATAAATGTTATTTTATTTTGACTCAATTAATAACTCAATTATTTATAAATAATTAAAATTACAAAAATAAAATAAATTATGTAGCAACGGTATATACATTTAAACAATTAAATGATTTATATAATAAAAGATACAAAAGTAAATTGGGAAAAAAATATATATAAAGATGAATAATATCTCAATATATTATTTTTAAAAAATCAAGAGAGTGATGCTTTGTTATAAATCGTGAGAAATCAGAGTCTGAACTTTGAAGCATTGAGACTTTTACAAAACAAATACATCTTGAATATTCAATATAATTCATCTTTATCATTTGCGCAAGTTGCGGTTGGATCTAATTTAATTTAATTTAATGCTTATTTATATTATATTAATAATATATATAAAAAGTATGCTATTAGTTTATATATTATTATAATATATGTTTAAAAATAGTAGTTTATATATTATTATAATATATATTTAAAAATAGTTTATATATATTGTTTATTATATGTTAAACATATAATATAATTATAATTATAAGAAAGAAGATAAAATAAAAGCAAATAGTTGAAGTGGTTAATCAATTTCGCTTAAAACCTTTCAATTCTAGCAAAGAGTCGCGTGTTCGAATCTGTGCAAAAGGAATGAAAAAATAATTATTTTTATGATTCTCACATTAGAACCGAAGGGTTGGACCCTTTAGAACCGAATGGTTGGAATCGGCGGTTCTGACTCGCCGGGTCCCGGTTCTTAGACAAGAGGAACCGAAATCTTAACCGCCAGAGGCAGGTCCGGTTTCGATTCTGGAATCCGGGGCCAAGGTTCCGGTTCCAAAACCGACAGTCTGGTTCCAGGTTGGTTCTTGTTCGAACCTGAACCGTGGCCATCTCTACATCCCTGTCTAAAGTCGATAAAATATTTCAAAATACATAAATTTCTTTGTTCATTTTTTCTCATAATAATTTATTCCTCATGCCTTACGTTTCGATTCTTTACCATACTCATTCTATAAATAAATCTATTCCACGTTTTATGCCACATCTGCACCCTGGTTATTCTTTACCTCCGTGAAATTAAAAAGATTACGATTGCCGGCTTCAAAAATACCTTTAATATTGTATACGTAACTTCGTGCGATGGGTCTAAATCATTTTAAGTGTGATTCAAAGCAATTTTATTATTTTTTTCATCATTTTTCCTTTGCTAAAACGCTTAATCATCACTCCAAAATACAAAATGGCCATTTTCAGTACAACATAAGAAACAAATTAAAATCCCACAATATAAAAATCGATACGTCGCCGTCTCTTCTATATAATAATTGGAAGAAAAAACCTTGCATCAAATGCATAGCAGTCGATGTAACTCAAATAAATCTCTATTACACCAATAATTAATTACATTCATTGATATTGAATCTAGGAATCCATTTGCCTCCCTACCAGGATTCGTTGTATGATTATCCATTTTGTTTCGCTGGAACGGAAGAACAAGAGAAACAAAGTTTGTCACATTTTTTTTACCAAATCCTCAATCCTCCGTTGAGATGATAATCCCATTAATTTGGAAGATATTGGGAATTAGGAATGATCATCTTTAAATTAGATGTTGATCGTTCTAATTCTTGCACGTTTATAGTGAAACCTGGTTTTAAAGAATATCATTAACAATAGACCTTTTGAAAACCGGTGTAAAGATGTATCCGTTAACATCAGTGTCAATGATCCATCTTTTCTTTTGCTTACTACCCAAGGCCCAACTGCTTCAGGGGTCGAAATTTTTTGAAAGCCTCTATTTTTACATATATGAGTGTGCTAAAAAATATTTTGGCCTATTTTTCAAGGAATAAAGAGCCCCACTATATCTAACTGTAAGCATTCAAATTATTGGTCGGCCATATACTTTATGTTTTTTTTTTTGTTTTTTGCTAAAATAAATTTACTCTTAACTTTATGTTTTTTTCTCTTTCACAAGTTACGTCCTACTCCTACCCTCACATAGTATATTCTGATCATTTGCCTTTTTTCTTTTCTTTCTGCTATGATAAAATTACTCTCTACATTTTTCTCTTTCTCCGTTCAACGTTCTACTCCTACTCCCACATGTCCAGTTTTGATCATCATTTTGAATCATTGATCTTTGTCTTTTGAAAACTTAATGATGTCATATGTTTCAATTTAAGTAATACGTATATTGCAAATGACTTTTTATCAAATGAGATAATATCGGTAATAGATATATATTAGTGAATTTTTTTTAAAGTTTAAATTCTTATCCAAATGTTGCAATTATTTTTATAATCATGTCAACCTTTTTTTGGTACTGCATCCGCTGGGATAAGTTCTAAAAATTAAAATTGTTGAAAACATATTTGAAATCATCAATGTTGCAAGAAAGATTAAATGAATTGATAATTATGCACATTAAAAATGATAATTTAAAAAAAATCTAAATACAAATACAAAAAAAAATCTAAAAATGATAATATTGCACATCAATGCACGACGTATGTATCACAATCACAAACTTTATTATTATATAAATGAATCACAAAACATTACAATGGTATTTCTATAATCCAAAGACACAACAAATAATTAACCCGCACCTTAATTATTCAAACAACCACAAACGGAAACGGGTGCCATTCATTTTTCGTTCTTTATATATTCCCTCCGTTTCATTCAAAAACTCGATTTTGTATTACTAAAAACAATAACAGTAATACAAGGTAAACTTTTTTATTGAGATAGAAGGAGTAATAAATTTCAAAAACGAAGGGAAGCCAATTTTATTAATTGAAAAAATTCTGGAAAATGATGTAAATAAATAAATAACAATTATTAATTTGGATTGCTTATACACAGATAATTAATGGAATTTTTTACACTGATCATTAAATTTTATTTCCTTAGTGCTATTAGAACAGTCTATTTTGCATTATTAAAATTGTATTACAAAATGAAATTTTGTAATAGAATAGAGAGAATTAAAGTTAATATATATATATATATATATATATATATATAAATGGATGTGGGACATACTTGCAACGAGGAAGATGCCGAAAAGAAGAGCAAGAAGCTTTGCCATCATAACTTGAGACTTGACGATGCCCATTTGCCTTTAATTGTCGCCTAATTCAAATGTGGTCTTTCACTTTCTGTTGCCACTCCGGATAAATGAGTATGTACTTATAAGCAAGGCCAGGGATAGTGGGCCCAATAGGATGATATATGAAACTTTTGTTAGGGGCTGCTTGGTTTGGAGTTTTGGGACTATGGAATGGGAATGGAATGGGTATGGAAATGAAAGTTGTTGTTTGGTTAGATTGGGGTATGGGTTTGATTCCCTCCTTTGAGGGAATCCTTCATATCCTAACATATTGGGGGGTATGGGTTTGATTTCCTCCTTTTGTGTGTATTTTTTATTTTTTAAAAATTTTAAGTGCTAAAATTTATCATTATAATATATTTTAACACAAATAGTTTATAATATATCAAAATTTAAATGTAAAAAAAATAAAAATAAATTTTAATCCTAAAAAGTTTATTTGTGAACCAAACACCATCTATCATTAACACCATCTATCATTCCCTCTACTATCATTCTCCACTATTATCATTCCCATTCCCATTCCCATTCCCCTCTACGAACCAAGCGGCCCCTTAATGTTTTGTCAATTTTTTTAATATTAATTTATCTGTTTAATTACTCACATTATTTAAGTGAATCTATTTCATAGTTCATATTATGTTTATGTTTGTTGTAATAGAAATTAGTAGTTAAGGTAATTGATACTCGTTCAAGCCAATTTTGAGTATCATTTTACTGTTAATGAGTATTAGTTAAAAGTTATTTTTCCAAGAAGAGCATGCTAATCCTTAAGAATGGTAGTAGCAATTTTTCTTCTTCTTTTATTCTTAGTGCTATTATTTAACAATAACACTTGTACTCTTTAAAAAAAAAAAAAAAAAAAAACACATGTACTCTTCAAGAGTATCAACTCTTCTTAAGTAGCACTTCATGTTTTTGTTTATTTATTTATTTTTAACTTATGAATTTTCTTAGTGCTACCAATGAAAAGTGACGGCGCTAAACAGTAGCGATTGTACTTTTCAAGAGTATCACTTCTACCCTTTCTCCTCAGAGGTTGTTTCGTTTTTTTTCTTTTTTTTTCTAATTTGTTTGTTTTTTCATCTTTGAAGTCATATTTGAAAAGAATAGAGTATTACTGGTAATCATGAATAGTACCATAGATACTGTTTGCAACTATTATTTCTTTATTTACATTTTGCAAACTAGTACTTGAAGAGAGTACTGATACTCATAAACACTACCAAGCAAGTAACAGTTTTCCCCTCTTTTTGTTTTTTGCATCAGTTTTAAAGCTAAAAAAATAAAATAAATTAATAAATAAGTGTATGTTGTTCATGGGTACACAGTGGCGGTAATAGGGGAGGGGGGAACAGATGTCGCCGCCCCGCCTTCCGCCGGTGTGCAAGGGTATTACCAATCCCCACCCTTACTCCGCCCTAGTGTACCGTCGCTGCTGCCTTCTTGAGTTTCTTCCACCCAGATGAGCTGAATGAGGAAGAAGACGATGAAGTTCTGTCCTTTTTAATTTTTTTTAAGACAAAATAAAAAAAATTAAAAAAAAAATACTTAAGAAGTAAAACGGTGTTGCTGTTTTCAACAACCATTTATCTTATAAAATTAGGGGGGCGCAGGCGGAGCAATCAACCTACATAGCATTTCGGAACTGTACTGCTTTATTTTTCTGTAAAGGATTTTTCAATGTGTTTTTTTTTTTTTTAAGTATCCTCCCCTTCCAACTGTGTTTTTTTTTCTTCTTTCTTTTGGCTCTTATTGCTTTCTTTCCTTAACTGGATTTTCAATTTGTTTTCTTTAAGTATCCTCCCCAACCAACTCCAAAGGCTTTGCTCCCAGGCTTCATCCCTCCCTCCCCTTCAAACTAAATCCGTCACCAGGACTAGGCACGCCGTTGCTGTTTCCGTCGGCTGCGACTTTCCCTCCGAACATTTAATTTCTCGTGCCATCGCAGCGTATACTGTATTAGTATTATTCACTTAAACAGTGATTGCATATAGAAATTTGCTTTCTACATAAGATTAACCCATTAAGTTCATTTTGAAATGAATTAATAGTCTTTGTATTAAAAAATATATATAATATTTATATAAAATTTTTAAAAGTTGTTACAGAGAGCTAGGGGGTGAGAGAGGATTACACACAAATGTAACAACATTCAAGAGTAAACTCTACATTTGATCATTTACATATTACCTAATAATCTTTTTTAGTCCCCTACATTTCAAAACGATCTTTTTAGTATCCTTCATTTCAAAATGATCTTTTTGGTCACTTACATTGATTTCTAGAACTATTCGGTCGTTTGACCATTTAACTCGACAGAAAACGTTAATACCATTTACATGCCGTTCACAAGACTCCATCAGCGAAAGGTAAACTTGTTCCAACATTATTTTAACATCCCATTAATTAGGTTGGGACAATTTTGCCATTCGTTAACGGAGTTTGTGAGTGGCATATGAGGGATATTAACTTTTTTGTCAGTTAAAAGGTTAAGGAATCAAATAGTTCGAGAAATAAAAGTGGAACACCAAAACGATTGTTTGAAATGTATGTGACCAAATAGTTCGAAAAACTAAAGATTAGACCTTATAAAATTATTTTAAAATATAAATGACTAAAAAAATTATTAAACAATATATAAAAGACCAAACATGGAGCTTACTCAGTTTTCAAAGCAATGAAGATTATAAAACATTTCCTCAAGGCTATAGGTAGCTCCTTCGTATTCAAATCGCGATTGGAATATTCGTCTTTGTACTAGATTTTGTGGGATCAACGCTGGTGATCCGTCAATTCAAAAGAGAGGCGGCTTTGCGATGCAGGCTGTCATATTCTATTCATTATGAGAGTAGTATCCGTATGAATTAACTCCTTCGTTTCCTTTTTCAAAAAGAATTAAAAAAAAAAAAAGAAAAAGTTGGAGTAACATTTTTGGGTATGGGTTCAACAAATTAAGGAAGTAGGTAAAATTTTTCTCTTCCCGTTTTTCATATTTTTTTAGTTTAACTACATTTTGAATAGAAATTATGTCATGTGTATATATTTAGAATAACATTATAATTAATAAATTATAATTAACATATATTGTAAAGAGAGTCTCTCTCAGACCATCTGATACTCCAATGACAATATTTATGTCTTAAAATAGATATTCATGTTTCATTAATAAACAATCAATTAGAGGATAAAATTAATATGAGTCTTTGTTTTATACAACGGATACTTGTACTTCCAAAATCTATATCCACACTACAAGCGATATTTGTTATTTTCACGTAATGATGATATGTTAACCGTTAAAAGTGATGACCTTAATACACGATACTTCAATTATTTATGGCTGTTAGAAGGGAAAAGAACACATGATATGACAACTAGCGATACAACTTGTACGAGGCTTGTTAAGTACAATTTTTACTCAATTATTGTATTTTTAATGTTTGTATACAAATTTAAGAAATTAATGATGGATTCATTTAAGTTTCAAATGACCTGAGTAATTTTCTTGAAAGTGAAATTTGAATAAAAACGAGGTAAACTTTGACTTCTTTAATTATTTTTGTCTCTTTTCACATTCACCAAAATTTTGGTAAATCTAAAGCTTTTCTAAACTTTTGATTCATTTGCGTAAGATTTCCAACGTCATATATAAGTCAATTACGTATTAATTATTTCATAACCAATTTGGCAATTAGCTGGTATATATAATCGGAACTGGGGATAGTTTCATGAATAGGATATTGATATACATTGAGTGAAACAGTTATATATACTTCTTTCCAAAAATATTTAATATCGAAATATAAAATAATAAAAAAATAACAGTAATATATTAAAGAAAAAGGAAAAAATGTGAAAACAATAGTTAAAAAATAGTCGATAAACTAAAAACAATTAATAACATGCAATATTGTTTATGAAACTTTAATATTTTACATATATCAACTTTTGGAATAAAGGAAATTTATATATACCCCTATTACAATCTAAATAATATAATATATTCATATTCCTCTTCGTCTATTGTTTTCCTTTCATCTCTTCGTCTATCTAGAACTTCATTTTTGTGTATCTAGAATTTCATCTTTCTCTCCATCTTCTTCCACCATCACTTTTTCCTTTTCAAAAGTACATTCATCCTCTTTCGAGGCTTTATGAAAGGTCATCCTTTCAAGAGGCCTTAGGTTGCTGTCAAAAGGTCATTGACCAATTGGACTTTGTCGTCCACCATATTCTCTGTCATTCTTTAATTATTTTTACTTGAACGACACTGTTTCCTTTCTAGTTCACAAAAATATGGAGGCATCACTGAAAAACCTGGCCAAAATGGATATTAGGGCATGATAGCAACCTAAGGCTATAATGGAAAGAAGATTAGTACCCGAAATATCTGTGAATGAACTAAGAATCCGACAGATGAAACCAAACGAAAGCAATCTAGTTCTATTATCTTTACTGATTTGGATAACCAAATCAACAAGGATAATAAGCTTAGGTTGCTTTCAAGTAAATTTTTATCAATTGCTTTTCGCAAATTCATTCACGCACTACTAATCTTCTTCCCACTAGCCTAAGAGGTTGTTGTCACGCTCCCAATCCCCATTTTGGCCTTTAGGTTTACGGCCGGGCTTCTATCTTTCCTTAACAAATGAGGTGGTCACTCTAGTACGATGACGAAAGAACGGCAGCAAAACTGTGTCTGAAAAAACTCAGGCACACTTGGTCCCATTCACACCCACTATACCCGCGACTTACCATTTCACTAGGCAATATATAGTAAGAACCTCAACAGAGCTTAAAACAAAATAATGTTCTAAGTTTTCTCAAATTTTCAACCAACACCAACCACCAACCAGTACACATATAATGAGAATTGGTGATGGAGAAGAAAAACCTACATGTAAAATAAAGCAAACCAAAAAAAATGAACATTCTTTCATATTACCCTAACCATAATGAGAAATAAAACACAACCAAAATAAAGTGTTTAGATTGAATTGTATTGCAGGAGTGTTGATTTGATCTAAACAATTTACAAAAAATTTAAAAAAATGTTACTGACTATAATACCCCAAAAATGGGGAATAAAGCCAAAAAATAAAATAAACATATGGTCTAAATCGAATCGGACTCCAGGAGTCTAGAATCGACCTGAACTATTTAAAAATAAAATTCAAAGAGATATTAAGTACGCTTAAAAAAAAAAAAAAGTACCATCACAACACAAGAATTAAATACAGGGGTTTAGATTGAATTAGATTGCAGGGGTCCAAATTCGATTTAAACCCCCTAAACCGTTTTTTTTTTTTGAAAAAAAATTAAAGTACATTCACTACAATAAAAAAAAAATTTGCAAAATATCACAGCACAAAAAACAACACGAGAGTTTAAATCGAATCAGACTGCAGAAGTCCAGATTCTATCTAAACTATTTATAAAAAACAAAATAGTAAATTATGCTTTCACGACTCAAAAAAAATTTAAATCAAATAAAAAATTATAAATAGGGTTTAGATATAATCAAACCGCAGGGGTCCAGATTTGAACCAAACGGATTTTAAAAAATGGTAAAATATGCTTTCAAGAACTAATATAAAACAACACAAAAATTAAAACAGAGTTTAGAATGAATCGCACTGCAGGGGTACGATTTGTTCTAACCACTTGTTCATAAAGTTTATAAAAAAAAATTATACCTTCAAATGTAGATTTAGGTCACTTTCTCAGTAAGATCCACATAAATGAGCTCCCCTACATTGAAACCTACGAAATATAACAATAAATAATTTAAATACTTGAGGGTCTAGTCAATAAACAAATTTCAAAACAGAAAAGAATGTGGTTTTCACCTATCCTCGACCAATGAAGGTAGGTTGCTCCACGCTGGAATCGATTAGAGTGGCGACGGAAATGACCTAACATATTCAGGTTTGACTGGACGTTCTATCTATCTAGCATAGTGAAAATTTTGGGTTAGTGTATACGAAAAAATGATCGAAAAGCTAGGGCGTTAAAATTATATAGACTAAATTAATGCTGATCGTTATAGTGGAACCCAATTTTAAAGAGTACCAATAACATTGGCTATTTTTAAAATCGGTGTAAGATGTGGTCATTAACACCGATCTTTCAAACCTGATGTCAATGATCCATGTTTTTTTTTTTTGCCTAGACTATGTTTCAGTGTAACAGGGTTGAAGTCCATTTCGTGGTAGTGAATGCATGTGTAAAGGGACACTTATTTGGGAACAAAAAAATTTCTCAAAGAAGACATTTATTTGAAAATCGAGAGAATGACATATATAGTAAATAGAGAGTTTCTAACAGACCATGTGATGCTCCAACGACAATATTTCTACTCCTAAAATAGATATGTGTATTGATATTAATAAACGATACATTAGAAGATAAAATCGTTATGAGTCTTTGCTTTATTACAAGTGATATTTCTGCCCCTAAAATCGATATAAACACTACAAACGATATTTGTTGTTGTCACACTGGTGATACATCAAGAATTAGAAGTGATACATTGATCATAGGTCAAACTCAATACACGATACTTCAATTAATGCTAAATGCAATAAGCGATTATCAACAACTTAAAGTGAGACATCCAAAGTTAAAAACAAATATACAATATATGATATATATCAAAGGTTAAAATAAATATGTGTATTTTTATAACAGACAAACGAAATGATACGAGTTGTTTGATCGTGTGTGGGTAGAGGCAAAACTGATTTGATTGTGTGTGGGTAGAGGGGTGAATTAGTTAGATTAATCTTCCTAATTTTTAGGGGTTAGTGGTTGCCAGTATTTACTTGCTTGATGTTCCTATATTATAGGACTGATATTTCTTCCTATTCGTGTTTGATCCTATTATAAATAGTTGTTTTGTACGTAATATGAGATATTAATGAAAATATAATACAATTGCAAATCTCTTTTCTTCTACCTTTCTTCCTCCCCAAATTCTAATCGTAGCAGCAATATCAGAGCAGGATTCTGGCACAATTAATTTAACCTTACATATTTCACTTACATACACTATTTGTGGTTGTTAAAAAATACTTGGTGTATGACAACTACCGTAACAACTAGTACAAGGGGTTTTTTTTTTTTTTTTTTTTTGAACTAAGCCCTATTACATCATATTGGTTCTACACATTGAAGATAGGGGTTGTAGAGAGAGGAAGAATCAAATTGTAAAGTCGTCTGCAAAGTCTTGTCAAATAAAAATTGAACCACAACTTTTAGATAGCCTCTATACATTATAATCATTGGGGCGTTGGATCGTTCATGGTATGAAGCTTGAAGCTTGTTAAGTACAGCAAGTTTTACTCAATTATTGTATATTTAATATTTGTATTCAAAGTTGATAAATTAATGATGGATTCATTTAAGTTTTCAAATGACTTGACTCAACTTCTTGAAAGTGAATTTTGAATAAATTAAAAAAATGTAAACTATGACTTTTTTTTTCGCATTCGCCAAAGTTTTGCCAAATCTAAGGGCCTGTATGGCAACACCTTTCAAAAGGCCTTTTGGTGGGTCCTACAGCAAAAGTTTGTTTGGTATCAATTCTAAATTTTGTATCTTAAAATGCATTTTAAAATGCATTTGAAAAGCTTGTTTGGCATTTTGAAAGTTGTTTGAAAAACAGCCCCCAAATTTCAGCTTTTTCTCCCTTCCTCATTTCCACGGCAGAACACCCCCTCCCTCCTTTTATTTTTCTCTTTCTTTCCTTTCTCCCTGCACTACTTCTTCCCTTCCTCATTTCCATGACCGACTACTCCCTCCTTTCTCTCCTTTTTTTTTTTTTTTTCCTTTCTTTTCTCTCTTTATTTCCTTTCTCCCTGCACTCATCCGAACCTAGATCTATTTTCCTCTCTTTTCTCTTCTTCTTTTTTTATTTCTTTTTCTTTCTTTCCTTAGTCTCACCCATGACCTCTATTTCCTTCTACCCCTCTCTTCTATTTCCGTCAGCAAATGGGTGGTGGTGGATTAGAAATATGCAACCGCGATAGATTTAGAAATGGGCGACCGTGATGGATTCAGAAAGGGCCGGCGGTGATGGATCTAGAAATGGCCGGCGGTGAAGGTAAATTTGAAGATAGGAGCGGTGGCTGGGATTTGGTAATGGGTGGTGGAGAATCTAAAGGGTGGTGGTGGATTTAGAAATGATTATTTAAAATTAAAAGAAAAAATACAACAATATAATACCAAATAACATTTCAAATCACATTTTAAAACACATCTCAAAATATATCTTAAAATATGATACCAAACAATATTTCAAAATATCTTTTAAAATACATTTCAAAATATCTTTCAAAAGGCTTCAGATCACCTGTGCAACAGGTTCTGTCCCATTTGTGTGCTTTTAATGGAACGACGCCGTTTTCGCCCTTCCTTACCAAGACTTTTTTTCCGTGTTTTTCTTTCTTTCTCTTTTCACCCTTCCCAAATTCTTTCTCCTTTTTTAGTTTTTTTCCGTTTTCGCCGATTCTCTCTCTAGAAATTTTCTTGGGGTCACCCACGGATTTCTACTTGAAATCTGAAGAATACCCACTTAAATTCAAGTTATTCTTGATTAAGGGACTGATTAGCTACACAAAGAAGAAATTTTTACAATCAATCGAGTTCTTGACTGTTTTTGGTGTTCTTGACCGAACACGGTGGTTTTTGGCTTTGGCCGAAAATCGGCCTTGCTCACTCGAATTGAAGTGCAATTTGCTTGGGATAGAGTGGGCTTGGAAGCACCGCCTTTATCTCCTTGCTGCTTGGACGAATTCGGGCTGTCCTTGGTCAGACTATTGTTCACCGAACTGGGTTGTTCACTGCCGACGCCAAACTGCTGGAAAAGGTGTGGGTTCGCCGGAGTTGATAACCAAATAAGTGCAGGGATGGCTACTAGGATGTGTGATTGTGCCCAAGAGACGTGTTATGTAAACACAAATTCGAAAAAAAATTGAGCATTTCTCTTCTTTGCTGGCTGCTATTTCTCTTCTCTGTTGGCTGTTATTCTCTGTTGCATGCTCAGTTGAGAGATTGCATAGTGATTCAAGAGTAAGAAGAGTGTACTTGGGTTGCTGGTTAGTTGTTGAAGGGTGGATATAAACTTTTCTTTTTGATGAAATTTTTAAAGGATGGACTTACTGGAGACAAAAATGACAGGACCATGTGATTTTGAGTCAAATTTCCAGAAAAACATCTCCAACTACAATTAGCCTCAAGATGGCATTAACTTGGTTTGGATAAACATATTACTCTGCAGCAAACCTTAAACAATCTTATTATCTGAACTGGAAAAGAGCTCTATAACACAAAATGTAAAAAACCAACACCACAACTAACTGAACAGAAACACGGTGATTAACAAGCAGCACAATCTTTACAACAGAGGTATTCCTTCAAGAGTAGTAATATTTGAGACAATTTCTGAAAGGAAAAATTATGTTGCTTTGATATCATAAGTACAATGGTCTTTAACTTCTTACACTACAGAAGCTCCTAAGCTGAGCTGAGCTTTGCTAAACTAAGCTAATACAAAGTTCTACAAACAAACTGCTATACAAGCTAACTATTCAAGCTGAACTTGGTGTTAATTATCATCAGCACATGTCCCTTGTCACCCTAGATGGCTATTACAAAGTTCTCATAATTGCTTCAGCTTAAGTTAGCTAAGTTGTTATTGCTTCTTTACCCCTTTGTTGTTGCTCAAAGCAAGTTGTGGTTAGATCTGCACACAACAGCTTTCAAAGAAAGTGTTGTCTTTGAGGGAAGGGAATAATAGCTTCAAGAAGGCCCTCATTTCTCTCAATCCTATTCTCATTATTGCAAATTTGCAACCTACAAGAATCATCATAAGCTTTATCATCAAATGCATAACTATAGATGAAATTAATAATATTAAGCACAAAAAAGAAGTCTTTTGGCATCATACCTTAATTTGTTTGTTCACCCTTTTTCCTATTCTATAAATGAGAATTGTATCAACACAATAGCAATTAGTTAAGATGGTGCACATGGGCATTGTCTCCAGCTGCCCTACAATCTTCAGAATCTGTCATTTCTGATCATTTTTTACTATTATGAAAGTTATAAAATCTCCTCTTTAAAAGTGTATACCACTTCTATAGAAATAACCAATCGAAACAAATTACTAAGCACCTAGTATCAATCATATAAGATTACCAAGTGATTCAACAAAATGTCATCTACGAATTGGTTACTTTACTATAGATATCAAGCTAGAAAGACTAGTACTCCTAAGTCAAGCCCATCTGAAGTCTAAACCACAAATTCAGAAATTAATACCAGATTTCAGAATTCAGAAATAGCATTCCGACAGATTTCAGAATAGTACCATCCGGAGTTACCTAAGATGCAGGAATTTAAATGCAACAAAAAATTAGCAGTCCAGAAATTCAGGCATACAGCACCACAATGCTAGCAATTCGAGAATTCAAGTAGATGCAAGTAAACCAAAGTGCAGCAGCCCAGGAAAATTCAAGCACTTTGGAGTAAATTCAAGCAGTACAACAGTTCTAAAACAGATCCAGAATTGAAATACAGCAAATGCCACAAATTTCCAGCAAATAGAAGCCAACTATCTTTCCACAAAATACCTATTCCAACAGCTAAAATAAGCAACAGAAATCCACGTCAGTGAGCAGCGAAAGATGCAGCAGCCGAGGAGCATTCAAGCTACAATTCCAGAACTGAAATGTAGGGGCACCAACAACAGAGTACTTACCTGCAGCCGAATTGGATTTTATTTTCAATTCAGCAATGGTAGCTAAGTACCGGCGGCAATGAGCAGTTTCAACTGAAAACCGGGCAGCAGCCCTTGCAACTCCGGCGAACCCACACCTTTTCCAGCAGTTTGGCGTCGGCAGTGAACAACCCAGTTCGGTGAACAGTAGTCTGACCAAGGACAGCCCGAATTCGTCCAAGCAGCAAGGAGATAAAGGCGGTGCTTCCAAGCCCACTCTATCCCAAGCAAATTGCACCTCAATTCGAGTGAGCAAGGCCGATTTTCGGCCAAAGCCAAAAACCACCGTGTTCGGTCAAGAACACCAAAAACAGTCAAGAACTCGAAATTTGATTGTAAAAATTTCTTCTTTGTGTAGCTAATCAGTCCCTTAATCAAGAATAACTTGAATTTAAGTGGGTATTCTTCAGATTTCAAGTAGAAATCCGTGGGTGACCCCAAGAAAATTTCTAGAGAGAGAATCGGCGAAAACGGCAAAAAAAAGAAAAAAGGAGAAAGAATTTGGGAAGGGTGAAAAGGAGAAAGAAAGAAAAACACGGAAAAAAAGTCTTGGTAAGGAAGGGCGAAAACGGCGTCGTTCCATTAAAAGCACACAAATGGCACAGAACCTGTTGCACAGGTGATCTGAAGCGGTAAAACACCTTTCAAAATGTGATACCATACGGGGCCTAAGCTTCTATAAACTTTTGATTCATTTGCGTAAGATTTCCTATGTCCTATATAAGTCAATTACGTGTAGAAAAAACGAAAAGAAAAACAGTCACTTTCTTATCACTTCGCCTTCACCAAAAAAAAGCCAGCCGTCAGTACACATGATTGTTATGGTTGTTGAACAATCATTCTAGATGACTACAATCGGTTACAACAAAAATCTCTGGTTCTCATCTCGAATTTATACTATTTGCGTATTATAATTGTATTGTTTATTAAGCCCCGTCCTACAGAATTCGAATCCCATGGCAAAAGGCCAAAACAGGTCCCAATTCAAATTATAATGTAAATTTATAAACTGTGAGTCTTGAGTTAAACAAATAGAAATATAACTATTGCGTGAGCCCATTCAAAGTACTCAATTTAAAATCTTTATGACCAAAAGTTACTAGCTACTTTATCAGTATAACACCGACGCTCCCCTAAATAATATTGCAAGATGGAATTCATTAAATTTCATTACAAAAACATCATGTTTAATGTTAAGTTGGAGCTAAAAAGAAGAATTAATAGGAAAAAAAAACAAACATTCATGCACGAACTGGGTTGAAACAATTATGACTGTGTCAATATTATAAAAGCATGGATTCTCAAATAAAATTGTAATATCTTATTACCCTAATTGTTTATTAAGAAAAGATAATTTTTTACGATGTGTGCCAAGTTGAAAAAAATTAAAAATAAACACCATCCTTACATGAGTCTTAATCGAACAAAACTAAATGTAGACTTTAATATAATTTTTTATGATAAAAAAAAAATACTATGATATAAAACTATATTACCAGCTAACTGAGTCCCCAAATATTTCGAGACCTGGGCAGTCCAGTCTGCTTGTGCCTATGGGACGGCACTAATTGTTCTGCCCATTTTTTAAAACCCGATCAGATTTGTTACAGCGGACTCATGACTTGGTGTGGTAATGCAGGTTAATGGTAGTTGGTTTCTGCATCCCTTGTCTATAGTCGATACAATATTTCAAAAAACATAAATTTCTTTGTTCATTTTTTCTCATAATAATTGATTCCTCATGCCTTATAGTAATTCCAAGTTTCGATTCATTACAGTTCTTTACTATACTCATTCTGTAAATAAATCTATTTCACGTTTTATGCCACATTTACACCCTGGTTATCCTTTATCTCCTTGAAATTAAAAAGACCACGATTGCCGGCTTCAAAAATACCTTTAATATTGTCACTACACCAAAATGCCTTAGGGGAGGCGGGTCCTAAGGGCATTAGGAGGCGGGTGCACACAGCGTGCGGGCGCCTCCAAAAGGAGGTGCCCGCACCCGCCTCCCCTGTGAAGGGTCATTGGAGGCGGGTGCATGTTGCGCCCCCCTCCAATAACCACATGCACCCGCCTCCAATAACAATTTATTGGAAGGGTTAATGGAGGCGGGTGCAACATGCACTCGCCTCCGTTACACCCGCCTCCAATATTCTCCCAATAAAAAATTTAATTTTTCATTCTTTAATTTATGGTTTCGGTAGGAATCGAACTCGTACCGGCGGACTCACTTGACTCTTGCACATTAAATTTACCACTAGGCTACATATACTCATATTTATGAAGTTAAAATCGAAAAAATATATTTATATATTTTCTTCTAAAACTTGCAGTTTTTATTACCTAAAAATTTATCTCCTTTTTTCAAACTTATTTTTAATCATAAAATTATCCTAATAAATTATTTTCAACTTTCAACAATCCAAAACAAAGAGAATTTTTGAAACAATATTGATTAAAATTTGGGAAAATGCACCCGCCTCCAATAAATACGATATTGGAGGCGGGTGCAAAACCTTTTCTCACCTCAAAAGAGAATTGGAGGCGGGTGCAACATGCACCCGCATCCAATAGTTAATTATTGGATGCGGGTGCAACCAATTGTCTTTGGAGGCGGGTGCAACATCCACCCGCCTCCAATAGTTAAGTATTACATGCACCCGCCTCCAATTTTCTTTGGAGGCGGGTGCAACATCCACCCGCCTCCAATAATTAATTATTGGACACGGGTGGATGCTGCATCCGCCTCCAAAGGCTTTTCCGGCCCCTTTGGAGGCGCGTGTTTGTACATCCGCCTCCAAAGAGGCGCCTCCTTTGATCATTTCTGTACTAGTGTGTATGCGTAATTTCGTGCGACGGGTCTAAATCATTATAGCCACAAGTAAGTGTGATCCAAAGGTTTTTTTTTTTTTTTTTTTTTTGCATCATTCTTCTTTTGCTAAAACGCTTAATCATCATCTAAAATATAAAATGGCCTTTTTCAGTACAACAGTTAAATCTCACAATATAAAAACCGGTATGTCGCCATCTCTACATATTAATTGGGAAGAAAATACCTTGCATCAAATGCATACCAGTCGATCTAACTCAGATAAATCTCTATTACACCAATCATTAATTACATCCATCGATATTGAATCTACGAATCCATTTGCCTCCCTATCAATATTCGTTTTATGATTATCAATTTTGTTTCGCTGGAACGGAAGAACAAGAGAAACAAAGTTTGTCGCATTTTTTTACCAAAACCTCAATCCTCCGTTGAGATGATTATCCCATTAATTTGGATGATATTGGAAATCAGGGATGATACTCTTTAAACTAGATGCTGATCGTTTGAATTCTAGCGCGTTTATCAATACTTTTTAAAATTGGTTACAGTGAAACCAGGTTTTAAAGAGTATCATTTGTTAGATATATGGTGATAATAAGTTTATAGTTGTAATAGGTTTATGGTACGTACTAATAAATTTAGTAATAGTTTTAGTTTTCTTATTGAAATAGGGTTGACTAGCTAGTTAGTTGGTAGTTCTATATATACTCTCATTTGCCAATATTTGGGGATTATATGTATTCTCCAGTGCTATTATTTTGGTTTGTTCTATTAAAGTGTTTCTCTTCTCTCTCAATCTGATCTGACAAATCCTAACATCATTAACAACGGATCTTTTGAAAACCGGTGTAAGATGTAATTGTTAACACCAGTGTAATTGATTCTATTTTTTTGCCAATATCGTATTTCAGTGTAATCGGTGTTGAAACCGTGTTTTGTGAAAGTAATTATGTAAAGGAATATTTTTTTGAGAACAATAAAATTTCTCAAAAGGGATACGTCCGGTTGGCTTTACGCCGAGCTTTGTTCACATCATTTTTGGACTTCACATTGGTTCGGTTACGGGTGTTTATTGGGCTGTCTCTTATAGACTTATACCTGTAAAATCAAGGTAAAGAAAGAAAAGGAGGAAGAAGTTTAATTCTCTGTGTATTATTCCTGTTTCTGTAGGTACTATAAAATCCCTGTAAAATCAAAGTAAAACAAAATCCTAACAAAATAACTGCTAAACGAGGCAGTAATGCTGTCTTCTTCAAAGCTGACTTATTCCACAAGAGCTAATACGCACGTAACACATTTCCCATGAAATAAATGAAAGACACAACTTATGTATATCAAACACAAACTTTATTATTATATAAATGAATCACAAAGCATGACAATGGTATTTATATAATCCAAATTACAACAGCTAATTAACCGGCACCTTAATTATTGTAACAACCACAAACAGAAACGAGTGCCATCCATTTTGCATCAAAAAAATAAAAACACAAATTAACCATTTCACACACGCATTCAGACATACACATATATATATATATGTATAAAATAAATTATAATAACTTTTTTTCAATGTAATAATCGGTTGATATGATATGCACTTATCAACCGTTAATACATAAAAAGCCACTATAACATTTATTAAAGAAAAGATACTAAAATTATTCGTCCAACCACGATAAATACTGCTTGATATGATGATATCAAGCAGTTATGCAGAAACAACACTTGGAACCAGTGGCAGCCTGAGTAACGCACTGGCTATCCACGCTTGTAAACCTCGCAGTGCAGAACAATTGACATTCGGAAAACTCGCAAGGGGGATCGCAGTAAGACGCTCCCACCGGCTTGCTTTCTTCGAAATTAGGTGCCTTTGCGTATGCACCTGTAATATCAATATCTATTTATTTAATCAAATTTAATTGCAATTAAAAATACAAATTAATATAATCAATTATGATAATATTCACACTCAAAATTTTGATTCACGATTATATAGTCAAATATGTATAAATATTGAGTGGTTAAAAATATAAGTGATGATGCAATGGACGGTGATTAACACTAGTACAGAAATGCTCAAAGGAAACGTCCATTTGGAGGCGGGTGTTTGTAAAAGGGCCTGCACAGCCTTTGGAGTTGCACCCGTCTCCAATAGTTAAACAATGGAGGCGGGTGCTGCAATAGTTAACTATTGGAGGCGGGTGCTCCAATGTTTAACTACCCGCCTCCAAGTCTCTTTGGAGCCGGATGCATGTAGAAAGGCTTTGCACCCGCCTCCAATATCGTGTTTATTGGAGGTGGGCGCATTTTTGCAAATTTTAATAAATTCAAAAATTTTCTTTGTTTTGCAATGTTGAAAGTTGAAAATAAATTTGAAAAAAAGCGCTCAATTACTAGATAATAAAACCATAAGTTTTAGAAAAAAATATATAAATATATACTTTCGATTTTAACTTTATATACACGAGTATATGTAGCCTAGTGGTAAATTTAATTTGCAAGAGTCAAGTGATTCTGTCGACGTGAGTTCGATTCCTACCGAAGCCATAAATTGAAAAATGAGAAATTAAATTTTATATTGGGGGGAATATTGGAGTGGGTGTAACGGACACCCGCCTCCAATAACAATTTATTGGAAGTAACCCCTCACAAGGGAGGCGGGTGCGGGCCTCTCCTTTTGGAGGCGTCCACACTGGAGGCGGGTGCACGGTCCTAATGCCCTTAGGACCCACCTCCCCTAAGCTCTTTTGGTGTAGTGTAAGTAGTCAGTATTTATTCTTGTCAGTGGCAAATTAGTTAGTTTAATGAGATTTTCCTCTGTATATCCCGTTCTTGATAATTAATTAAGAAAATTTGTTAGTTTAATGAGATTTTGCTCTGTATATCCTGTTCTTGATAATTAATTAAGAAACCCAGGGGAAGCCAAGTTAATCAATTGACAGAATTCTGGAAAAGGATGTAAAAATAATAACAATAATAATAATCTACAAGATTTTGGTGTATTAATTACTAGTTTGGATTGATTATACCGATAATGGGATTTTTTTACATTGATCATAAATTTAATTTATTCTATTCGTTCTATTAAAAAAGTTCACTTTGTATTACTAAAAATTATATTACAAAATAAAATTTTCTAATGAAATGCGAGAGGAAAGTTTATTACAATCAATTCTCTAGTCAGACTACACAGCAATAATAATTGGAAATATTTTGGCTACACACATACATAGTGTTTGTGTTAAAGTGTAATAGAAACAATAGAGTATTTAAAGACATTTTGAAGCTAAAATATATCTTTCAATAAAATTGGAATATAAATAAATAAATATATATATATAGAGAGAGAGAGAGAGCAAAAATCATGTTTTTGACCCTTTTTGTATGAGGTCATTACACTTTTGGTCACTTTTGTTTAAATCGCTACAAAAAAATCATATTTTATATATGATGTTACAATTTTTGCTATTATAACGTGCTATTCTCTGTTCTTCTTAGTCAACGTCACAGTCAACAGTAATATGGAATCTTTTTCAAAAAAAAAATCAAAACATTGAGAGGCTAATTATAAATCCTAATATTTGATCTCAACAAATAGGCGCCCCTAAAAGTTTTTGATTTTGTAAAAAAAAACTCATATACCGTTGACTAGGGTGTTTGATTGGGGAAAATAAGTAATAATAGAAAAGAATGTCCAAAAATATAACACCACACATAAAAAAATATATATATAATTTTTGTAACCATGAAAAAAAAGTGATCAAAAGAGTAACAATCGAGTACGGATGTGGGACGTACTTGTAACGAGGAGGATGCCGAAAAGAAGAGCAACAAGCTTTGCCATCATAACTTGAGACTTAACGATGCCCATTTGCCTTTAATTGTCGCCTAATTCAAATGTGGTCTTTCACTTTCTGTTGCCACTCCGGATAAATGAGTATGTATTTATAAGCCAAGGCCAACGATAGTGGCCCCAACTCTAGTAGGATGATGAAACTTTTGTTGGCTTCAATTTCTGTCTTGTCAAATTTTTAACATTAATTTATCTATTTAATTATTTATATTATTTAAATGAATCTATTAATATTAATGTTCATATTATATTTTATGTGTTGTAATAGAAATTATTTTATCTGTTTTATTAAAAAAATCACTTTCTAATATTATTTTCATTGTTATAAAATAGATTATTCTAATAAAAAATAATTATCTATTCATACGGTAATTAATATTCATTCAAGTGATATTCGGGTGTCACTTACTGTTAAGGAATATTAATTAGCTTATCAAGAACTAGCTGCTACTTTTTCAAACATAGCATGCTAATAATTCAAAAGTAGAAGCTACGACCTACTTTTTCTTTGTAGCAATGCTACTCTTGAAGATCGTAGTAGAAGATTTTTTTTTTTCCTTCTCTTATTGCTAGTGTTATTCCTTGAGAGTAATACTTTAATTTTTCAAGAGTATCAAATCTTCTTATAAGCAGCATTACTACTCTTCTTCAGAGGCAGTTTCATTTTGTATCAACTCTTCGTATTTTTTTGTTTATTTGTTTGAGTTTTTATCCTTGAAGTGATATTTGAAAAAATATTATTAATACTCAAATATGAAATATTACTGATCCTCATGAAATAGTACCAAGGGTATAGTTATACGGTCGTTGCTACCTTCTAGAATTCTGTCCGCCCAGATACACTGAATGAGGAAGAAGACGAGGTTCCTGTTCCTTTTTTTTGTTTTAAGCCACCCCCCTCCCCACCCCACCCTCCCGGGCCAGCCCCAAAAATAAAAATAAAAAATTTTGAAATGTAAATCGGTGCTGTTTTACTAAGGAACTAGAAAAAGTTGCCAACAACCATTATCTTATAAAATTAGTGGGGGCGCAGGTCGAGCTATCAACCTACGTAGCACATAGCATTTGGGAACTGCTCATATAACGCAAAGTACCCATATGATCTATCTTTATTGCTTTCTTTTTCATTATTTTTTTGCCTTATTTTTTTTTGGGGGTCGGGGGTTGTTCTTATTGCTTTCTTTTCTAGAATGGAATTTTCAATTTTTATTAAAGTATCCTAATTCCCCAACCCAACCCCAAAGGCCTTGCTGCCAGGCTTCATCCCTCCCTCCCCTTCCAACTAAGTCTGTCACCACGACCAAGCATGCCATCGTCGTTACCGCCGGCTGCCACTCGTCCCTCCTGACATTTAGTTTTGGAATCATCGCTGCGTGTACAGTACTAGCATTATTCACCTAAATAGTGATTGTATATATAAATTCGTTTTACATAAAATTGGTGTATTAATAAAATATTACTCTGCAAAGTTCATTAAGTTCGTTTTGAAATGCATTAATGATCTTTGTATTAAAAAAAATTATAATATTTATATAAATTTTTAAAAGTATGTTTTATACATATATATATATATATAGAGAGAGAGAGAGAGAGAGAGGGGATGACCCAAATGTAACGTTAACCTTCAAAGCGATGAAGATTATTAAGGCCTTGCTTGGACAAGTAGTTCAAAAATATTTTTATAAAAGTATTTTTCAAAAATATTTTATAAAATATGTTTTAAAAGTTTTTTTTTAAAGAAATATGTGTTTGAACAAGTGCTTTATAAAAATTTTTTAAAGTTCAAAATAGTTTAAAAGATGTTTGGACTAATATTTTACAAAAATATTTTTATGTTATATGTTTAATTTAGATAAAAAATTATGTTACCTTATATAAACATTTTCTTCCTTTTGGGTAGGCAGGGGTCAAGGTAGGGGTTGGGGCAGGGGTGCGGCTAGATTCGGGGTTCGGGGCGGGGCCAAGAGCAAGGGCGAGGGCGGGGCGAGGTTAGGGTTAGGGTCTAGGTCGGAGCAGGGTTAGGGGCGAGGTCGGGGCAGGGCAGGGTCGAGGGGTAGGTCAGGGCCAGGGCTGGTTGAAGGTTGGTAGGAATGGATGATAACTACACTTGCGAAGAGTTGAGAAAATATAAGAGCCAAAAATTTTTAATTGATAATAATTTTAAAAACTTTATAAACATGTTTCATTTGTACTTAAAAACTGTACTTGCAGTGTACTTTTCTTAAAAAAAATATTTTTCAAAAATTTTGTAATTTTTTGCCCAAACACCTTTTAAGGTTTTTATACGTTTAAAACACTAAAAATGTTTCAAAAATATTTATCCAAACCAGACTTATGACATTTCCTTAGGGCTGAACAAATCATTATCCGATCCGAAACCGCTCCAATCCGATCCGAAACCGATGTTTCGGTTTCGGATTTTAATCCGAGGATACGGTTTTGGATTGGTTTTTTACCCGATAGCATGGTTTGAATCCGAAACAACCGTTTTTTGGTTGGTTTTCGGAAATTTTTTTATTTTCCTCTCATTCCTTACCTTTTTTAACCTACTGTGACTGGTTTTCTCTATAAGAACAGGCTCTGAAGCAAAGCTTAATGAATTACAGTGAAGAATGTTCAGAACCAATTTTTCCAAGTGCCTCCGCCATTACTGTTTTAACAAAAGTTCTTCATATTTACTTCATTTTCCATCCATCGCACTAGGCACGCACATAAACCAAAAGAACAAAAATGAAAAATTAATATAACCCAAAAGAAACCTCTTGGAGGGTACGACTTCGACGGTGAACTATTGCGTCAAGGAGTCTCGAATCCGTTGACAAAGAACACAAGTGAAAAATCTGAAAGCAATCAGAATCCGGATTCCAGACGACGACGGAAAACGAACAACGGCCAGAGACCAGGGAAGGAGTGTTGGACTTGCGGACAACGGCCTGCATACTCTGGTAAGGTAGCAAACGATGGAAAGAAAATCGAAAATGGTGGGGATAAAGTTCGGATCGGTTTCGGATTATCCGAAAAAAAATCCGAAACTGATCTCAATCTGCGGGTTAATATCCGCACTGATCCGATCCGAAATTTCGGATCAGTTTCGGATCGGATTAGCGGTTTGACATGATCCATGGATATATAAGTAGCTGAAAGTGATACATCAAAAACTAAAATTAATACGCGATATATTATAATATAAAATGAGTATACATATTTTTAAAATATATAATCGAAGATAATTTTGATAATTTGAAGAACTTTCAAGGAAATTTTGATAATTTAATAATCAAGTCTAATTTATTTTATTTGAAGGAGAGTATGAAATGAAAAAATAAAATAAATTATCATTTGCCTAACCAATAGCTGATTGGACAATTCTATCAATAAGTAGACATGTTTAATATTTTAGATAAACTTTGAAGTTTGTGACAATTAATTTATCCTTGCATATATATTAATTTGCACTTGCGTACATTATTTGTGGTTGTTACAGCTGGTACCAGGCTTGTTGAGTACAGCAAGTTTTACTCAATTATTTGTATTTTTAATGTTCGTATTCAAATCTGTTTTAGATAAATTAATGATGGATTCATTTAAGTTTTCAAGTTACTTGAGTAAACATATTAATAAAAAGGGGTAAAGTAGGATTTTTATATTTTTTTTGTTTCTTTTCGAATTCACCAAAAGTTTGCCAAATCTAAAGCTTTTCTAAACTTTTGATTCATTTGCGTAAGATTTCCTACGCCATATCAATTACGTGTAGAGAAAACAAACGTCATAGCACTTAGCATTCACCAAAAAAAAATAAAAACAACCGTCAGTGCACATATAGTTCTTCGTCTATCTATAGTTTCGTCTTCGTTTTCATATTTTGCCGTTGTCACTTTCCTCTTGGAAAGTACATTCATCCTCTCTAGAAGATTTATGAAAGGTCATCTTTTCGAGAGGTCTTAGGTTGCTGTCGAAAGATCATTGACCTCCTTAGCCTTTGTCGTCCTACATATTCTCTGTCATTCTTCAATTATTCTACTGGAGTCGGACTGTATCCTCTCTAGTTCATCAAAATTAGGAAAGTATCACTGAAAAATCTAAGGCCAAATTGAGGAAGGAGGCATGACAGTAGCCTAAGGCTATAATGGAAAGAAAATTAGTACCCAAAAAATTATGTGAATGAAGTAAAAATCTGATAGATAAAACCCATATATGAAAGTGATCAAGTGTTATTGTCCTAATTGATTTGGATAACCAAATCAACAAGGATAATAGCCTTAGGTTGTTTTGAAGCAGATTTTGTCATTAACTTTTCGCAAGTTCATTCACGCACTTTTCGGGTACTAATCTTCTTCCCACTAGCCTAAGAGGTTATTGACACGCCTCAATCCCTAGTTTGGCATTTACCTTTTCGGTTAGACTTCCGTATTTTCTTAATTAGAGAGGTGTTTCGCTCTAGTCAGATGATAGTAAAACTGTACGTGCTTGAAAAACTTCAGGCACACCCGGTCTGATTCACACCCACTGACTTACCATTTAACCAATTAAATATATAACAAACTCTGCTTAAAACAGCATAATATTCTAAACTTTCTCATGTTTTAAACGAACACTAACCACCAATCAGTACACATATTAATGAGAATTGGCGATGAGGTAGAAAACAACATGCACAATAAAACAAACCCGATAAAAATTAACATTCTTTCATAGTACCCTAACAATAGCAAGAAACAAAACACAACCAAAATAAAGTGTTCTGATTGAATCGGACTGCATGGGGTGCCGATTCGATCTAAACAATTTTTATTTAAAAAAAAAGGTAAAACATGCTTTCAAAAACTAATATAGAACAACACAAAAACAAAAACAAAGTTTAGAACAAATCGCATTGCAGAGGTACAATTCGTTCTTGTACAGAAATAAAAATTTTAGACTTTCAAATGTAGAATTAGGTCGATTTCTCCGTAAGATCCACATAAATGAATTCTCCTCCTTTGACGTCTATGAAATATAACAAAAAATAATTTAAATACTTGCAAGCCCAGGGTTGAGTCAATAAAACAAATTTCAAAACCGAAAAGAATGTGTTTTTCACTTATCTATGACCGATGAAGCTGGATTTCTCCAAGCTGGAATCGATTAGAAAAGCGACGGCGATGACCTAATAGATTCGGGTTTGACAGGAAACGTTCTATCTGGATATCACAGAGAAAATTTTGAGTACCTATATATGAAAAAAAAAAATGATCGAGGAGCTGTAGCTTTAAACTTATGTAGACTAAATGCTGATTATTCGAAGTCTAGCATGTTTATCGATACTCTTTAAAACTGGTTATAGTGAAACCTGGTTTTAAAGAGTACCATTAACACAAAAAAAATTTATAAACTTGTGTAAGATGTGGTCTTTAACACCGGTGTTTTAAACTTGGTGGCAATGATCGGTGTTTTTTTTTTTTTTTTTCCCACCCACACTGTATTTAGTGTAACTGGTGTTGAAAAACCATTTTGTGATAGTCAATGTGTAAAGGAATACTTATTTGGGAAGATAAAAATTTCTCAAAGGGATTGGAAACAAAGGGAGCAACATATATAGGAAAGAGAGTCTCTGTCAGACCATATGACGCTCCAACAACAATATTTCTGCCCCTACATAGATGCGTGTATTTTTATTAATAAACGATACATAAGAAGATAAAATCGTTACGAGTGTTTTCTTTATTACAAGTGATACTTCTGCCTTTAAAATCGATATCCATACTACAAATGGTATTTGTTGTTTTCACGTAATGGTGATACATCAACAGCTAGAAGCGATATATTATAAGCCAAACTCAATACGCGACACTTCAAGTAATGCTAAATTCAATAAGCGATTATCAACAACTGGAAGCGATACATCCGAAGTTAAAATTAATACACAATATATGATATATCTCATAGGCTAAAATGAATATGCGTACTTTTATAACTTAATAATGATATTAATTTTCAAGAAAATTTTGATAATTTGAATAACTTTCAAGCTAGGGAATTTTGATTAGGTAACTATCAACTCTAATTTTGTTTTTTATTATTTTGGTCATTTCATATTTTTTTTAACTAGTTAACTTATCATTTGCTAACAAATAGTTGATGGGACAATCCGTCAAAAAAAAAAATTTAATAATAATAGTTGAGTGGACAATTTTATCAATAAGTAGAAAACGTCCGTTTACTTATTTAGATTAAACTTTGAGGGAGTTTTGACAATTAATTTACCCTTACATATTTGCAGTTACCCACATTGTTTGTGGTTGTTAGAAAACACATGATATAACAACTAGCGAAACAACTGGTACGAGGCCTGCTTTTTGAATTAAGGTGAGAATTGTGTAGAGGGAAAGAATCAAATTAGAAAGTCGCTTGCAGAGTCATGTCAAATAAGAATTAAATCACTGACCTCTATACCTTCTATACGTCACAATCATTGGGGGCAGTGGCTCGTTCTTAATATGACGTCCTTGGTATGAGGGCTTGTTAAGTACAACAAGTTTTACTCCTATATTGTATATTTAATGTTTGTATTCAAATTTGATAAATTAATGATGGATTCATTTAAGTTTTCAAATGACTTGACTCAACTTCTTGAAAGTGAATTTTGAATAAAAGCGAGGTAAACTATGACTTATTTTGGTTTCTTTTCGCATTCACCAAATTTTTGCCAAATCTAAGCTTTACTAAACTTTTGATTGATTTGCAAAAATAAAATAAAATAAAATTAAATTGATTCATTTGCGTAAGATTTTCTACGTCATACATAAGTCAATTACGTGTAAAAATTAGAACCGTGACTTCCCTAGTTCTTTGCATTAAAAAAAAAGAAATAAATAAAACAACCATAAGTACATATATAATTTTTCGTTTATCTAGAGTTCCATCTTCATCTTCTAATTTTGTCATTTTTCTCTTTGTCTTCTACCATCGTCACTTTCCACTTCGAAAGGACACTCATTCTTCCAAGAGGCTGTATGAAAGGTCATCCTTTCCTACTCATCCTCTTGTTTCTTTTCGCTTTCACCCAAAATTTTTGCCAAATCTAAACTTTTGATTCATTTGCTTGATTACGTGTAAATTTATATCATAAGCAAGTTGGCAAGCTGCTACATATAATCAGCCCAGGGAACAGTTTTATGAATAGAATATTAATAAACATTGAGTGAAACAGTCATATATACTTCTTTCCAAATACTTCCTCCTCTTCAATAAAAAATTTGCACGCATCTTTTTGCCCTAATTGAACAGTAGGCGCAAGTGAAGCAAATAATAGCAAATTGGTTATTTTAAGTGCTGTAAATCCAAACTTATAAAAAAAAAAAAATTTGACCCTCTATGTTTCACTATGTTTCATTAGAAGAGCCTATTTTGAAACATATACAATTTATTATAGATTTCAATATATAACACTAGAAATAGTTAATTCACCATAATGTATTATTATATTTGTAAGGAAATAAATAATAAAAAAAATTGAAAATGAACTCTTTCATTAGAACAAAACTAAACAAATCTCGTACCAACAGTTACAAATTTTGTCACTAATTACTGATGAAAGTTTCGAGACTGAATTTTCAATTAAATCTTCATTCACCATGGCCATGAATAGAATCATAACTAGAGATTCATACGCCATTGCCATGATGAATAGAATCACTATAGCCAGAGAGAAAATCACTATAGTCAGAGAGAAAACCTCTATAGACAAGAAAGAAAATACCATAAACATGGAGAAAAAACATAATAAACAATGATAAATGAAAAAAAACTCTCAATCTGAAAAAACTAACTTACAGATAACAAAAATCGAGAGTAAAAACTACTTCTCTCATCCTCCGCGAGGGAGTAAGAGGGAAGAAGAATGTGAATTTTAGGTTCTAGAGAATTGGGGGGGGGGGGGTGTTGTTGGGAAATACACCTTTTCATTCTTTATTTGCTTTTTTAATCTTGGAAAAGGAAGAGCCATCGTGGAATATAAAAAATCACTTGGAAGACGAAAGGAAAATTTAAAGAAAAATTAGTATTAATACTAAGTAGAAAATAGAAAATTAAGGAAAATAATATTAAAGTAAAAGAAAAATTAAAGTCTACACAAATTTCTAAAAAAATGAAAATGAGAAATGAATTAATGTTATAATAGTAAAATTAGACTAGAAATTATAGAGGGGAAAAAAAGAAAAAGTAAAAAAAAAAAAAGGGTAAGTTAATATTAGTAAGTAGGAAGTCATTGTAGGAGGAGGGTTGGAGTACTGCAATGGAGTAGGAAAGGAATGAGAGGGAAGTAGAAATCCATTTGTACAAAAACAAAAGAAAAACTTGATTTGAGGATAAATAAATAAATAAATAAAGGAAAAAGGTTAGGGACCCCTGCAAATTTGGATGAGTTATCATTTATCAACAAATTGGGACTATGAATATTTAAAAAAAATAAAATTAGTATGTGTTATTTTCATAAATAAAAATTTAGTTTTCGCCATAGTATGTGTTATTTTTCAAAATTCAGAAATAAATAATGGACCTATGAATATTTTTTTTAAAAATTGGGCCTATGCATATTAATCACCATAGGATGTATTGTTTCCAGAAATAAAATTTTAATTTTTGGTGGCAGATATTCTCATCCTCATGCATGTTTTGAAAATGTGAACAATTGAAAAAAAAATATAGAAGAAAAATAAAAAGGCAGTGCAGGGCCTCAAAAAAAATTTGATGGATTATTATCAAATTGGACCTCCAAATTTTTCTTTTTTCCATTAAAAAATAGGCTGATGAAATTATATTTCAGCCCACAACATAAAAACCCATAAAATATACTTGATATTATAATAAATGATAGATATACTGGGCCCTGATCCGTCACCCAGTCCCACCCTGCTTCAGGGCCAGCCCTGACAACAGGTGCTCAAAGGGTCTTTTGTAATTATAACAAAAAAAAATAAAAAAAATCTTTTGTTTGTAATTGCAGCTCTAGGTCTCTCTCTTCATAGAGAAGGATGACAAAGAGTTGAATTTGTACTTTTGCAATTAAGACACATAGGAATGCAGTTTTAGTAAGTATACAAAGGACATATTTATGAATAAAAATAACAATGCATGCAACATGGACAAAAGAATGAAGTAAATCTGATCAACCATGATGAACCAATTAAATTGGACAAAAGAATGAAGTAAATCTGATCAACCATGATGAACCAAATTGAGAAGTAAATCTTGCACCACAACCAATGAAATACGCATAAAAGAATGAAGAACTAAAAGAGTTCAAATCAGTAGAGCATTTCCATGAAAACTACATATCAACATAAACTACAAATCAATCGGAACCAAGAAACACTAATTACCTGTTCGAGGAAAGGCAGAGGCAGATGAGAAACACAATCCCGGAAATGCTGCTTTCAAATTCAACGGGTATAGCTACAAACAACAGACAACAAAAACCCAGAAAAGCTTCGGGGTCTGGATTCAGTGACGGGTTCAAATTCGTTCCTAGAAATATATTCAACCTTCTACATAGAATGGAGGTGAAAAAAAAAAAAAAAAATTGGGCAAGAAATCCCAAATGCGTAACGTACCAAATTTCAATTTGTGGAGTCGGTCAATGAATCAAACGGGATACTCTACTCGTTTACCAAACTATAAATTAGCTCACATTTTTCTTTTTTAGTTTTTTTATGAATTTTTGTATATATATATATATATTTTTTTTTTGTTATTCGCATTAACCATTTTAATTACTAAATGTAGTAACTATTTGAAAATTTTAGAAAGGGAAAATACAAAACATGCCCTCTCTAAAACAAAAAAAAAAAAAAAAAATCTCACTTTCAATTTTTAAAACCACAATCTCCATCACCCTGTGGGGCGGAGATTTCCTCATATCTCCGCCGGCCTGACCTCCACCACAAAAAACCACAGATTCAATCACCATTTCCATAAGTCTTCTCCGCGCAGTTCAGTCGCGGCCACACCTCACCAAATTGCGACGGAGCCACCAACGAAGACGCTTTCAACGACCAATCCTCCTCCTTCCCGTTTTTCTTTTTCTTCTTCTTCCCGTGTTCTTGCAATTTACTTGAGGCCATTGCGGAACAGCACCTCCCAAATTCAGGTTCACGACCTCCAACCTCCATTCCTCAAATATGCAACCCAATGACTTCTAAATCACCATCATTGATTGTTGGTATCTCCTCAAATTCCTAGTACAATTAGTATTGGGCTAGTAAATCTAGGCCCATTAGGGTTTGCCTTTACTTATTATAAATAAGTGATGTATATAATAGATCAGGACATGCTAAATAGAGAAAGCATCCACCCGCCTGGGATGTAGACAAAGAGCCATGGTAGCCGAAACATGGGGTGCCATCGTGAGTTCATAAGAGACGATGAAGATTCCCGCTTATGTCTCCGACGTTGACGTTGGTAAGTCGTTGCGAAGTCATAGGAGATGATCGATGTTCCTGCCTATGCTTCCAATGAAGATAAAGACGAAGTTGTTTGAGGTTGTTCTGAGGCCATAAGAGATGTATGTTTCTGCTTATACCTTTGACGACGAGATGGAAAAGCGGGAGTGATAATAGAATAGAGGGCGAGAGACATTGCGAGTACATTGTAAACTCTTCTATTGTTTAATTTCCATATCTAATGAAGTAGTGAGTAGTTTGTGGATGTAGATCTGTAGAAATCGAACCACGTTAAATATCTGTTGTGTTCTTTTCTTTTATGTTTCATTTATTCGTGTTGGAATATTTCTTCCAACAAGTAGTTTAAAGATCCTGAGGGGATGTTTTTTTCCTAACATTGACCACCCCCCATAGCCTCCGGTTAGTTGGTGCGATTCGATCGCATCCAGTGACCGTCTTGGTCGACAGCGACATCACACATAATTTTGCGGAGCAAAGCTTGGTCCAACCCCTGGGCTTAACCATCACCAAGATCCCCCGATTCCGCGTCACCGTCGCAAACGGCGACCAGGTGGAGTGCGCCAGAGTGTGTAGGAATCTCACTGTCCATATTCAAGACACTCCAGCTTCCTTGCAGCCAATGACTTCCATAGATTTACGACCTTTTACCATATTTCATTAGGTCCAGCCGAGCCAAACCCGTCCAGTGAACCCTGCACAAATAAATGCCAACCATGAAATAAGCCCAGCCCAAGAAAAAGAAAACCCTGAAATCAGCCGAGAAATAGCCCATCTCATAGTCCACTATTCTCACAATTTCGCAACAAAGCCCAACCACCGTTACCACATAATAAATCTTCAACCCCATGCCGGCCAAGTCAAAGTTCAGCCCTATCGCTACCCATATTCAGACAATGGAAATAGAGAAAACGACGGTCCAATTGTGACCATATCATAAACAAGCCAAAATAATAATAATAATAATAATAATAACAACAACAAAAATATGTCTCTTTCAAAAATTATATTCAAGCTTCACCGCTGTGTATGGTATATACAAATACCGTTTGTAAATTATTATTCCTTTGGCCATACTCAACTAGCCAAAAAGAAAGGAGTAATATTAAAAAAATAAATAAAGGAAAATGATATCACGTGGTGCGTTGAGGGCTATGGCAGCCAAAAAGAATGGTATGAGGATGATTTAAATTGTGATTAAAGCAATATTCCAAGGCAACCATATCCATAGGGAGAATAGAAAAGTACCCAAAAATAGGTACTAAAAACTAAAAAGGGTGGAGTTGTTAGTTTTTGAACTTTGTTGTTCAAGTTGACGGTCGTTAATTTGCTTTATCCACTTTTCTTTTCTTTTTTTTTCATGGAAATTTGATACATTTTTTGTTGTATAAGTTCATTGATCAGCTTCCAAAAGCAACCAAAAACCATGTACAACTAACTTTAAATTAATTTACATTAATTGATTTATTCTTACGCTTTCCCAATAATCACATAATTAATTGCTTGATTATCAATCCTATTTGACAAATTCGACTCATATTAACACATAGTTCCTCCGTTCCATTAAGAGAGTCGGCTTTTGAATATGTACAATTTATTATAAATTTCAAGGTACTACATCTAAAATAGCTAATTTACCATAATTTATTTCACTAATGTTCTTACTTTTAAGTGTGGGTTAATTATGAATTACTTCTTATTATATTAGTATAGGTAAGAAGAGTAAAAAATATAAAAGTGTACTTTCCTGTTAGAACAAAAATAAATTTTGAAAGTAGATTTTTAGTGAAAAAGAGAAAAGTATATTATTTGATTGAAACATATATTCACATTGACCATGGACATGAACTAATGCATGGAAAGTGACCTTGAGCTGAACTTCAGTATTTTATTTTTTCAAATGAAGACAAGTTACAAAGAACCATTAAGGTTTCATAAAAGTACTAGGCTTTAAAAAGGGCAAATTAATAATTTTGACAAGGTATATTTGCATGTGAATTGCACTGCAAATTAATAATTTTGACACATGCATGTTTTCCATAACATGTCTAGACTTATAATTTTTCTTTTAATTTTATTGCAAGACTTATAATTAATAAGTGGTTATTTTTGGCTATAATTACTTATGAAATTTGTTTAATTAAATAGATACAATAGGGAAAAACTACAATTTCACTACCACAAAAATTGACTTTAATGGCTGTTTTTTCGCACATTTAACGGCGATTTTCTTGCATTTTGAACCATCATCTATCCGGCTGTGAGGACCCGGGGTTTTTGACCTAGATGTAATTAGTAAATGATGTAATTAAATGAGGATTAGTGTGTTTGAATTTAAATAGTGGAGTGTAAGTTAGAAGTTTGTGTACAAATACTGAGTTTTAAATAAAACCTTATTGACTAATTTAAATTATATTTATGTATATATATATAATATACGTGTGTATATATATATATATATATTTATACATATGCGTACACGTGGATGAGCTTAGGAAGAGATATATGTATTTAGAAGTTAGGTGGCTGAAATTAGAGAAGCCAACTCAAGTGAATCCTCAAAGTAAATTAGTCTTAAGGATGTTAAGGGACAAAGGGACATGAGGTGGAGAAGCAACTTCTCACCCCCCACCGCCCAAATCAACCAATGGGATCCCATGCATGTAAACCTAATCATGAGTTCTACTAGGCTACTCATCACTCCACAAACTCAAGTAGATAAAAATAATCCTTCACTACTTACGAAGGGGTCAGCCATTCTGGGAGTCTTTTATAAACACTCCTTCCTCTCATCACCTTCAAGAAATTGGAAAAAAAAACCACAAGTACTTTAAAATCTCCATCTGGAGAAAATTCCTACAGCAGCAAAGAAAAATCTGCAGCTCTCAACTCGGACCACCAGTAGGAGTGGGTAAGATGGCTACGGATTCATCTTCTCCCACTGGTCTCATAATTTTTAGAATTTTTTGTAGGGAGTTAGAGTTCAAGAACTGAAGGGTGGCAGAATCTGGAATTGCAGAAGTTCTTCCTTTTTAGAGTCTAAACCAGGTATTTTGAGAGGCTTTGAGTCTAAAACTCATAATCCTAGGACAACCCTAAATGTATATAATATGTTTTAGGCTTCAGATGATTTATTTAGAGGAGTTTAAAATGATTTCTGAAGTTAAAAATGAAAACTGCTGCAGCTGGAAAACTGGAGGCAGCCACTGTTTTCAATCGTTAAATAGCATTTAAAAGCTATAAAAAATTACTAAAAAATTATATTATGTACTATACGCTGTGGTGAATGTTCTTGAATTGTTAGATTAAATTTTAGGATGATATAAATACGAAGAACAGCCCTAGGACTGTCCATAGGTATGAAAAAAAAAAAAAAAAAACCAAATCTGGAAAAAAATGACTTCATGCATGATTTTAGATTTTTATGAATTACTATGCATGTTGTGAATGCCATGTATGATGATGTGTTATGTTCTTATTACCATAGGGCTATAGAATAAAATTTTATGCTTGCATGCATGGGAGATGAAAAAAAATTAGTAAAAAATGGCATGCATGAAATTTACTGAGTTATGTGCTGTTTTTATGATATAGAAAGTAATAGGTTGTTTTGTATGTTAAAAAAACTTTAGGGAGAATCTGAGGTACTGCCATGGAGTGTTACGGATGCTAAATGTGTACTTAGCAAGATAATAATAAAGGAAGCAATAATAAACTTAAAATGCTAAAGAAAATACAAGAAAATGAATAATTTACTAAATTACCAAAATAAAATTAGATAATATATATATATATATATATATATATATATATACGGAAATGGAAAAAACCTACAGGACCGAAAACTCTCAGAATATGTAATCATGGAAAATTTAATAAACTTATTGGGGAATTAAAATATAAAATGAATTATTTTTATAAAAGGTAAAAAGACATTTAAATTGTTTAAATTATGATTTTAAACGATATATATATATATCTATAAATATCAAAAATATATAATCTTTAAATAACATAGTTATGCTATACGTTGAATTATAATATTGGGGATAAGAGAGAGCTAAAACGTGACTAATCAAAATTTGAGGGGCTTAAATGTAATTTTCATAAACTTCATCATTTAATTTAATTAAACTAATTTTGACATCTAGATAAATAAAAACATAAATTTTAAACTTGAATGAATGAAAATCATGAAAGTGGAATTTCACAAACTTTAAGGACCGAAATAAAAATGTTAAAAAGTTCAAGGACTTAAATGCAAATTATATAGGGACTTAATTATAATTATTTAAATTGAGGTAACCAATATAAAATTATAACATAAAATTATATCTCTTGTAAACAGGCTACGGATCCAATTCATAAGTCTTGGAAAAAAACAAATTACTAAGTATAAAGACTAAAATGTAATGTTTCAAAACATGGAGATTTAATATAAATTTTTTTGTACTTAATTGCCGGCCCAACTTTGATCGAATTGCATTCTCGAGGTGAGTGTTCTCACTGAAAACTACTTTCGCCTAGTGTGTGATTGACGACGTGTATTACGTGCCTAATGTGTGAATATACCCGTAATAATAAGTGATTTCAAAGAATTGTTTTATAGAGCGGACGACTACTTTTCGTTCCAACTCGGATATTTGAGATTCATGAATTGATATGACCTTCTAGAATATTTTATTGATTTGTAGTTGATAATGTGGTGAATCTGAAACTTGCATGCTAAGAGTTGGGTGTACTATTTTATTTTGACTTGAAAATGGTTACATGTGATAATTATTTGCTTGATACGTTATTGCGCGTGTTCTATAAAGTTGGGATCCCACAAAGCCATGATCTACCTTATTGAACGTGCCAGCTAGGGCGTGGGCGTTTGATAAGTAGTGACGTGGTTAGAAACGGGCAATTCATGAGACCCAGTTAGTTGCGGGCCACCATCTTGATTGTCACTGCGTCAATTGTGGGCGTTGTTGTCGAAGCACTGTGTGTACGTGAAAGTCTCAGAGAATAAGTGATCTATGTACTAATAGAATCACCTCTATAGTCTCTATAGACTGTTGTGTATCTTTTACGACTTGCTTTACAGCTTTTCAATTTGTATTATATGAAATACAAATTGTGTTATGTGTTTTACAGTATGATTCATAATTATTGCTTTAATTGATTTAACGGAGAACATCACTGAGCTCTATAGCTCCTACATGTTGCATGGTTTTAAATTTTCCCCAGATTCCTATGGACAGTACGGTTTGCAAGATAGTGGACTTAACTAGATTCGAACAGGGACTTGGCGAATATTTACCACCTTTATGTATAGTTTTGCTCGTTAAATACAGGCCTGCGTGCCACTTAAGTACGCGTGACTTAGGCTATGGGACTCTTTTGTGTAATATAAGGTTTAAATCATGATGTTTAATTAAATTAGTTAATTCCGCATTATTACTCTGATAACTCTCGAGACCGGCGAGCCAGGCAGGCGTCCGACCAGATTCCCGTATTAGATAGGGGTTAGGTTGGGGCGTCACACTGCAGCTGTAGAAAGGTTACAGACTTTCTACGGCAGTTGGGAAGAACCACCATAGAAAGTTCTGACTTTCTACGGCGGTTCTTCCCAACCGCCGTAGAAAGTGTTACTTTCTACAGCGGTTCCAAGCAAAACCGTCATAGAAAGTTGAGGACTTTCTACGGTGGTTCCCACCCAAACTGCCGTAGAAAGCTCATTTTCTATTGCTGTATCTAAATCGCCATCGAAAGTCCTAAACTTTCTAAAGCGTACGTTTACCATACCTGCCATAGAAAGTTCTAAATTTTCTCTGGTTTAGAGCAAAACCTGCTTCTGAAAATTTAAAATAAATATACAAAGTATTACCAAGTTAGAAGTAGAAATCACTATTACATTACAGTGGCATATCCACAAATATCATACAACTATAATATCAATAAGTTTCTACACGAGCAAAACAACCATCAAGTACTACTTGGATAATGCTCCACAATATAACTAGCACATAATTTTCGCATAGCATCTATATCCTCAGTGGTTAATGGAGTGCGGTCGATCTTGAAGTACTGCCACAGAGTATAAAAACAAATTTAATTGAATAGCAAAATGAAATACAATCAAATAGGTTATGTGAAAACCAAGCGCCATTACACACTTTAAACCAAAGGAGACACAAATTGAGCCTAAGAAAGGTTAAAATTGAAAAAGCAAGTGACATTTCACCCCTTCTGAGTCATTATCAATAAAGGAGGCACACGAAATAGACTAAGAAAGGGAAAATGTTTAAGGAGAAGTGACGTTTCACACTCTCCAAGTATAAAACAAGGATCTTTTTCAAGAAAAGCGACACGCAAAGGATACTAGCAACGTTTCTAAAAGAGATATCGGAAAGGGAGGCAAAGAAAGTTTTAATTTCAAAAACCAAGTGCCATTACACACTTTAAACCAAAGGAGACACACAAATTGAGCCTAAGAAAGGTTAAAATTAAAAAAGCAAGTGACATTTCACCCCTTCAATTCATGAGAACAAGCATTTGAATCATTATCAATAAAGAAGGCGAACGAAATAGAGGTAAAAAGGGAAAAGGTTTAAGAAGAAGTGACATTTCACACTCTCCAAGTATAAAACAAGGATCATTTTCAAGAAAAGCGACACACAAATGATACCAGCAACGTTTCTAAAAAAGATACCAGAAAGAGAGTCAAAGAAAGTTTTAATTTCAAAAATCAAGCACCATTAAACACTTTAAACCAAAGGAGACACACAAATTGAGCCTAAGAATGGTTAAAATTGAAAAAGCTTGACATTTCACCCCTTCAATTCATAAGAACAAGCATTTGACCACAACCCTCCCCTCTTCTCCAACCAGCAAAAGGGTAAAAGTAAAGGCATGTAAACACTGTGATTTAGAGATGCATAACATAAGAAACAAAGGGACTCGATATGTCACAACTTGAAAATGAAAGTGCAAAGGAGAAAATCAAATTATAGCAAAACCGAACCCGAATTCAACCACCAAACCTGAATTCAACCATCAAACCCGAATTCAACCATGAATTGATGAAAACCTAAACAATCCAAGCATTCATCGTCTCAACAAACCCGAATTTAACAACCAAAAACCTTAGGCCAATCACAGTAATCAAGTAACCTAAAAAATTCTAAAGCTAAACGAAACTTGAAACTATTCGATATAACCTTTTCTAGTTAATGAATCCCTCAAGAATGACCGATTCAGCCCAAATTATGGTTGGGGAAAAGATATCCAAGGGGTGGATGATGGCCATTTAAGACACCATAGCCGGAGTTGGCGACGGCGGGTCTAGCTGTCAAAGGCGGCAGAAGAAGAAGAATTGCTTCGGGGAAGAGAAGATGGAAAGTCGGCAGTGACAGGATGGCGCCGGCGACGGGAAGCCCTCGGAGAAGATGATGGAATGCGTCGGGAAAGTGGAGAGGGAAACAAGGGAAGGGAGGCGTTTCTTGGCTGCTAATTCAAAAGGCTCACTCCTTTGAATTGTTTTAATTGACCCGTATGTTTCTAAGGCGGTTCAACATAAACCGCCGTAGAAAACAAACTTTCCACTGCTGTTTAATTTAAACCGCCATAGAAACCAACTTTCTACGGCGGTTTCCATTTAAACCACCATAGAAATTTTATTTTCTACGGCGGTTTATGTTGAAACGCCATAGAAACATGGCAAAAATTCCCGCGCACGCCTCAACTCCTATTAATTTCTAGTTTTTCTTTTTTGTAACTTAACGCCAAAATTTTTATAGTAAAATACATTATGTTTATCAATTTAATAAATGTATTGTATTTTACTATAAAAATTGATCAATATTAAATTGCATATTTAATATTAAATTTTTAAAAAAATTTGGGGTTAATTTGCAAAGAAGAAAAACTAGAAATTAATAGGAATAGAGGCGCACGCGAGAGACACTTTCTACGGCTTAAACCGCTGTAGAAAGTGGGTTTTCTACGGCAGTTTATGAAAAACCGCCGTAGAAAGTGTCTCCCGCGCGCGCCTCTATTCATATTAATTTCTAGTTTTTATTTTTTGTAAAATAAACCCAAAATTTTTTTAAAGGTAATATTGATCAATTTTTATAGTAAAATACATTATATTTATTAGCTACATACAAACTCCAGCCTTTAGGTTATGATAAACAATAAATAATTAAATTTCAAAATTTTAGTTAACCAATCCATTATTTTAGGCCCTCAAAAAATTTTCAAGTCTTGTTACATAATAATTATAGCAAAACCTCAAAACTAATAATTTTCATTGAATTACTGGCTAGTAAGATTTTTACTAATGAATTTCTATATACTTTTCTCTATTTAATTAAAGTAAATCAAGAAATTCAATTATGTTAAGATAAACATTCATAGCGGCAATTAATTAAGACTCTTCACAATTGGTTACAAGTATTACTCAATGTTGTATCCATGTAAAGTCTAAATTAATTGTAGATCATTTATGCATCTCTCATATATAGGCTAGTTAGATATTCCTTTGTATCTATACCTTCTTTTATTGAAATTTAGAGTCGGAAAAAATATAAAGTGGCGGACATGCGTACGTATTTTTTGCCTTACCCCTGTAGACAAATTTCAGATAATGCAGATAATCTAAACAGTGAAGCTTTAAACAACTCAAAACAACAAGAAATTCAATTTTACAGAAAATTTTGAATTTGCATAGATTATATTTTAGTGAAAAGTGCTTTTTTTTTTCTCTAAATATGGATGAAAACAAACAGAGACTCACTCTTGTTCATAAGCCTTGAATTTCAAGGAAATAGAAAGGAAATTCTTGGAAAGAAAGTTAACTGGTAATATTACAATGTCGAAGGTTTAATTAGTTAGTCCTCCTCGATGACTTGGCTCAATTTCCAGTCTTTTGTTTATATTATTGCACAAGATCTTCACACACACATTTCTTTGTTACAATCTTTCCCCTATATTAATCCATTATTTTTGCTCTGTTTTTCCTTCCCATTTCCAATCCCATTTTCACTTTTAGCCAAATTTCTAGAATTGAATCACTACGTACAGTCTACTGTATTCTATGGCGGTTGTGAAAACCCCGCCATAGAAAGCTAACCGCCATGGAAAGGAGCTTTCTATGGCGGTTTTCAGCAACAGCCATAGAAAATAGCTTTCTACGGCAGTTGTAAGAAAACCGCCATAGAAAGTCCTACTTTCTATGGCAGTTTTCTTACAACTGCCGCAAAAAACCGTAGAAAGTCACTTTCTACGGCGGTTTTGGAATAGCCGCCGTAGAAAGTTACTTACTACGGCGGTTATAAAATAATCGCCGTAGATAATGGGGCTTTCCGTAGAAAGTCCGTACTTTCTTTTTAATGGCGGTTTTGGTCTCTTCCGCCGTTAAACCACGACAGTGGAATCTACCTTTTCTAGTAGTGTTTCTTTAAGAAATCATTTCATCTTAGATTTGGTTTTGGATGCATTATTAATGCAACTGCATACGCAATTGCATATGCCAAATCCAATAACTGAATGGTTCATTTGACAGGAATATAATTTCACTCATATATATATATATATATATATACACATACATTGAAAAAACACATTCTGAAAATAAATTACATATATGAACCAATTAAAGATTAAAATAATCACCGAAATTCCTTCCTTTCATCACAAACTTTAATTTAAATAGAAGTGTCCGTCGACTTCCAATTAAATTAGTATTAATAATCTTGAATACATAGTATATATACAAAACAGTTGACAACGTTATCCATGCATATTCATGCACGTATTTCAACCTCAAATATTCAAAGCAGCCAATTTTAGGTTTAAAGTAATCTACGTACAACTACAACTAGCTAGTTCAAGTAACACTTTTCCGGCGGAGATTGCTTGCTTTTGTTAAATATTCCAATTAGTTAATAATAACTATTTCTTACAAAGATCCCCCCTCATCTTTTCTGCTTCCACGTCTCCTAAATCTTCAAAATCCAACTATAAATAATCCACTCAAACTTCTTCAAATCTACACCATCTTTAACACTTTTTTATTTTTTGGAAAAAATTTATGGTGAAAATGGAGCATCCCGTCAATGTTTTTCTTCTCACAATACTCTTCTTTTTGTTCAATATTCAATCATATTCATCGATGGCGGCCATTGACGGAGTTACTTATATTGATATTGTTTCTTTGGGGGCAAAACCAGATGGGAAAACCGATTCGACCAAAGCTCTAATGGCTGCATGGGCTGCTGCTTGTGGCTCTCCGAAACCTGCGAAAATTTTCGTACCAAAGGGGAGGTTTTTGGTGAATCAACAAGCTGAATTTTGTGGGCCGTGCAAGAATAGAGCTATTACGTTTAGGATTGATGGCACTATTGTGGCTCCTTCGGATTATAATGTTCTAGGAAACGCTGAGTTTTGGCTTCAATTCAAGAATGTCAATGGAGTTTCGGTTCGTGGTGGCTTTCTTGATGGCCAAGGGACTGCTCTCTGGGGCTGCAAAGCCTCCGGCAAGGGTTGTCCTCGTGGCGTGACGGTAGGTCTAAATTACAACATTATCCCTCCTCATTCTATGATGATTAGTTAGAAAGTGTCTTGTACTATATATATTTGGGGTTAGTTTTGTCATTTTCCACCTGGAAGTCACCAGCTTCAATTAATTACAGTATTAGAAACATAATTTTATTAATGAACAAAAAATAGAGTATTAGAAATAGAACTTTGGACACTGCAAGTAAAATATTATTAATTTTGACAATACCATTCATGGGTTTCACTAAAAGAGTCATATTTTTAATATTGTTTTCAGTATTATAAGCATGACTCTTATATGGGATGGAGGGAGTATCAATTTTTTGGAGTCTCCGATTCAAGACATTTTTAACCCCACTAAAATTTTTTTTTTTTCGTTCCATTAGAAAAGTTCAATCTAAAAATGAAAATAAAAATAATTTTACATTTTCAGAAGTGATCACTTTCGATGGGAGGGGGGAGTAATTATTTCTGTTAGAGGGGTAAGATGTGAAAACTTGCAGCATTGAATTGAAAAATGAGTGGATAACTAATTAATTATACTGTTAAACATTATTGCAGACTTTGCAGTTTACAAATTCAAACAACATTACAATTGCTGGGCTAACTTCTGTCAACAGCCAACTGTTTCACATTGTACTCAATGGTTGCAAAAATGTCAACCTACTAGCAGTGAAAACCTTGGCTGCCGGAAACAGCCCCAACACCGACGGAATTCATGTCCAACGCTCGTCGGACATCAAAATCTTGAACTCTAAGCTCAGTACAGGAGATGATTGCGTTTCAATTGGCCCTGGAACGTCCAATCTGTTGATTCAGGATGTCATTTGTGGTCCAGGCCATGGCATAAGGTAAATAAATAATTAACTTTGTATACATACAAATAATTATTATGGATGCTTCGTTTTCTTATATATAGATTAATTAATGAACTAATAATAATTTTATGCAGCATTGGGAGTCTGGGAAAAGAGTATGAAGAAGAAGGAGTACAAAATGTGACAGTGAGAAGTGTAACGTTTATAAATACCCAGAATGGAGTGAGGATTAAATCATGGGGTAGGCCAAGCAAAGGGTTTGTAAAGAATGTTTTGTTCCAGCATGCCACTATGATCAATGTCCAAAATCCAATTGTGATTGACCAGAATTACTGCCCAGATCACATCAATTGCCCTGGACAGGTAAAGCCTGATTTTTATATATTTGTTTTCCCTATTGGCTATTTATATCGTTAAGAAGAAAACATGACGTTTTCATTGCTACAGAGGAAGTGAGATTTTCCGATCGAACTGATGACATGCCTTAGTTTTGACATTAAATAGTTATTGTGGTGGCAGGAATCCGGTGTACAAGTAAGTGACGTGACATATGAGGATATCCACGGAACATCGGCAACAAAAGTGGCGATGAAGTTCGATTGCAGCAAGAAGAATCCATGCACAGGAATAAGGCTTGAAGATGTGAAACTCACGTTCAAAGATATTCAACCTGCGACATCCATCTGTGCCAATGCTGGTGGGACTGTCCATGGCTTGATTGAGCCTTCAAGTTGTTTCTAGTCCAACTAAAATTCTGAAAAACAAAGCAAAAATTAATACAGGAGTTGATGTATAATAGTACTTTTTCCTTCTTATTCGAGAGTCTACTTACTTTATATTACTAAAACTGTAATATAAAGTAAATTATTTGAATTAAACGGAGATATTTGTGTAGGAAACATTGTCGATTAATTATTGTTCATTATTCGCCTGGCTAAGCATCCGTACGTGGACTTACAGTTATAAATAATTAATAGAATGCAAGCTTATCATTTACAGACAATTGAAGTCTTGAAAGAATGACTTGGAAACTAAGAAATTGCTTGCTTAACTACACACGGTCATCGATCCCTCCTGTCCTGTTTGTATGCTGCTTTTTTTTTTTTTATCCACTTGGGCCCCTCTAGCTAGTGGACCCCAACTAGCAACTATAGCCAAATTTTCTTCTCCTAGATGGGATTTAAGTTCTCGATCACTTACGAATCTCTGTTTGTACCTAATTAACCATTGAGATATTACCTCGTTTGTATGGTTATGTGTAGTGTACGTACTACATTTGGTAATCGATAAACTGCGGCTGAGAGGCCACTAGAATCTATGGAATGCTTTGTTTATTTCTATGCAATCCCATTTAAGAATTTCAGTTTTTCTATATAAAAAAAATGTTTCATTTTGAATTGTTTACGAATGTATATGTACTAAAATAATAATGTATGATCGATTCACAATTAATTCTTACTTAAAAAACAAGGATATTAATGAAAAATATAGTGTCAAATTACTTATCTAGGTGTTGGATCTTACATTTATAATAAGTTGTATATTTTTCAAATCAAAATTTTTTAGCTGAATGGATGGAAAATTGCTGTTTTTTAAAATTATTTATTTCTTTCTCAAACCATTAAAAACTTGAAAGTCCCATGACTTCCTAGCTATACCCTTCATTAGTACTCAATCCGTTCCACTAGAAAAGTCCATTTTCAAATTTTATTTTTATTTTCAATAGAAGAGTTCACTTTTAATTTTTTACTCTTCCTATCATTACTAATATAATCATGTGTTGTGCATATATAATTAACTTACACTTAGTGTATAAATTGTGGTAAATTAGTTGTTTTATGTATTGTACATTGAAATTGTAGTAATTTGTACTTCTTTGAAATCGGAATCTTCTAACACAACGGGGGAGAAGTATTTGATTTTGCACTTTAAATTTCAATCAATTTAATTATAATAATTTTCATGGCTCGACTGGAGATCGATTTGATAGAATGGTTCGACTCATTTGCCCAAGGTGCGAAGAGTTGGCTAGCTGACTTCATTGATTTTTGGTTTGGCTATCTTTAGTATCCCTTAGACCTTTTATCTAAGTTTAACTGAAATTTTGGCCGATCAAGAACAAATTTTAATGATAAAAATCAATACTGAAATTATGGCCACTTTACTTTTGGGTTCTATATATGGTTACTATTGGTCAATTCAATTTTCTGGAGATGGTTATAGCTAATAGCTTAGCTATTTTTAAAAAAAAATTCTTTTTTTTTTTTCACATGACTGCTATAATAAGAGAATTGTTAATTCCCAAGAAAATAATAAAAGAAAGTTATTTACATATAGAGGTAGAATGACAACGTTGGTGCCAAAACCGTTGATGTTTTAAATTTGCACTCTCCATCGAACGATAGGTTGGGATCATGACTAATGTTAGAATTATTATTTTTTTTCTTTATTTTTTAGAATTAATATTTTTTTCCTTTTGTGAGAAAGATGGAAAAAGTCACTCCATTCATACCACTAAATTATGGAGTTCATTAGTTTGAAAAATGCCCACTTTATTATGAATTTGTCACGATTAATTTAGTTGGGGAAATTGTATTATTCTTGTTAATTATTTTTTATGGACGGATAAAGCCTGTTTACAATAGTCTATAAACAGTAACAAGCAGCTACAATCTACAAACAAGGAACTACTAATAGCATGCAACCATTCAATCCTACAAACTAAAAAAGATGGCTAGTCAATAACAGTAACTAAAATGTAGTTTAGCACCAAATTATAATTTTCACTTATATTCTACATTCTAATTATAGGTTAATTGTGAACCAAACTTGGTTATATTAATAAGTGTATCTGATGTAAAAAAAAAAGAGGAAAGGAACTGGACTCTTTTAATGAGGAATTTATATTTTTTATATAAAAAAAATACCTAACTCTTTATATGAGATCAATTTACTCCCTCCGATCCACAATAATTGTTATTTTAGAGATTTTTAGACAAATTAACAATCCATTAAAAATTCATTTAAATGACAAATAAATCCCTAGTTGTTGTAATATGATACTACAAGGAGCTTAAAAGTTGCAATCCAATTGTACTAATATTTAAGTATTTAAGATAATCACAAACTTTATGAAGATAAGTTAAGACAAGGGCAAATTAAAAAATATTTTAGTTTTTTCTTAAAACGTTACTTATTTTGAAAATTTTTACTCCCTCTAAAATAACATTTATTTTGGATAGGAGGGAGTAGTATATATTTAGGTATGCGTGCAAAGTGAGAAAATCAGATGACGTGCTAAAGTAATGCTTCCCATGATGTTATAGGTACTTTTAGAGTTCTAATTGGGTAATTCCTTCGTTTGAAGATTGCAATCCTAAGTTAACTTTTAATTAGTTTGACTTGGAAATATTAGGGATTGGTAACAATCACGTACAAATCATAATTAAGAAGACGCAATCGGCAATCATCTCATCTCATAATAAGCCTATACAGTGTTTAATTACCACCTTTTTGGGTTAATTGCGGCTGCCTATCATCTCAAGTTTGTTGGCCAACTCAATTTTAAGAAGGAAGATTGATTTTACTATTACGTACATGGTTCATTGTTTTTTGATTGGAGAGGGAAAGCTGGTCATGTAATTTAGTTCAAAATCTGACACTTTTCATTCAAAGGAATATGTGTTTGACTGCCTAATAATTCACGTATCAAATTTAATTTTAAAAGTATCTTATATATGTTATAGGCATAATGGTATCGCTTTTAGCATAGAATATATCGCGTATTGAGTCTGTGGCGGAGTTAGGACCCTAAAGTCAAGTGGGGCAAAATTTTTAGGGAAGAAAAATGCTAAAATAACTACATTTGTTGGGTGAATTTTTAAACTTTAAACTCATATTTAGCTTTACCAAATGTAAAATTCACTAAGAATATTTGTATTATTCTAACAATAAATGGACTTTTAATTAGTCAAATACTAAATTATTTTATTTTTACATTTTGCCTCAATTTTCTTAATTTTTGAAGGGACAAAATCAGCTATTTTATCTACATTTTGTAATTTTTATATAAAAATTGGGGTTTAGTTTCTGATGTATGGTGACTGTAACTTCTCGATAACTTTAAGTCACAAAGTTTAGCATTGAAATCGATAAAATTAAAGATGTAATTTTTCTATTTATAAAATGAATTAATTCTCTTAAAGGACAAGGAAGCGATCTCGATCTCCACAATGTCTACATGCATGCATGAAGATCTCACGTATATACATGGTGTGAAATTTTGGTGTTTTTGTCAAACTTCTTCACATGCATTTAGCGGTAGTAATTAAATTAATATACCTGCGTAGAAGGCTTTCATCGAAAGCCAAAGATAAATTCCAACTTAATTTGTGAAAATAATTATCACAAAAATTCATAAAGTGATAGATCGAATATGTATTTTGATTGCTTTGATGAATTTGCTTTCATGCCTCTTAAGCTAGAATTGTAATTAATCAAAAGTGAGCTCTTAAAAAAAGGTTAAATCACTCGGTATTAATCCGGCCTATTTACTTGTGTCAATGTTTTACTTTAGTCTCTCAAGTTGAAAAAGTTACATTTTCGCCTTTCAAATCTAAATTAGTTGTTAAATAGTCTAAAATTCAAATTTTGGTAGTATCGGAACTATAAATTTCAGACGAATATGCATGTGAGAGTAACACACATTAGCAATGGTCGCGAATAAAAAAAAGAAAAGGGAAATTAATTAAATTACTTTATTTGCCCTTTCACTGGGTTTGGAATAGCTTACGTGCTAGCCAGAAATAGTTCAGATGTTGTATGATCAATTTGAGTGTACGACCATTTGACAAATAGTTTTGATTTGAAAGACAAGAATGAATTTTTTTCAAATTGAGGAACCATTCCGAGATAACAACATAAAGTAAGGGACTGCCGAAGTTATTTAACGAAAAAATTAATCCAAAGTTATATATCTTGAGACGTCTTATCCAATTTGGATAAAATGGTGGGTCTGGGTACCGTTTGGGTGACAATCAACAAGAACTATTAAGTTTTCTTAAATTACAAGCATTTAACAATAATAAAATACTCGTAAGTAATATATCATTGCGATTAGGTAGGCAACCATTTCTTCCGAAATCAGCGATCTAACCAATTAGTTTCTGCCATTTGGATGCTCAAAAACCATCAAATCTGGATTGGCCCAAATTAATTAATCGGTTTATTTTAAGATAATTAATTAAAATTGATTTTTTTTCCTTTTGAGGAAATTAATTAAAATTGATTAAACGGAGTGTCAAACGGGCGGGTATTAAGTTAATAGGTAATGGGTACTCATTACCCATTCAATGAATGGTCTTAGTTTAAATGGGTAATGGGTATCCATGAGTATCCATAAAACTCATTATACAAAAATGTAAGGCTTATTTAATGATTTATTAATAAATTATTTTCAAAATTTTTAAATTTCATTTTAATTCCTTTTTCTTTTTAAGCGGATTTTAATTTTTTGAATCTATTCTAAAATTTGAAATATTATATATTGTATACTTTTATATTTAATCGTATGTAATTTTTTTTTGTCCAAACACAATTTTTAATTTTTTATATATTTATATAAACCCGTGTATGCCCTGACCTTGACCCGAGTCCCGAAAATGGCCCGATGTCCAAAACTGGACCCGGCCAAAAACTGGCCCAGAACTGGGCCTGAACCTTGGGCCCGAAATGGGCACGGCCCAAAATTGGCCCAGAACTGGGCCAAAACCATGGCCCCGACCTGAACCGGTCCGGCCTAACCCGAACCCAAACTCATCCCGAAACCCAAGCCTGAACTCGATTTGAAACTTGAACGAATTTTGAATTAGTATTTATAAGTGGATAATTTAAAAATATTATAAAAAAGAATAAATGGGAAAAAACGCAAAGTAATTGTAGGACACGAAAAATAAATAAAAAGAAAACATATGTTTGAAGAAAAAAAATAAAATGAGCCCACTAAAATAAGTGAGTTGTTTGGTTTTTGTTTATACTTTTAAGGGTAGTTTTGGATGGGTATTTTTGGTACCCATGATGGACGGGTTTTAGGGTACCCAATGGGCTACCCTAAACCCACCCATTACATATTTAGCCCAAGCCCACCCAACCCATTATTTTTTTAGGTGGGTTTTATTGGGTTAAAACCCAATGGGTTTAGACGATTTTTAGGTTAATGAGTTTTTTTTGCCACCCCTAATTAAACATAAAGGGAAGTTCTATATATGGAGTGCATGCAAATAGCAAACAAGACCAACTTTGTCACGTTAATAAGTTGCAGTTTTGTTTATCTTTGTTAAACTTCTTACATGACCCGTTTGGTGCATAGTTTGCAGGATCGAAATTCCACGTGCGATTAGTTTGGGTGTAGAATAAAAAATGATAAGATCAAATCGTAAGATATCGCCAAGGCAACCTCCAGATGGGTTTGTGTCTTTACCGTAGACACCCACATAGTGGTCTGTACCACTATTCCCTTTTTAAGCAAAAGGACAACTATCAACGGAATTGACTTGTTGTTACCACCTACCGGTTTAGGTGGGCTAGGTAGTTGTTTGACCACCAACTACTATGTTGTTCCGTGTAATCCCTTGATTAGGTTACAAGTCATTCATTATTCTGTAGGTATTAGTCTTAACAAGTAGCACCAGAGACTCAGGTGTCATAGAAATAGAATAAAAAATTAGACTATTCCTGCACTTCCAGACATGATAAACGATTAATGCAAATGCGACCAAAGAGGCTGTAAACCGTTTCTTATCCTTTTTTTACCTCCTTACTCACCCATTCGATGGTGTTGCGGTTGGTAGTCATTGATCTCAAGATACTCATCCACTGCTTAATCATGTGCCAAACACAGTTAGTAAAATTACAAGAAAAGAAGAAGTGTTGAATACTTTCCCTTTCCTTACCACACAGAGAGCAAGTAGCATCAATATCCAAAAAAGATAAGTTGTCCTTTGTAGACAACCTACCTTTAAAGCATAACCATAGGATAATCGAACATTTAGGAGGTATAAAAATTTTTCAAACAGTCCCCGCCCAAAATGAATAATTACCATTAGTTCTCAACAAATCATAAATTTGGCTAGTTAGGGATATACCCGCTGCAAATCATTGGGTTAAGGTATTGATGCATGCATCCTTACCACCCATTTTTTGAACGATTAAATCCCGAACATTTGCCAAATTCTTAAACATAGGAGAATCAGTTTTATGGTTCGAAATTCTACAACTAAGGTTTGGTGGTTCCTACTTACTACGTAGTTTCTTCAAGTGGTAAGATTTCAAAAGCTAAAATTTGAACTTTGTGAAAATATATAACCATGAACACATTAATTTTTTTGACTACATGATTTGGTTTGCTTCATTAAATAGAATTGTACTCCAACGAAATTATATTGATATCTATCCATGTATATATCTAGAGATGGCCACGGTTCCGAAACCGCCGGTTACGCTTCATGAATTAGTGGAACAGGAACCTTGGGGGGACGGTTCCGTGCCGATTCCAGAACAGCCGGTTCCGGTTCCAATTCCCGTTCTGTCACGGTTCCGATTCCGGTTCTGTCACGGTTCCGATTCCAGTCTGTCACGGTTTCGGTTCTGTCACGGTTCCAGTTCTGATTCCAATCTTTTCCGTTTATTTAACCATTTTTTTCATTTATTTAACAATTTTAACTTATAAATGTCATTTTATTTTGACTCAATTAATAACTCAATTATTTATAAATAATTAAAATTACAAAAATAAAATAAAATTTGCAGTGACGTTACATACATTTAAATAATTAAATAATTTATATAATAAAATATACAAAACTAAATTGTGAAAATATATATATATATGTATACATAAAAAGATGAATAATACCTCAATATATTATTTTAAAAAATCAACAGAGTGATGCCTTGTTATAAATCGTGAGAAATCAGAGTTTGAACCTTGAAGAATTGAAGCTTTTGCAAAATAAATACATCTTGAATATTCAATATAATTCATCTTCATTATCTGCGGAAATTGCGGTATGATATGCTGTTGAGCCGATCGTGCTAACACTGCTACTATCGGTATCGGTGCCGGTGTCCAAATCCATCTCATCCTCCAGTTTCTTCATTTCTTGGTCTCTTAGTCCCGCTCTTTCCCAATCTGATACAATGCTTGGATTTCGAGGCTTTTAGGTGATAATTGTGAGCGACGCTCATCCATAATTAGTCCTCCCGCACTAAAAGCTTGCTCAACTGCCACTGTTGATGACGGTGTAGCAAGAATTTGTTTTGCAATTAAAGAAACAATTGGAAAGTGTGTCCCAGGCCCCCTTAGCCTTCCACCAATCTAGCACACTCCACTTGTAAAAATCGTCACTGTCATTGTGAACCTCAAAAACAGTACTTAGATACTCATTGAGTTCCAATTCAGTCCCGGACCTTGGTTTTTTTTGTTGATCCATAATTTCTGTACCAAGTTTACAGATGAACCACTAGTAAACGTTAGAATTGGTGGCCTACCAATGCCACCACCAATCGGGGCTCTCCTATTAGGCTCAGTACAGATCGAAACTAAGGCCCCGTTTGGCACATACTTGAAAACCAGTTTTTGGAGTAAATTTGGTGGGCCCAAACATAAAACTCACTCACAAAATTGTTTGGCACCCATCTCACAAAAGCTCATCATGGACTCACTTCTTAACAGTTGTTTGGTAAAGGATTTGACGAAAAACATCCGAACAGTATACACGCATACCCCCAAACCCAAAATTCGATCTCCATCTTCTCCCCTTCTTCTGCTCCTCTTCTTCTGCTGAATTCGACTAAGCTCCCAAAATTGGTTGAACCCAACCTAGATCGGCAAGCAAATAGGAGGTACTGGAACGCATCCGCTGAAACCATTCCATATCGGACGATGGTCTGCAAGAATCTGTGGATCTCGGTGAAAAACTCCCAATCTGTTGAAGCTATCGATTCCGTCGTCCCCGCTCCTCCGTCTTCGGCGCAGGTCTCCTCCACAGCCAGTTCGGTAAGTATGTCTTTCCATTTCTGCAAATTTCTTGAGTGCGTAATTATTTGCTCGAGAAATTTACCTGTTCATCTGCGCAATATCCATTTTTAATGTTTATTCAATTAACCCATTTCGGTGAAGCTTTATGAGGGATTCTGTCATTTTTTACTGGATGTACATGGAATCTTGAGTCGCCTGTATTCCTGATTTCCTCCATGCGTGTTTAGATGGGCTTCAAACCTTTCTGTCGTGCAGATATACACTTTAGTGTTTGCGCAATGAATCCCATAAATTATGCAAAAACACAAGTGTGGGAACCCAGAATAAGTCATATTTTCATGTTTAACTTTGGAGAAATGAAACTTCAGGATTGACTTTTTGTTTCTGAGTTAGAGGGAGAGATTCTGAAATCTTTGGCCAGTAGGGCTTGGAGGAAATGTTGAATGTGTGCTATTACAAGTGTGGGAACACTGTTAAGTTAGTATAAAATTGATGCTGAATTTTTAGAGGATTTTGAGATGTTCGTGGAAGTGATTATATTTGTCGAATATGAGTGCTATTTTGGATCGAGCGAACATGTCCAATTTGTTGTGCTAGTGTAGCTAGATAACATCATTATACAATATGGAGAATTGGTTAATTTTGTTGATCAATAGTAAGGTTGGCTATTTTTAGGGGATGCTCTCTATTGATTTAGCCATCTAGAGAAGATAGGATCAGACCTTTTACTCACAAAGTGCTATCAAACTTTTCAGTGGGGGTTGGTTATATTATATGAAGGGATTTGATGTTATTGGGTTCATAAAATTTGTTATAATGTGTTTGAGGTTGTTTTGTCTGTCATTTCTGAGGTAATCTTCAAATCACGGTGTTCTCTTTCACTGTGGAAAAGTAAGGCTCAAGAAACATAAGTTAAAAAAACAGAACACTACTTTCTGAAGTATCTTATGCCTCATCAAAGCAACAAAAACAAGGTTTAAAAGATGCAGTTGTAGCTGAATATGTGGCCTATTTTTGTGTCCAACTGGTACAATATGGAAAAATGATACTAGGAGATAAAATCAAGAAGGCTCTGTTTATGGAAATATACAACCTTTCATCATTTGTGGTGCTTCAGGGTCGCCAAATCATTTACTGCTGTGCTATTTAAGTGTAATGTAAAACAGAATGCATCTCATTGCAGGGTCCTCTTTTGCGTGTCTATTTTTTAATGATTAGTTCAAGTTGAAATTCAAAATGTCAACTAGGACAGCTTCAATGGGTGAAGAACATAGATAGCACTTAATACTTTTTTTACCTGTAGGGCGTCCATTATTGAAGATTCCATCTTTCATTCACCGGGAACCATACAAACCCTCTCCCCTAGGCCCGTCTATTTGAGGCAGTGCTGCTACCTGAGCTTAAGAAAAATTGCTAAGGGATATTCTTATGTCGGAATCAAAACATTCTACTGGCAACGTTATGTCTTATCACTGTCCAGTTTATATTTACATAAAGAGTATGATTGTCAAAATCACCCTCACCCCGTAAGTTCTTACCTCACCACGTAATTTCATACCTAGCTAATATCTTCATAATGCAAGAGTGGTTTAGGTTCAAGTTCTTGCAATATAGTAAACATGCTCAATTACTCATATTGCAGTGATTGAATCTAAGGACTCGTCAACACAATCTTCGCAGGCTGAGAACGATCTAGAGGAGTGTATTCGAAGCAGTCAGGAACAGGTATTTCTTGCGTATCATTTCTGTTTTTTGTTGGTCGATCTTAATATACTAAACTAATTAAGAAATTATGAACCAATGTTGTTTCATCTTAATATACTAAACTAACTGTTGGTTGAAAGTTTGAACTTGTCCATCACCACCTACTGAATTATGAAGTTGTCGAACAAGGAGTTCTAGCTGCCCTTCACTGAACTGCTATTCCGACAACTTTCTATCATAATTTTTATATTCTTCTCTCAAATTTAATAGACAGCGATAATTTTCTGTTCTACTGCATCACTGAATCCCGTGTCAAGATTTTCTACTGCTTATGTTTGGCTGAAAAAATGATTTGTGCTACTAAGTATATATATGGTAGCCATGTTCTTGAAGGAAATTTTATTTTGTTGGAGGCTTCTTGTATGTAGTAGATATCATTATAATTTATTCTATGCTCTTGTTAGAGTTGGAAATCTATACTGCAGTAGGTTCCCATGGGTCTTCTAATTTTGTGGCACATGTTAATGTTTGCATTGTTTAGGGGGAATAAATACAAGATATTTTGGAAGTGGTATTCACTTCCAAGATCTGATTTATGCCTTCTAGTTTTGTAGATTGCCGGTATAGAATGACTGCACCTTCTTTTCTTCTTTTGTTTTCCAATTGATTGCGCGCTTTAAAAGGGACAAAGTAAGGATAGAAAGTGTTTATGAAATTAATTCATGCCCTTACTTGGGATACCCTTTAGGATCCTCATATCATCAATAATTGTATGGATTATATATCCATAGATTTTAGTTTGATTTTGAACTGGGAGAGGTTCATATATATTATGTAAATGTTATGAAAGATTGGTAGAACTTTATAAAAAAAAAATGTGTGCAGGGTTTTAGAAATGTGGATGCAGAAAAATGGGAGTTTGCTAGTGAAGGGTTTTTGAAGGGAAAAAAGCATCTTTTGAAGGGACTTCGTATTATTTTTTTTTTTTCATATAGCTTCAAATATACTTTACAATGCTAGTTGATCCCTCAACAGTCATAGGTCAAACTATAAGAACTACACATACTAATGGATCTGAATTTTCATTCTCCTTTTCATATGGCAAAGAATATGGACAGCTCTGACTCCCCCTCAAGTGATCCACACCGTCCAAAAGCCGAATGGAATCCAATGCTTATTCAAACTTTGCTCAACATCATGGTTGACAAGAAACGAGACGAAAATATGACTAATGCGAACTTCAAAGGAGCACAGTGGGCTGAAATTACTGAACGGTTTAACACAGCCACCAAAAAGAATTGGAACATAGCAAAATTGAAAGGAAAGACAGGAAGATTGAAAACTGATTGGAGAGAATGGTTTCAAATCTCCGAAAAAACAGGTGTTGGGGTGGATCCTAAAACACAAATGTTCACCTGTCGTAGTTGGGCTGCGCTTGAGAGTGTACGTTATTATATACATGTTTGATGTGTTTCGTCACTTGTATTTCTCTCTGCCAATGTTTTAGAAAAGTAACATTGTGTTAATGTACTTGTTACATTTGTTTACAGGATATTCCAAGAGCATCCAAGTGGAGGAACAAGAAAAAGCCCCTCTATTTTGAAGCTGTGGCTGAATTGTATTCACACCAAACTGCTACGAATGAGTTTGGTATGGCTTCTACTTTTATGCCCGTTGATGAGGATGATATTGTGGGCTTGGATTCTGAAAATGAGATTGTGAGTTTGGAGGGAGAAGATGATGTCAGTCCACCCATCATTGATAAGGGCAAGGGCAAGAGGGTAGCTGAGGCAACCCCTGATTGGGTTGGGAAAACATTGTCTCGTGGTTCAAAGAAAAGTAAAAGTGACGAACCGTCTATAACAGCAAGCCTCCAAAGCTTCAATAATTTGGTGGAAAAACGCATGAGTTCTTCCTCTGCCGACAAAGTTGGGGATGCAATGGCTCATCTAGACAGATTGAGTCTTGAAGAGGCTGATTGGTTAAAAGCCGTTTTGTGGCTGAATGGTGATCCGAAACGGGAATCCATGTTATTAGCAATGGATAGAAAGAAACTCCTTTGTTTCCTGGCAGTACTTCCTTGATTATGCAATTAGCAATCAAGGGTGTTTCATGTTCTGTTTATTGAGTTTTTACTTATTTTTAAGTCTGGTTAGGTGTTGAATAAAACTTGTTCTGTTAATCATAGTTACTGTATTATTTCGTAATATTGATGGTTTGTGTTAGAAATTGTTATATTTCATTCTGTAATGCAATCTTTATAACAAAATTGATGTAGTATGTATAATTCCTGTGATTGGAAGTTTTTTTTTTTTTTGTTAAAATAAATTTACGTCTTCCACTGTTGGCTCTTATTTTTTTTTTTTAGCTTTTAATTGTTAACAACATTCGGTCATACGCATTAACTACATTCCATAGCCTTTCTATTGCAATTTTAACAATATATTATATAAGCTGAAAGGGAAGCTTATGAATTTGCATTTATAACCCTCCAATTCAGCCTTCATTTACTTCACCCTTCATTTACTTCACCCAATTATTGGCACAGTAGCGTATAGCTTACTTAAAGCGTATAGCTTACTAGCTTGGAATTATTGCCCCAAATTCATATAGCTTACTAGCTTTGAATTATTGTGGTATAGCTTCCTTAAAAGCCTATAGCTTACTAGCTTGGAATTATTGGCACATATTCATATAGCTTACTAGCTTTGAATTATTGTGGGATGAGATGCATTCAAACGCATTAACTGCAAGGGACAAGGCCATGTGAATAAACAGTGAAACATACAAAACCATGGAAAGGTGAGCATTAAAAACAAAAAAAAAAAGAAAGGGAGATACATGAAGTTTTTCTTATATTCATATGGAAAATGTTCTACAATTTGATTTCCTTCTTCCTACAGTAATATTCATTCATACGCATTAACTGCATTCCATAGAAATACACAAAAGGGTTTACGAAAAAATTATTATTATTACGAAAAAGAAAGTAAGAGTTTATTATAATTATTATTATTATGAAAAAATGAATAAATTAGAATACTAAATTTGAAGTTTAATGGGCTTTAAAATGCTAATTAGTGAAAATGAAAGGGTACTTTTTTTTAAATTGCCATAAAACAAATATCAAAATTAAATTAATTAAAAGAAAAAATTTAAGAAACCAAAAAAAAAAAGAAGAATAAGAAGAAAACGTGGGCAGAGAGAGGAGAGAAAAGAGAGTTGAAAAAAAAAGAGTATAATGTAACAATGCAATTTTTGTAAAATAGCATTTCAGTGGCCCTCAAAATCACTTTATGTATGCACATATTATGGGCATTTAACAACATCCTATCCATATTTATATTTTCGTGTTGTTCGGTATTTGAAGTGTACATCTGTGTCATATATGTGCATTTAAAATGACTATCATTCAACGAGATAAATTATTTAAAAGGGAGTATGTAAATGTTGTGAATTTGTTGCATTGATATGTGGTAAGGCACACTTATTTGAGCAAAAACAAATTTTCAATAATGGTCAATTATTTTGAAAACGGATGGAATCTTATTGAAGGTAATATAGTACTATAACTTGCTATTCATATGAAATGTACCACAGTATGCAAAAAATACTGTGAACTAGTCAAAGAAGAAAGCAAACAATATATGGGCAATAATATAGAAACTTCCAAACATTCATACAGTAAAAAAAATTTTAGGTTCTTTATAACAATGACCATGATTAATATATTCGGGGAGGATAAAAAAGAAGCAAAAGAAGAGAGAAACATACTATGCATTACATCCCCTTAGCTGCCAAATAAGAGAGCAAGGTGGGATAAGGAGGAAAGAAGGAGTGTTCGACCTGTCCGAACATACCCGCTTATTCGCCGTAGTTCCGACTTCGATTGGCATGCAATAGGTAATATTTGTACACCGTTCACTGTTGTTAGATTGTTTTGTGAAGTATAAAGTACATAAACGTAAATTAAGACGTACTTTAGGCACATTATTTAATACTTGTTTTACAAAAGCTTTTTAATCATTTTCGTTTACTGCATAATATATTTATTGTCATTTTAGAATGATATTATACAGTAATTGTGAGATTAGAGTGAATGCTTTGTTGGTAAAATATGTGGGATTCCTAACCTAATCAATGGAAGTAGGAAAATTTTGAAACCAACAAAGAAAGAAGGGAAAAATATAAAACACACCCACCGTTTGGATAATCTTTAGTTGTGGGTAAAGCTTCAAGTTGATACTGAGTCTAGTTGATAAGAATATAGAAAGCTAGTAATATGATCAAATAATTACTGCAAAAATGTAATGCAAGATGAAAGAAGGAAAGTAACATGGCATATCGCATCAATATATGGACAAAATAGAGAGTGCATCAGCAATGTTTTTTGTAATTTAATATATAATGTAAAATGAAGAAATGAGGCAATTTCATACTGTAGGATTTGAATTGAAGTCCATGATGTATGAATTCACCTCTCCTAAAATTGCCACTACACTACAAGCCAACATATATGCACAATGTATAGAGCTCATAACATATATACTCTGTTATTAAAAAAACACAGTCATGACATTTCATATGTAAATTGATGTGCGCACTAATACTTACACGCTTTTAATTACATTATATTTATTATATAATATATCAATTATCTAATTTTTTTTATATTAATGTGCACTTCTTTATGAAAAGTGCACAGGTTCTGATGGCTGACCGTGGACATCCCACCGCATTTGATTACATTGGCGATGTTGTAGATGGGTACATGGACGAATCGTGGGATGAGATTGACTTGGCATTTTTAAAACTTCTAATCGAGTGGGAGCAGTATACTAGTTGACTATGTACAATGAGGCAACCACAACGAAATTGCAAGCTCACAGGTTAGCAGTACACACAATTCATACTGAATAGTCACCCACATAATTTATATGAGACTACAAGGTTGAACTTGGAAACATTTGAAGTGATTCGTGATGCCCTAAGGGAGAGTGGATATTATAAAATTTGTAATAAGGGGATCGCCGTCGATGAGGCGTTGCTGATGTTTCTTCACTTGATCGCCCATGACAAACGCATCCGTGATGTATGTGACCGATTCCAACATTCTGCTGAGACAGTTTGTCGAACTGTTAAAAAAGTTGATCAAGCAATTTGTCAGATGAGCCAGTACGTGATATGCCCTCGTGATCAAAATGGAGTTCATCCAAACATTCAGAATAGTGCAAAATTGTTCCCCTACTTCAAGGTAATAATACTTTAACAAATGAGAGATTCTGTTAGATATGACACTTTATTTAATACTAAATATTCACATGTTCCGTAGGATTGCGTTGGTGCAATTGACGGAACGCACATTGAGGCGGTAGTTGATGCACGGCTAAGGGACCAGTTCCGTAATAGACATGGTACGATCAGTCAAAATGTGTTGGCCGTCGTTGACCATGACATGCGCTTCACATTCGTGTACGCCGGGTATGGAGGGAGTGCACATGATGCAACAGTACTTCATGAGGTAATATGTAATGAAAGGTATGCTTTTCCAATGCCACCGCAGGGCAAATATTATGTCGTTGATTCTGCCTATAAAAATATGCCGGGATTTCTTGCACCATTTAGGGGACATAGGTATCATCACAATGAAAACCGTAGCAGAGGAAATAATTTTCGATCAATGAAAGATAAATTTAATCATAGACATTCATCTGTGCGAAATGTGGTTGAGAGAGCATTCGGAGTTGTGAAGCGAAGGTTCCATATTTTGAGGGGCCCAATGTATGCATATAAGTTGGAAGCACAAGCAGAATTTGTGATTGCTTGTTGTGCGATAAACAATGTCATTAAGGATTACAACCCCAATGACCCAATTTTCGGTGAATTCGAGAGGATTGACGAATCATGGAGCAATGTAGATACACAATTTACCGACGTCGACTACTCACGACATGCAGCTTCAGACATGAATGCTTATCGATTGGAAATTGCGCAAGCGATGTGGAATGGTCCCTAGACCATATTGGCAAAGTATGCATTAGTCAGTAATTTATAGGCTCCTCCAGCCCTATTTATTTTTATTATTGAGTATAAAGTTGATCACGACAATTTTAGAATTTTGTAGTACTGTTGTATTTTTATTTCTAAGAATAATTGTAACGTTGTGGGTTGGTACATTGTTGAACATTTGTGTCAGTGCAAATATTTAATACTATTTGTCAAAGTGGTTAATATATTGAATAACAAATAAATGAAGAATAGTAATGATGTTGTTGCACTTCTAGAAGATTTTATGTGATACGATTCACGAGTATCGATATTAATTAATGCATGTTTACAATTTAATAATGATTGTAGAAGAAAAAAGTTTTCAATTTCGTATAATCACCAATGATGTTAGGATTTTAAAGTATATTTGCTGTGTTAAAAAAATTTTAAACAAATTGCTGGGAGAAATAATTATGCTAGTAATATAAAATGATCTTTCACATGTTTAGGAAAAAAGGATGCTAAAAGAATTGTATTATTCACGAGTATATGAATTAATTAAGTAATTAAGATTTAGAAATAAATAATTAACCACAAAGATAAAATACGAAGGTCGTATTATCACCAATGATTTTAGGTAATGTCAAAGTTGTATTAGTTTTTTGGCCCAAAAATTTGTTAGTAATATTACAAGCTAAAAAAAAATAAGGTAATAATGTTGTTTTCATAAAAAAACATAAAATAAATAAATTTTGTGAACAGTAACTACATGGTACTGGTCATGGGTGTCGAAATAAATTATTTTAAGTTTAGAAATACATAATTAATCTAAAAAGAAAAAATCTCAAGTTCGTATAATCAGCAATGATATCAGTTAAAGTAGGGTTAAATGTAGAGAACCCCCGTGCTTTCTGAAAGTAGTAAGGAATCCCCATGTGGTGTAAAAACCTGTGAAGAATCCTCCCGTGGTTTGGCCAAAACCATGGAGTGGATTGAAAACTAACAAAAGGGACAAAAAAAAAATGTAACTAACTTCAGGGTCTAAAATGTAATTAACTTCAGCAGGGACTTAAATACAAAACAAATTCAGGGACTAACAAATAAGTTTTAAAATAGGCAGCTTTCCATGAACAGTGACGCTGTCACTGTTAGCGTCACTGTTCATCATCTTCTCCCCGTAAGTTCTAATATTTTTTTTTTTTTTTGCTTTTTAATAATTTCAGGATTTCAACATTTTCCACCCTCCGAATTCACATCCCAGTTGCAGATTTTGTGTTATTCGGATTTTCACAATAATTCCGACATTGTGGCAGAAATCCCTGCAACAATTTCCTCGTCTTCCATGGATTCCAGCTCGGGCTGCCTCACCTGCAAACGAAGATTTCAGAACACTGGAGTTTTGGACAATTGGGACTACAGTCGCCGTCTTTCCCGGTCGTTTGGGGATTTTTGTGTTCTTCAACGGTATCTGCCATGGCTGCCGGAAAAAACGTTGGCTTCAGGAAAATTATAAATATAAATATAGTTTTAAAATTTTATCTCAACAATATTTTTATAAAATTTTGTGAACAGTCGTGGTCTAGAACTATTCATGAGTTTAGAGGTAAATTTGTAATGCCATACAATATCTAGAAAACTATCTTCAAACATATCTTGAAACACATTTTAGAATACATTTCCAGAATATATTCCAAACAATATCCAAAAACATCTTTCAAAACACATTTTAAAAACATTTTTTAAAAACACATTTCAAAACACATACCACACGGGGCCTAAATGGCTATAAAGAGATTTAAATCTAGAAAATAACTCATTAACAATTTGTTTAACTTCTTGCATAATTTTTTGAACATCTTCAGCTACATAGGTAGGATCATCAATAAAAATCTCACTAAGGCAATAATAATAGCCAATCAAAAATGATTCCAAAAAACTAAGTTTTTGACGATGATCGAAAACCGAAGCAACCAAATATGTTGTAGGAATTGTTTTATAATAAGCAATCCATTTTTTTGCCATCTCATGAACACATGGACCTAAAGTATCATGATCTTTATATTGATGCAATATACCAATAATATCACAAGCAGTGTGAATGAATAAATTAGATGTGGGATAATAAACACCCGATAAAATTTCAGTTGCATCTTTACAAATTTTTAAAACATGTATTAAGTTTGAACAAACATTCCACATACCAGGAAATAAAATAATATTGTCAACAGGATTACGAATAAAAAATGTACATAATAAAGTACTATATTATTTAGATGATTGTAATAAAGTATATGTTGAATTCCATCTATTTGGAACGTCTCTACTAAATATTTTTTGGCCATACACCATTTCCCTACAAAATTTTGCCTATAATTTCATCATTTAAGGATGTCCCCATAAAATACTAATGGCTTCTCTTATTGGTTTAACATGTATACTTAACATTTTTAAACCATCTTGAACAGCTAAATTCAAAACACGACATGCACATCTAATGTGAAAAAATTTTGCATTCATTATAGGTTCACAAGCTTCTTTCAATTTCACAATAGAAGCCGTATTAGCAGAGGCATTATCAAAACCAATTGAAAAAACCTTTTGACTCAACCCATATTCTTCAAAAATAGAACTTAACATCAAAAAAATATTTATTGCCATGTGGTCAACATCAAAATTACGAAAACCAATAGTTCTTTTTTGTAATTGCCAATTTTCATCAATCCAATGACAAGTTACACCCATATAACTATGTGTTTGCCACAAATTAAATATAAAAAGTTACACCCTTTATAATAATTTGTTTCTCTGTATACCCTTTGTCAATGATATGAAGCCTTATTTTTCAACTCTTTTCAAATAATTAAGTAATATTTTAGTATTTTGTCTAGCTTACAAAAAAATTGTAAAATCTTATAGTATTTGGTTTGATTATCAAAAGTAGCAATTTTTTTATTTTTTAAAAAAATTATTATTTTTTAAAAAAGGGAAATAACCGTAAAATATAAGTAAAGTAGAATGAGAGAAAAAGAGGCAAATAAAAAAAAAAGTAAAAACATAAACCTCCATTCCTGGTGGGTTTGGCTAATTCCTAAATTTGGGTTTCATTACCAAACCTTCATTCTCAAACCCACTAATCGAACATTTATATTTTCTATCATTCCATTCTTTGATTCTCAAACTCACGTACGAAACACCACCTAAATTTATTTCTTGCATTGATAGATTAAATGTATGAAATGCAAAATTTTGATTGAAAGTATGATACAGTAAAGTATTGAGTGAACTACCCAAAATATCACTTTACTTTACCACTATGTCCGTTTTTGTAACTAAACTTTTTTATTTCCCACAAATGTCACTATACTTATTAAAACGGGCCAAAAATGTCATATTTGGGGTTTTGGTTGTTAGTCTTGATGGAAGAGGTTACATGTGCTTTTCACATGCTATTTTTCAAACATATTTTTGTCCATTCATTATTAAAAGTTTTTTTTTAACCATTCTCTCCTCTTCTCCCCCTCTCCATCAAAACTCATTCACTGCCTAAAATCACCCTCCTCCTTCCTCCCCTCTCTCTCCTTAAAAGTGCAGCATGCGTAGTATTCTAAGAAAACAATTCAACAATCAATGCCCTTTTGCCAAAAAAATAAAAATAAAAAATATATCAATACCCTTTTTCATACCCTTCTTCAAATTCTCAATATCGACATCAAATTCCACTACAAGAAAAAAGGCCTTTGGTGACCGGACTCGTGGTGGCCGGAAATTCGGGGGTCACCAAATGGACCATTTGGTGACCATATTTTGGTTGGTCATTCCAAAATACTGTAAAGGGACTATTTGGTTACCAACTGAAACCGTCCGTCACCAAATCGGTCACCAAAGCCATGGCGGGAGAAATTCCCACCAAATTTTGGCTATTTGGTGACCAATTTTAGTGACCGAAATAGTTTCAGTCACGAAGTTGCCGGCCGTTAGTGTTTTGGTGTCCAACTAAATGGTCACTAAGTTGGTGACCAAATCTAGTGGTCACAGAACTATTTGGATATACATTTGGTGACCAAAAAGATATGATGGTCATGGTAATAATTTTTTGTTTTCAGGTCCCACGTATTTGTTTAGATTTAGTGACTGTGATTGGTGACCACATTTTGTATTGGTCACTAAAGTGTTCGGCATGTCCCATAAAGATTACACGTTATGGTAACATTAAAGAGTTACTGTTAGTGAACCCACTTAAACGGAATGAAATTGGTGACCAGATATGGTGACCAATTTGTTAGACAGTTACTAAATGAGTAATATGCCAAACGAAAATTACACGTGGCAGTGACCAATGTAAATATTGATCACCACAATGTGATAGTCTGGTAGGTCCCACAAAAAGTGTTGATCATTTAGTGACCGCATTAGTGACCGAAAATGTAGTGGTCACTTTAGTATTTCGTTTTTTCGGGGTCCCACATATATATGCATTTTTTGTGACCGAATAAAGTGCCAAAAAATTTTAATGGTCACCAATGCATTAGGGGATCCCATTAATATTATAAATGTGACACGTTTTGAAAGGGACCCACTGAAAAATCAGCACATTGGTTATCAAAATTGGTGACCAATATATTATTCGGTCACTAAAACATTTATTTAAAAAATAAAAATAGAATTTGCTATTGCAAGGATTGGAACCATTGCCCACTTGTGGAAAACTAAGTCTATTAACCATTGAACCAACAAGTTTTTTATGTTCAATATTCAGAACTTAAATATAATAACTAAACAATTTACTTAAAAAATAAAAATAGAATTTGCTCTTGCAAGGATTCGAACCATTGCCCACTTGTGGGCAAAACCAAGTCCATTAACCACTGAACCAACAAATCTTTTATATTCAATATTTAGAAATTAAATACTCCCTCTGTCCCATTCAAAGAGTCCTGTTTGTAATACTGAAAACAGTATTATAAATAGGACTCTTTGAATGGGACAGAGGGAGTGTAATAACTAACAATTTACTTAAAAAATAAAAATTGAATTTGCTTTCTAAGGGATTCAAACCCTTGCCCACTTGAAGAAAGCCAAGTCCATCAACCACTAAACCAAACAAAAAATTATTGATCAATAATCACAACTTAAATATAATAACCAAATAATTTACTTAAAAAATAAAAATTGATTTACTCTTGTAGGGATTAGAACCCTTGCCAACTTAAAGAGCCAAGTTCATTAACCACTAAACCAACAAGTGGTTTATGATCAATTCTCATAACTTAAATATCATAACTAAAACATTTACTTAAAAAATAAAAAAATATTTTGCTTTCCGGGATTCGAACCCTACACACTTGTATAAAGCCAAGTCCATCAACCACTGAACCAATAACTAATTTTTATTCTTTATTCACAACTTAAATATAATAACTAAATAGTTACTTAAAAAATAAAAATTAACCACTAAACTAACAAGTGACTTATGTTCAATTTTCAGAACTTAAATATAATAACAAACAATTTACTTTAAAAAATTAAAAAAAAAAATTTTGCTTTTGCGGGAATCGAACCCATATCAAACAATGGAAGCCCATGTCCACCAACCACTAATCCATGATTTATGTTCATCTTACATAACTTAAAGAAAATTATTTACATTAAAGGCTCTTTAATTTTTGATAATATAAATAAGGCACCCTAAAATTTTCAAACATTCCCCATAAGTTTTAATAATTTGAAATGATACTCTATTACGTACTATTTTAAAATTATTTTTACTTAAAGAGACAAAAAGATGTGTAAATCCCACAAGTTTATTGCAAATTACAATTTAGTACTTAAAGTATCAATTTCTTTTAATTTAATTTTTATTAACTAAAAGTTTATATTCTTTTGGTATGTTTCATGAAATGAGTTGAGAGGCGTAGTTTCTATGTTCAATTAAGTTAAAAAGACATAAAAAGAATATTATGTCCCTAAACTTTATTGTAAAATGCACTTTAGTAATTAAAGTATCAATTTCTTTCAATTTAGTCCTTATGAACTACAAGTTTAATTTCAATTAACTTAAAGAGAAATAAAAATACTATTATGTTCATAAAGTTTATATTAAAATGTACTCTAGTAATCAATTTCTTTCAATTTAGACCTTATTAACCACAAATTTATCTTCTTTTGGTATATTCTCATGAAAATCAACTAAGATGTATAGTTTCTAAGTTCAATTATATTAAACAGACATGAAATAACTATTATGTCCCTACAATTTATTGTAAAATGTACTCTAGTGAAGGTTTGTAAGCTCCCAAGTATTATTCTTCTCAATGGAATTAATTTCTTCATCCATTGCCTTCACCCAACAATTATCTCCAACAGCATCTGTAAAATTAATAGGATCACAATTTGCAAACAGAGCAAAATTCACAACATCCTCATCAGTCAAACTATCAACTTCATCCCCAACTACATAATCATTCAAATGAGCTGGCAGTTTTGACTCTTTGCGGACGTCCACTTGAGGTGGAAGCTGTAGAAGTGGAAGAATCACAAACTGGTTGTTGAACTAGCTGACACTGCTCTTCAGTTGCATTATCTCCACCAATATACACTGCTGATGATCGTTTTACAATTTCTGGTGCCTTCTTTTTCCAATCCCAAATTCTCCGTTCATCAAAAGTAACATCTCTGCTGATAATTACCTTCCCAGTATCAGGATTGAATAGTTTATACCCTTTAGTTTCACTATTATACCCAATAAAGACACATTCTTCTACCTTGTCATCCAACTTCTTCCGTATTGCATCCGGAACATGGCCATATGCAACACATCCAAATACTTTAAGATGGGAGATATTTGGTTTATTTCCTGACCAAATCTCATATGAAGTCTTCTTACCAATACTTTTTGTTGGACACCTATTTGACAAATAAACTGCACAAGCTACAGTTTCAGCCCAGAAATCCTTAGGCATACTTTTGGCCGTCATCATCGACCTTACCATATCCATTACTGTTCTGTTCTTTCTCTCTACAACACCATTCTGATGAGGAGTGTACCTGGCTGTCATCTGATGTTTAATCCCATGATTTTTAGAAAAATCATAGCACACCGTATACTCAGTGCCTCTATCAGTTCTCAGAGTTTTAATGGAACGCCCACTCTGCTTCTCAACATAAGTCTTGAAACTCTTGAAAATATCACATGCATCAGATTTAAATTTCAACAAATAAACCTAGGTCTTCCTACTAAAATCATCAATAAAAGTGATAAAATATTTGTTACCACCCCGAGAAGGAACATCAACAGAACATAAGTCAGAATGAATCAGCTCCAATGGCTGTTTTGCCCTCTAAACTTCACCTTTTGGAAAAGGCTCCCTGTGCTTCTTGCCCAAAACAAACGACTCACATTGTCTAGATTTAAAGTTAAGTGATGGCAATCCAGAAACAACATTATTCTTCACAATAAAGTTCACACCGCCAAAATGAAAGTGGCCAAATCTCATATGCCACAACCAACTCTCATCACAGCCAGTGGTAATAAAGTAAGCCGAATTATAATAGTTAAGAGTGATTGGAAATAACCTGTTATTGTTCATGTCTACCTTTGCAATCATCTCCATCCGTTCATCATGAATTGTGCAAATACCATGCCTAAAATTAATAATATAATTTTTCTCCTGCAACTGACCAAGACTTAACAAATTTTGACTAAGATTAGGCACATAATAGACATCACCTATTGCACTGCTCTTCCTATTTTTCAAAGTAATGGGAATACTATCTTTCCCAACAACATACATAACATGATTATTTTCAAATCTCACTGTATTCCTGTAGGTCTCATCAAAATAAATAAAAAAAAATTCTTTTCTCCCACACATATGATTACTACAGCTAGAATCAATGTACCACTTAGAACTTTTATCTTCTTCACCAGCACCAGCAATAAATAAAACAGTTTCTTGATTATCACCACTACTTTCAACTATTTGAGCATGTCCAGTATTGTTATTCTTAAGACCCCAGCAATCCTTTTTTATATGACCCAACTTTTCACAATTATAACATTTAATTTTAGACCTATCACGTTTTTACCCATTATTGTGAGCATCCGAATTAACCTTTGGTTGGTAAGAAAAATTACCTCTACCATGGCCTCTGCCTCTGAAGCTTTGACCGCCACGTCCTCTCCTTTGAGAATTCTGGCCCTGCTGATTGGTTTCACCACCATCGGATTCTTTAGGCTTATATACCAAAGCCTTCAATGCTTCTGATGCCTCATCAACAGACGGTCTGTCACATGACATCTCATATGTCACCAATTCTCCTTCCAAATCAACATAGGAAAAAGTGGAAAGATCTTTAATGGCCTCAATAATCTCCTTCTTTGTGTGAAATTTTGCAGTCAACGTCTGAAGAACTTTAGACACCATCTGCTCTTCTGTCACTTTATCAGGGTTGATCTTCATCTGACCAGCTATGAATTTTACCCTAGCCATGTATTCTTGCACCTTTTCATTAGGCTTCATCTCTGCCAACTCAAATTGTCTCCATAACTCCTGTAGTTTGACTCTTTGAACGTTTTTGCTTCCTTGATTGGTAACTTTTAACTTGTCCCAAAACTCCTTAGCTGTCTCTACCTCCATTAAACTTCTGCATATGTCTAATCCAACCTTCGTTCTTAAATAATAGAGTGCATGATTATTGTGAGAATGATTTTTCTCCAATTCTTTACTTCCCTCAGCTGTTGATTTTTCACCTTCCTTGTCTTTTTCAAGTTCTTCAAAACCTGGCTCAATTACATGCTAGATACCAACCATCTTGAAAAAATTCTCCATCAATTGACACCAAATTTCAAAATCATTTTTCCCATCAAAGACAAATACATGACACTCAGGAGGATTAAATAAAGAAGACATCTTGACTCCCAAAAAAATAACAGAGGCATCTGATACCAGATGTAGGATATAAAAATAATATATATCCAAAATAATATTAAAGAAATTAACGCACAGCGGAACGAAACTTCTTTGTAATAACAAATAATAAACAAACCTGCACGCACATAATCTGTGCGGTGCACCTAAGCCGAAACTTGGTCGAGAAACAACGCGAAGGCTATTCATTTCTCCTGTATCTCTTTGTAATTCTCTGCATCTCTTTGTATTTTTCTCTCTATCTCTTTGTATTTTTCTCTGTAATTACAATGATCACCCAATGCCTTTATTTATAGGCTAAACTATCCCTGAATCCTACACTGATTCAGATTGCAACTATTTCCTAAAATTATTAGGTTTCCTAAAACAAATACGAAACCAAACAGGAAACAAACGAATAGGAAACATAAACTGAATAGGAAATAGAAACTAATAGGAAACTTAGTTTAATTATTCTACAATTTTGTATAGAGGCTTTTATTGAGAGCTTTCTTTTCCTTTTAGTCCCCCTTCTATTCTTCACCATATGTAGAACATTTCTAGCATTCTAAACTTAAGTACCCAACCCTTTTTCCTATGGACGAATTAACATAACAACAATTCGAGCTTTGAAAGAACAATTAAGATGTATGAATTTTGAAGCAAAACTTAACCTAATAAAGATTTTATGAACAAGTTTATTGACTAATCTAATTACAGTGTTGAATCAACTAAAAAAAAAACTCATAGGAGTTGCAAAGAATTTAATTATGAATTAATCTATTTTCAGTGTTGTTTGGCCTGGCCTAGCCCAGCGGGTCTACCCGGTCTGCCCGCGACCTATAGGCCTTGCCGGGCCAAATTATAAGGGAAACCCGGATGAGATCAGACCCAGTCAAACCCGGTCAAGACCCGGGGCGGACCAGGAACAGGGTCGACCCGGTTTTCCTTTTTTTTTTTTCCCTAATTAAGGGACTTTTTAAAAATTTTGGCTTTAGGGGGATTGAACCTTGGTCTTCAATATAAACAACAAGAGTACTTACCACTAAATCATAATGACTTATTTGATTACTTTTGTGAAAAATAGTATTTAACTCATATTTTAATATGAATCATGCACTTTCTAATAATAATATATTAATTGAACCATCTAAACTAATGTTAATCTCATTGTAATTCCTTACATTTATAATTTTAAGTCTATAATTGTTTATTAGTTGTTTTATTTTCATTTAAAGCTTGTTTAATTTTGTCATGAATAAATCTAAAATATGTTTTCATTTCTTTTACATCAAATTTTATCTTTTTTTCCTAAGAAAATGTAGTAATATAATTTTATATAATTTTTAGAATATAACTAATATTTTATAATTTATTAACTTATTGAGTTTTATAGTAATGAATTTTAGTGTCTAAGATAGTTGTAAAATTCAAAAATATATATAATTGTTGTGATTAAAATATATTTTAACTAATATTATTTATATTATATATATTTATTTATTTATGACGTCACCCGGGTTGACCCCCGGTTGACCCTCCGGGTCGTGCGACCCTTGGGCTTCGCCGGGCCGGGCCAAACAACATTGGGTTTTTTATGCTTTTGGCTTGGCTTAATCTTTCATTGGCGATTTGTTGTTGATCTTACTTAACACTCCTAAGTTGTTCTAACAATTGGTGAGGATTTTTTCGCTGTTTGCTTTATTAAAACCTGGTTCCTCCCAACAAAAAGTAACAATCATATAAACTACAGAAGATCATCTCCTTCACATTTGTTGATATTGCAGTGCCACTAGCAAATATCACTCAAGATTGAACTTCTTTTCTCGAAGCTCTAAGACCACTTCATTTTTCATTCTCACCCACAATTAAGAGCCCCCAATTCAAACTTCTTGTCTTGCAATTCCTTCGATAATTAACATAATCTTTAACAATTTTGATGATGCCTTTTTGCCAGGTCCCAATCTTCCCATATTTTGCAATGAACTCCTTCATGGCCTCCTTGTCACCAGGATATATGGAAATTTTTTACGTTTGTAAAGGTAAGCCAGTTCATTTTCTCTACCCTGCCCTTGTTCTTTCCCACCTTCTCCAAGTCCAACATTCCTTGCAGCCACGTATCTTCCTATGATCTGTTTTTTGGGCAATGGCATGGTCTATATAATTGTGCACAGGCTAAAAGCAACAACACCATAATAACAACCTGAAGCAGTACATAACTTATCACCAGCGGTTTTAGCAAAGACACAGCGTCATTGGCGACCCTTTCGGAGAAGCACGACATATGGTAGCATGTCTGGGTACAACGTTTTTGGAGGCTATCTCTATAGAAATATATTTAATTGAGTATAAATAATGGCATGCTTTTCCATTGAGTAAAATCTCTTATTTATAGCTAACCTTTACACATATGATATGAACAAATTAATTACAGGAATGATTTTAGGGATACAACATTAATGCAAGGAGGATTGCATGGAGAGGATAATGGGATAAGAGTTTGACTGATACGGCTGACTTCAGGGGACGACCTGGGGGACTGACCTCGGCTTCCCAAACTCTTATCTCTAATATGCCCCCGCAAGTTGGATGTCCATGAGAAGGGACCAATCTTGATAAGCAAGTCTTGAAATCTGGACCGGGACAGTGGTTTGGTGAGTGCATCAACTAGTTAGTCCGCCGAGAAGACATGTGTGACTCGTAAAGTGCTATTTTGAACTTGTTCACGAATAAAGTGAAAGTCAAGGGCCACATGCTTTATGCGCGAATGGAATACGGGATTGGAGCAGAGGTTTGTTGCCCCCACATTATCACAGTAGATGACCGGTTGTTGGGGGAGTGAGACTGCCAGTTCACCGAGAAGGGAGGTGATCCAGCTGACCTTAACTATCGTCGAGGTCATGGTAGTCAGTATCCCGATACGTATCGTACTATCCTACGATACTACGATTCGGGAAAGGGTAATCGATACAGTATCCCATAGGATCCTTTTATACGTAGTATCCCATTGGATCTTTAGGATCCTGCAAAGGATCGTAGGATCTTACGATCCTATGGCGATACTGTTTTTTAAATATCCATTATAAATCTAAGGTTCAATATATTTTTTTTACACAATCATTTCATGTCTTTGTTCATAGCCTAGTGGTTGGTTAAGTAACCCTTAGTTTATTGAACTAGAGTTCAAAAACCTACTAGATTGTACAACTATAGTCTCAAAGTACTACGTTATAATTTATTATTGTTTTTTTGCATATAGATCCAATTTATAGGTATTCTAATATTGCAATTATGATATATGATAGGTGTCCTTTAGCTGCTGAATTTTAGAGCATATTTGTGGCAAATCTCACAGGTATGTGCTAGTTTTTGTAAGATAAATGCAGGTTTTAGGAAGAAGAACAATTAGAGAAAGTAGGATGCAAAAGAGGATGAAAAAGGCTCATAAGCCCAAAGAAGCAATGAATGGAGGCCGTATTCATGTTCATGCATGCAAGAGGAACAAGTAGGCCAAAGTTGAAGGAGCCCAAATGCAATGAGCAGTCCAGCCCAAAGAAGAGAAGGAAGTCCAATGAAGAAAATAGGCAATTGCCTAATTAATTGATCACCCGTATAAAGCAATTGGAATGGAATTTAGATTCTTTAATTGCCAACATTGGTGGTGCGCGTGGAAGAAGGAATTGTTTCCTAATACATTTATCCTTCTTTGTTTTGGAGATTATTTTTAGTAGTTTCCCACTTGGAATTTAGTTTTAGTAATTTCTTGATTGGATTAGTACTTTTACTGTATTTGATAGGGTTAACGACGGTTCCAATTTGATAGGACCGTCGTTAACCCTATCAAATACAGTAAAAGTACTGTATAAACCTGCAACAAATAGTTATAAGTAGCACAATGATAACAGGGTAGATCCCAAAGGGAACGGACTGCTTAAAATCACAAAACCTATTAAATCCCAAACAGTTTTGGTTTGCAACCACCTTTGGTGCTCAGAGAGACTTTGTAAAATATTAGTGAAAACTAAATAACAAACTTAAATCAAGAAAGAGAGTTTAATCAATGCAATAAAGTATTCCAGCAATATGTAAATAATAATAATCACGTGCATGTTAATCATATATTAAATAGCATGTCATCAACCAGTTATAGATTACCGTGAATCCGCACAGACATAACCCAATCTCTCCTTACTTTATCGACAATTACCGTGAATCCGCAAAGACATAATTGCTACTCTAATTAACAAGGAACATGCCGTAAGGCATTGACACCTATTAACCAAGTTAACAGCCTTAAGATTTAGGGAAACCCGATTTTAGTTATTCTTATTGAATTAACATCTAAGAATTACTAACCCCTTATTCTCTATTACCTGAAGGTAACTTTACCACTAATTAATCTTGCCCAATAAATATTATGTTATTTAACTGAGAATTAATTGGCTCTACCTATTTTAACTAAGGTGATCAATCTCAATTAAATATCAGTAATCAAAGTTATGAGTAAAGAATAAGAAGGAACACATGCAATTTAAGTTAAGAGCAATTCGATTTCATAACATGCCCGGATTAATTGCTATTACATTATGCTAGAATATATAATTTAGCTACTCATATTTAAACTAACTATGCACATAATTATTTTACGATTCATACTGAAAATAATCGAAAAGAATAAAATAAATAAGGAATAAATACTTGAATTACGATCTGAAAATAATCCCCTGAGTAAGCTACCGCCCGTTAGGGCTAACGAAACCTCTCCTGGACAGAAATCCTCAAATCACAGAAATAGAAAACTACTGCTACTTGCTCTGAACTAGCTACGAAAGTATAAGATAAAATTCTACTGAAAAAGCGTGTCTTTCTCCTCTCCCTTCCATCCCTATAAATAGGAGTAGAATGGGGAGTAGAAAATAAGATACTAATCCAATCAGAAATTACTAAAGCTAAATTTCAAGTGGGAAACTACTAAAAATAATCTCTAAAACAAAGAAGGATAAATGTATTAGGAAACAATTCCTTCTTCCAGGCGCACCACCAATGTTGGCAATTAAAGAATCCAAATTCCATTATAATTGCTTTCTACGGGTGATCAATTAATTAGGCAATTGCCTATTTTCTTCATTGGGCTTCTTTCTCTTCTTTGGGCTGGACTGCTCATTACATTTGGGCTCCTTCAACTTTGGCCTACTTGTTCCTCTTGCATGCATGAACATGAATACTGCCTCCATTCATTGCTTCTTTGGGCTTATGAGCCCTTTTCATCCTCTTTTGCATCCTACTTTCTCTAATTGTTCTTCTTCCTAAAATCTGCATTTATCTTACAAAAACTAGCACATACCCGTGAGATTTGCCGCAAATATGCTCTAAAATTCAGCAGCTAAAGGACACCCATCAAATATCCCCACACTTGAATGACGCTTGTCCTCAAGCGTGAAGTGAACAATCAGACTCAGTCCTCTTTTCTTTCCCTTTTTTACGTAACAAAAAACACAAAGACACAAACACAAGAACAGAAAAGACACAAAACTTGAACAGACCTAAAAGAAACATAATAGAAAAAACAAACAATGAGTATTTTAACAAACTCAACAGTCAAAACACGACTCACATGACACAATGACACCACATAAACACAGGATTACACTGCCCAAATTCCTCATGTCAATTCTACTTGCACCACAAGATTCACTTTTTAATCACAGACTATGCAAACTCTACTATTCCACCAAACAAACCATACCAAGTCAGTTTAACACAGTTTATGCACAAATTTCCAAGAAGCACTCTTATGGGTAGTAAAACACACAACTCACAATTAAGAAAATTAGGACAAGTGATTCATCCCTAATCTAGTCAAAACTCAAAAGCTTGATAACTGACCATCTCCACAGTAAAGATTGAGTAATGCACAGATGTTAAGAACAACCTTTTATTCAGAGGGACGCAATGGGGCCAAGGGATTTTTATTTATTTGGTCGGGCCCTATGGGGTTCTAATTCACCTGCAAAATTCAACAAATAGTGTGCATGCATATAGAACCTGCTGCTCTTTTTATTTGGACATCAACTCCACTTCCTGCTTTTCCTGACCTAGAGCCACAACATTTAGCTCTTTCTTTAATTATTCAAGCAGTGACAATCACCAAAAACTTTTCCTGAACTTGATTAAAAATTTAGCACATAATCTCCAAAATCCAGTCCTTTAAACTTATTCTGCAAACGTATTCAAAACATAACCAGCTCTTATTGTTTATTTCATCATCTTTTTTTTCTTTTCTTTCTCAAATGTGGACTCATTTTCTTACCACAGCAGAACTGATTCTTCATATAATTTTAGCAGATACAAAAGGAAACAGAACTGGACTCCACAAATTATACCTCATGACCTCTTCTCTGTCGCAGCATCAATACATAATTACCATGCAGCATGCACACCAAGGGTAAGAAAGGATTTACTCAAAACAGGCCTTGGCTAACTTTTACTGACTTAGAATTGAAAGGTCAAGGCTTCAACTTGCTGACTAAAAGGTATTTTTCTGTATAGGACGGTTCAGAATTTCAAGCCAAAAAGGGTATATCTTAGAAAAAGTCCCCCATCATCCAACCATGCATTACTCAATAAACCATTTTGACAGTCTAGCAGGCAAACCAAAGAGATTCTCATGCAAAACATCCAGTGCGGCTCAGAATTTATTTAGTAGGCTATAGAAACGGGATTTCATGCATAACTTGTATTAAAATAACTGCAAATCACATCCACAAGAATAAGCATAGTAATTGATTAACAGGATATCTATGTTACTTATTTCATATTAACATTCAGATTTTGGGCAGAATCCTGGACTTCACACACACACACTAGATATAACATGGCTCCAAAGATATAAACAAGACACAGGAAAAACTCTCAAAACATCCTCACACTTAAAATAATGCTTGCCCTCAAGCATACATTAAAATTAACTAAGACCATATGAGCCATGTTACAAACTTACTGGACCATATATAGACAACACAACTATGGAAAACAAAAACAAAAACAACACAAAACAAAACTAGAAAACAACACATGAAACAAAACAAAAGTGATACTAGAGAAAGACTTACTGGGGAAACATGGCGTTGCCTACTACATAGAGGCGGGATTCAGATTCTTCATCAATGGTAACACACGAAATTGCAGATTTAGTACTGAAAATTTCATACCTTTTCTGCTGTTCCTCCTCAGTGAAAGTCAAGAACGGGGCAAGTTGATCCCATGTAGAAGTGTCAGCCATGGCCCCAGGTTGATGTGGCTCCGGAGAGGTTGGTCCACTTGTTCCTCTTGCATGCATGAACATGAATACTGCCTCCATTCATTGCTTCTTTGGGCTTATGAGCCCTTTTCATCCTCTTTTGCATCCTACTTTCTCTAATTGTTCTTCTTCCTAAAACCTGCATTTATCTTACAAAAACTAGTACATACCCGTGAGATTTGCCACAAATATGCTCTAAAATTCAGCAGCTAAAGGACACCTATCAATATATACAAGCAATATGAGCTTGTATGATCAATTTTACCCGTTTTTTGTGGGTCTTACGATCCTACGATACGATCCTATCGATCCTGCATGGGATCCCGATCCTACTCTCCAAAACAATCCTGTGTGGTATCCCGATACTGACTACTTTGGTCGAGGGACAGACCGATATTCAGCTTCGGTGGAAGAGCGAACAATAGTGCACTATTTCTTCGAGCTCTACGATATAGGGTTGCGGCCGAGGTACACAATGTAAGCACTTGTGGAGGTAAAGTCATCATTATTGCCCGCCCAGTCAGCATCAGAGTATGCGTGGAGGGCAAGAGGTGACTGGTGGTGGAGAAAGATGCCACGATCAATATTGCCACAGAGATGCCACATTCCAATGATCAGTGGTGGGACGATGCATGTATTGGGACAACTTGTTGACCATATATGCAATGTCTGGTCAGGTGAGTGTCAGATATTGGAGACTGCCAACCACAGCTCAGAACTCAGTGGGGTCGGAGAGGGCCAAACCAGTGTGGAGTGTGAGAGTGGGTGATGTGGCAAGGGGAGTGGCAACCGGACGAGCATCAGTCATCTTTGTTTAAGCCAAAATTTCAGAAATGTAGCGACACTGGGAGAGTAGTAGCTCACGAGGTTGAGAAGTGACCTTAATCCCAAGGAAGTAGTGTAGGGAGCCGAGGTCTTTAAGAGAGGAGCTAGGGGCAAGAGTAGAGATGAAGGCCTGAACTTTAGCTGTATTGTTACCTGTAATGATGATGTCACCCACATAGACAAGGAGCAGAAGGGTGGTACTGGTGACCTTGAATATGAACAATGAGGTGTGGGCAACAGAGTTCCTGAAGTGGGATGCAAGTTGGAAGTGGCGAAGTTCATTGTACCATGCCCGAGGAGCTTACTTGAGCCCGTATATCGCCTTTCGCAGCCTGCAGACATGGTGAGGGTTGTCGGCATCAACAAAGCCTTGGGGCTGAGCCAAGTAAACTGCATCTGTAAGGGTGCCTTGAAGAAAGGCATTGTTGACGTCAAGCTGGCGTAGGTCCCATCCCCAGCTGATGGCAAGTGAGAGAACTAGACAAATGGTGGTTGGTTTGACCATCGAGCTAAACGTTTCATGATAATCCACACCTGGCCATTGATGGAAGCCTTTGGCTACCAAGCGAGCCTTGTACCTGTCAACAGAACCATTAGATAACCTTTTTATACGAAAAATCCATTTGCACCCCACAATATTCTGCTCAGCTGAGGGAGGGACCAGCTCCCAAGTCCCATTCCGAACTAAGGCATCAAACTCCTCGGACATTGGTTGGCGCCAGGGGATATCTTTGAGAGCTTGAGTCACATAGGCTAGCTCAAGGTGGGTGACAAGTTGGGCCGAGAGGGTCAGTTTACGGTTCGGTTGGTGAATGTTGTTCTGAGAGAGAGTGATTACCGTAGAGGTGCGAATTGGAGGTGGTAGTAAGGCCAGTGGGCGAGGGGGAGGTGGTGATGAGGGTGAGGGATGAGACGAGGTTGAGGGAGAGGCCGAGACCGAGGTGGAGGCTGAGTGGGAGGTCGGGGTTAAGGGGACAAGGTCAAGGCCGGGGACAAGGTAAAGGTCGGGGACGAGGTCGAGGCCGGGGTTGAGGTCGAGGCTTTGGAGGGGGTCGTGACCTGGGATGGGTTAAGGCCTAGGACGAGGTCGAGGCCTGGGTTGCTGAGGCTCAGACATCCGGTGTGGTAGAGTTGACTGGCAAGGAGCCACTGGAACAATATGCAGATGATGTGTAGGCGGCCGGATACCTCGAACGACCGTGAGCCAGTGTTCGAATTTGCTGTCGCGTATTTGGCATACTTGCTAGCGAGTGCCCAAATGCGACTCTCATATTTAGGCGGCCGGATGTTTGCGGTCGTTTGAATTATATACTTGATTCCTTGAATCCGGGGTTCCATTGCTGCGAGCCCTAGGGCCTTCTTATTACAAGGCTCGGTTTTCTCACTCCGACGACCCTCACAGGCCTTCTTATCACTATTATGGGTATTCTTATTATGGGCTCTTGTATACCTTTTTGTTACAGGTCTTTTTGGGCCTTCTATACTATGAAATTTCAAGTTCTAAATCTTCAACGAGATACGATCCAGAACTTGGGGGGACTAGTTGGTGTGCCCGGTTTGCCCTTTGGCCCAACCTGAGGCCCAATAACTAAATTACAATCCTGTCCAAGTTGGCCCACCAATGGAAGACTATTTATATCAGGACGAAAAAAGGAGACGGAGGCAATAAACTTGCAGACAATCTCACGCCTCGACCAGTGGGCAATGACCGGATCCCTCACTCTATAAATAGGAACCTTCATCCCTATTGGTAGATGACTCTCTCTTCTTGGGACTACTTTTCTCTCTAGTTTTACTATATTTCTCCTATGTCTAAAATCCTGCCTTTGGCATCGGAGCTTAACCGGGGGACTTCCCCCGCTAGTACAGGTGTCGGAGATGACGAGTCGGAGCGGATCTGACCCGAAAACCCTCACCGGCAAACACGGCTTCGTCAGCTAGCTAGTTTAAACAACCAAATTTCAAGTACTGAAAACATATATAAATCATGATGTTGCAAATAATTTACCTGAAAATATACCAACTCCTATAGCTACCAAAACCAAATTTCTAACCCAAAACGGAATGCAAAGAAACAAACTAAACTACAATATACATGAAAATAAAACTGCCATTCAATCCATAATTAATTTTAAGGATGAAAAATAGGACCTTTTTCTGTCTTAATTAGGACTCGAAGTCCTTTCTGATAACTACTCAATCGATCACCAATCGTTCGAGAAAAGGGATATACCAACTCAATCGATCACCATAAGCGGCTGAACAAAACAGGGACACAACCCTTAACGTAACCTCTATGCGACCCGATTCAAACCCGAAACCATCTATTTTCGATCATCAGAATTCAGTCATTGGTCCTCTCACAAGCTGAACTAGGACCAGCACCACTGCTATATGAATTTCCCCTTATGAAAGATGCGCGACCTTCAAAAATGAAATCTCGATATTTATTGTATCACTTAAACTGATCATAAAATAGGAAAATGAATTTATTTACAGAGCATAAAAGACTGAATAATTAGAAAGTTGATTAATTTTACTGGTTAATTAAACTGAAACCTGTACCAGATGATCTTCCATACAAGCGACCCACTGAACTAAACTGCGGTTCCTTGTTCTTCCTTAACTCATCCGGCTTTATGTCGCTAACAGATCAAGGAAACCATGAAAAAGAAATCGACAGATAAGAATTAATACATTCTCCCCTAGCTATATATTTAAAAGCAGTAATATATATATTGGATGAAATATGTAAGTCTACCCAAATGTGGAAACTTAATTGAATGAGATGAAAGATTACCATTTGTTCATGTATGGGGAGCTCATTCAGATCCCAGGGATGTTCTTTACGGCCTTGATTCATGGGAAAAGCCTTAAATTCTCTTTGATTTGATTCTTCCTCGTAGCCAAACGACTAAGCTGAGAAAGATCCAGACCGGGTTTGATAGACCCACTGAAAGATACTGGGCAGAAAGCTGTAGCCAACAAATAGACTGATGGAACCGGAAATGGTTAAAGAGATGGATTCAAACTGGAGAAGTCAAGCACTTGAGTCTGCTGCTTGTACTTTTTGTGGCTGACAGGAGGAGAACTATCACGTTTGCGCCTCAGACGTTCGGTATTTGCACCGATAAATAAGCCTTGATCACTACTAGCAGGTAACAAAACAAATTAAAATACAATTACAATCCGCTCAAATCCATAGAGATTAATTGATCAAAGAAAGGAAAAGTATATATATCCGCAAACAGAATATTCCGCTAAAACCAAAGGGTACTCTATTTATATTAAAAAAAGAAAAAATAATAATAATTAAGTAATAATATAGAGAAAGAGTAGTATATAGAAAATTAGAAAATTAGAAAATTAAAGATAAAGAATGCACAATAAATAATAATAATACAAAAGAAAATGTAAAATTGTGCATGTCGATCCGCATTGCCAACAACAAAAAATGGGTAATAGAGGTCCATATATTAGAGTCCTTATTTTAACTAACACATTAGACTCCTGGCCTAAAAAAATTATTTGGGCCTAAGGGTTGGTTAAGAAAATTTGCCATAAGCCTAAAGTGCTATGACGGACTACATAAACGAAGATATCTCCCACACTCACAAACTTTAACCCCATTAGTTCGCACTACAAATGACTGAAATTCAAAAAAAAAAGAAAAAAAAGAAAGAGAAATGGCTAGTTATTTCCCTCCTTGAAAAAACCTCAACTTCAACAGAAACACTGCTAAGCAAAATGAAACTAATAAATTAAGGCCGCACACAATAAAATGCGCTGAGATAATAAATACAAAAACAACAATTGAAAACAAAACAAAAGGTTTTAAATAAATATGAAATTAATTTCAATATATGCATCAACCTCCGTACCCTGTCTCCGCCATCACCCCCACGACGACTATTAACAAGAAAGCTGTAACAATACAAAAATTAGATTAGACATGTCGCCACAAGCCCTAAACGAATCGTCATTACCACCCCCACCAACACAACTTTTAACCATAGTAGCCACCAGCACTTCCGCTTTCGAATAGTGTAAACCTCAAACATTTGAAATACACTAGGGGAGAAAAAAACTTACCTTGACATGGCTAAAATTGGAGCTTTCTCTGTCAACTTGGAAGGAAATAGCTCTCGGACGTCGGTAAATGAATTCAAAATTGTCGGAGGGCAGAACGCTGGTGAAGTGAGTTTTTTTCTTTTTGGTTTTGAGGAGGGGACAGGGCCGCTGGAGGGTGAGTTTTTGTTTTTATTTATTTATTTTTTTTGTGCGGAGGGGAGAGCATGGGTGGAGGGTGAGTTTTTTCATATATATATATATATATATATATATTACACTGATAATATTTACTTTTAACCCCTTATATTTTGAGTAGTTACAGTTTGCCTCCTTGTGTAATTAAAACTAACACTTTGTCCCTCTTAACTTTGGTCAAAGGAGAAAAACTACTAAAAAGATTTCTATGTCCTTTTTCCATTTAAACCTTACCCTCACAATCTTAAAACGGTTATGCAATTAGTCTAATTACCCTTAATATTTGACCCTATATTTCCTTTCTTTTGCCTTTTTTTTTTTCACTTCCTCTTTCTTCTTCATCTTTTCAGTTATTCAATTTCTCCTCCATGCGCCATGTGTATGCAAGTCATGTGTTCTGTTTCTTCCCTAGAAAAACCAATCTCTCCATACAAAAAAGAGCCTTCGCCGCCAATGGCATTATAAATCGCCATCCTTCCCTTTCAAGAGTAGACTCCTCTGAGATTACTTCGTCAATCCTCCATCGATAAACTTGTACAATAACAATACCAGCACGGGTCTTCTCCAAGTTTCTCTTCTTCTACCTAGGGTGTTAACGAGCTGAATCGAGTCGAGTTTTTACGTGTTTATATATTGTTTATTTATTTATCGAGGCTAAAATCTTGTTTATGTTCGTTAATTTATTAATCAAGCCGAACTGAAATTGTTCGTGAACATTCGTATGCATTCTATTTCGTATTAACTAACAAAAATTGTAATGTTTAGTTAATTTAATTTACTATATCAACTTAATAAAAATTCGAATTCAATTTAAACTCATATATTGATATCTATGTACATATAAATATATATATATATATAAAGATTCAATTATTTGTATTATTTAAAATTTTAATGTTGTATATAGTTATTTTATTTATATTATGCAATTAATATTTTATCGAGAATGTTCACGAACGTTAACGAGTTTTCAATACCTTGTTCGTGTTTCGTTTATTATCGAGCGTAAAAGTCGTGTTCGTGATCATTTTTATCGACTCGCTCTCGAATTTGTTCGTAAATGTTCGTGTTCATTTTCAGCCCTAAGTCCACATAATTAAACCCCTTTTCATTTCTTTCCTCCTATTTTCTCAATCCCACACAGCATCATAAACAACTTCCCCTTCTCCCCCTTCCACCAAACCAAACAATGGTATTATTAATGTCAAGCTTCTCTTTGTTTTCGCCCACCAACGCCACCAGAAAGCCCACGAAGTTGAAACCCATTAAAAATCCCATCAAGGTAGAACCTTCAAAACCTTTGGGGCCAGACCCGAAACATCTCCCAAATATTAATTAGCAGTACTCATAATAAACATCAGGTCAACTGGCGTCACAACTAGGGGTGACAAAAAAATCCACTAACTCAAAAATCGCCCAAATTTATTAGGTATTAACAAAATAAAACTCACTTAAAATAAGAATGAGTTGGGTGAGCTTGGACTAAATATGTAATGGGCAGGTTTAGGGTAACCCATTAGGTACCCTAAAACCCGCCCATCATGGGTACCAAAAATACCCATCCAAAACTACCCTTAAAAGTATAACAAAAACCCAACAACTCACTTATTTTAGTGGGTCCATTTTATTTTTTTGTTCAAAAATATTTTTTTTTCTTATTTATTTTTCGTGTCCTACAATTATTTTACGTTTTTTTCTCCTATTTATTCTTTTATAATATTTTTAAATTACCCACTTAAATACTAATTCAAAATTCATTCGGGCTTAGGCTCGGGTTTAGGGCTGGGCCGATTCAGTTCTGGCCCAGTTCTGGACCGATTTCTGGCCGGGCCCAGTTTTGGGCCTCGGGTCCAGTTTCGGCCCAGGCCCAGTTTCGGGTCTCGGGTCCAATTTTGGGCCGGGCCCATTTTTGGCCCGGGCCCAATTTCGAGCCTCGGGTCCAGTTTCGGCCCGGGCCCAGTTTGGGGCCTCGGGTCCAATTTCGGGCCTCGGGTCCACTTTCGGCCCGGGCCCAATTTTGGGCCTCGGATCGGGGCATGCACGGGTTTATATAAATATAAAAAAATTAAAAATTGTGTTTGGAAAAAAAATTTACGTATGATTAAATATAAAAGTATACAAAATTTAGTATTTCAAATTTTAGAATAGATTCAAAAAATTAAAATTCGCTTTAAAAAAAATTAAAATGAAATTAAAAAAAATTTTAAAAATTTATTAAATAAGCTTTACATTTTTGTATAATGGGTATTATGGGTACCCATGGATACCCATAATTACCCATTACCCATTTGAGTTAAAACCATTAATTGAATTGGTAATGGGTACCCATTACACATTAACTTAACACCCATTTAATACCCGTCCAACCCTCCCGTTTCACACCCCTAGTCACAACCCTGTCAACCTTACGCCGTCGTCTGGGTTGACCCTGCTACCATATGGTCCACCAGAGTCAACGACGAGGGCGATACTAGTCCTTTTTGGGACGAAACGCTCCTCATCCTCCCTTTCAATCCTCCGACCGACGGCTCCACCCTTTACATCGACGTCGTCCACGCTAACGCCAGTTATGCCACTGAGGATACCAAACCACTGATTGGGTCCTCCTGCTTCCGCCTCTGTGGTACTGTCAATGAGGACGAACTGGGCAGCCATGTCGATCGAGGTTGGAACTCAAGCGCCCCTCCGGCTGGTCGGCAGGGGAAATTGAAAGTCGGTTTAGGCGTGTGGGATTTGGTGTTCACAGAAATTTGCTACGGAAACTAGAATTTTTTTTTTTTTTTTTAAGTTAGTGAGGATATTTTTGTCTAAAATATTTAATCTGAATAATGATAAACTCAGCAACAAATCATACAACTTTTTTGATAGCAACTCATGTGGCAGGCATTCATTGGTTACATTTTTATTAATATTACATAATTGACCAATGAATACATGCCACATGAGTTGCTATAAAGTTATGATTTATTGTTGAGTTTAGCATCACTCTTTTAGTTTATATACAATTTATGACATTATACTTTATTTGGGGTAATTTTGTCTTTCAATATTATTCTCTTTCAACTGTTAGTCAAAGGGGGTAAAATGTTCATTTTATTAATACATGGGGCAAACTGTAACTAGCTTAGAACACAGGGGTGTTTAAATTAACTAAACCTTTTATTAATTATAGTTTGGTTGTTCAATTAATGTTATAAAAAAAAACGCATAAGGATTTTATGTCATTTATTACTTTCATTTTAATTTTTTTATAAGTACTTATTACTTTCATTTACTCCAACTGATATGTGTTGTTGACCAAAAATTAAACTTTACGAAGAGGAAAGACTTTATAACGTATTCTAGGTGGTAATAAGATGACATATGTCTCAATTTGGTTATTTACTTGATCAGTTTGAGATTTTGTCAAGAAAAATAAACACTTGCCAATTGAATAGTGAATCTTCATTATAAATTAAGTTAGAGATTTGAAAATTATTTTAACTAAAGATGTACATATGAGTTTTTTAATATATGAGTTTGTTATAACATTTACTCGCTAATCTCACTAAAATTGTCTCGCTTATAAAATTTACAATTTTTATGGTTCTAAAATACAACACAAGTATCTTTTTCGTAAAATTATCACAGGTACACAAGTATCATTTGTTTGTTTATTTATTTGTATTTAAAGGGATAATTTTCAAAAGTATTATTCCCTCCGTTCTATTAGAAGGGTCCAGTTTTATTAGTGTACAACTTATCAAGATACAAGACCTAAAATAGATAATTTAACACACTTTCTTTCATTTATATTCTTACATATTAAGTATGGACTAATTGTTCACCACACATAATTACATTAGTAAGGGTATGGGGAGTAAAAAATTGAAAGTGGACTTTTTTATTGGAACAAAAAATACTTCTCAAACTGGACCTTTCTAATGAAACAGAGAGAGCACTAATACTCGTGTATTTTTCACAAGTATTTGCTTATTTATAATGTCAGCATAAAATATAAAAATAAAAATAAATGTGTATCAGTACTGTTTACGTAAACAGCAATTTCATATATAAATTCATTTTACAGTAAACTAACCCTTAATGAAGTCTTGAGATTCTACGTACGTACAAGCATTAACGTAAGTGTAACGTACGTACAAGCATTAATGTAAGTTTAAGTGCTAACATTTATTTATCTTTAACAGACCATTGACTTTTGGTTATTCTTCATTTTTTTTCTTTTTTTTTTTTTGATATTAGTTATTCTTCATTAATGTATGACTTTGTTACAACGGCATTTATTGTTTTGAATTATTTTCTATTAAGCACTCCTTCTGTTTTCTAAAGAGTGTATTGTTACAGATTTGCATATAAATTAATAAAGTGGGAAAAATTCTTCTCTTACCCCTACTAAATTCCCTTATTTAACTACAAACTTAATAAGAACTGTGTAATGTATATACATTTGGAAAGAGAGTGTAATGAATAGATCAATTAAATTAGGGATAAAATAAGAAATCTTTTAACATTTTGCATTGAAGTTTGAAAAGGAACACTCTTTAAAGAACAAGAAAAAATCCTTAAAAAGACGGTCTTTAGAGAACAGAGAGAGGATTCAGTTGGCATTTAATAGTTCTCAGATTAACTTACTTTTATCTCGAAAATTAGGTGAGTCCAAAAATTAAAAGTTTTATTTTGTTCTTTTGATGATGATTGAGAAATTCCTCAACTATTATTTTTTATATTTAATTTATCTATGAAACTAAAATTAATAAAAAGAACAAAGTTAACTTTAAATGCTTTTTTTTTTTTTTTAAGTAGGATTTTTATAACGGATTGACATTGCATGCGTGGAAAATGAATTTTTATTGGTGAATGCATGCATATATATGAATGTCTGAGTCAGAAAAGATGGCAATTGACCAAGCATGCAATTGATATTGGCTCTTGACTAAGAAAATTTGTTAGTCTACTTTGTCCTATGTATTCTTGAAGAAATTCAAGAAATAATCATTTGCTATATAAAATTTTTTCCTTCCTTATTTTCTTTAAAACAAGATATAAGGGCCTGATCGTTTTGATGTAGTTTCGAAAACATGTTAAAGAAAAATTTTTTATCGTAAAACGTGTATCAAAAATATAAAAATTATAGTTAAATAGTAAAAAGTTATATTAAAAATGATGAAAAATTTTACTATAATATATTAGATTTGTCATAAAAATCAAAAACAAAATTGAAATACATAAAGAAAAGATGAAAACAAACAAAGAAGTCCTTAATAAATAATTATAATGTCAAAACTTAATTTAATAATTGTTACATGTAGTCCTAGAAATTAAACGACTCCTTCTGTTTCATTCAAAAAATGAACTTTGGAATAGTGAAATAGTATTAGAAGTGGATTTTTTCAATAGAACATATGTAATATATAGCTTCATATAGGTTTGGAAAACAATTGAGAGCTGAAGAAACAAATTAACAATCGAGTGACAAATAAACTAACCTTGTATAGACAGTTACTTCCCTATAGAATAATTTTAGTGGCAGTTACTTCCTATATTTTAAAATTTTATAGTCAATCCACTATATATATTTGCAAACTATTTCGTTAACAAAAACTAGAAATCGATATGTTTAATATTAAAATATATGAAATAGTGAAATTAACCTTATGACATTATTTTTTTTAAAAAAATCATATTATTTGAGCGTGAAATAACTAAATTAACACTAGTATGTGATGTTATCTACTTTTTTTTCTCAAAATAATACCCTACAAAATAAAAAGATAAAAATGAAGGGGGTAACAGCACTCTAGGACTAGTTTTGGTATTTGATACCCTAATAACGTGAAAACCAATTAATAATGTCACACATAAATAATAATTTGGGTATCTCACACATTTTAAGATTAAATAACATCTTTTATAATATTATCTTTTAAAATGATAGTTTAGTCTACACATACATGGGGGCAATTATGTGTTTTCAAAATATAGAGAATATTTTTTGAAGTGAAGATTGAAACTTAAAGACTACCCATAGGGAGATCAAAATTTCTCAAATTTATAATCTTTTCGTCCCATTAGAAGAGTCCACTTTGTTGTACCAAAACAGTACAACAAAATGAACTCTTCTAATGAAACAGAATGAGTAAATTCATTATTTCTATCCATTTTGTTTTTCACAATTTATGAAATTTATGACACCATACAAATTAGTCACATGTATAAAGAATTATTTTTCCTTTAATGTCAAATTCTCAAAAGTATCAACTACCCAATTGGTGTAAGATTGTCAAAACCAAATGTAATGGATGACAATACAATGTTAATTAAAAAATGTTTATTTTCTAAATCAATATTTTTATGGATGCATTCACTAGTCACTACAAACTGTTGTTTACACACAATTTTTTCTTTTCATAAATTGACAACCTCAAGTCACATAAACCATGAATATAGCAAACTAATAAATAATTCTGATTATATAACATGAAATTTTTAATAATGTCAAATATTGTGATTTCATACTATAAAGTTTCACAAGAGGAATTGAAAAATATTTATATTTGCTAAAGTGTACTCCACTATTTCTCAATTCTTCATCACAATTAATTTGCATGTTCAAAGTGGTATGAAACATAATGAAAAACATATATAATTTCATATACATATTTCTTCATCATATATCCACAATGCTTATAAATACAAAGTAATATTTTCACAGACACCCATATATATATATATGGCTTCTAAAATTAAATTAACAATACAAATCATATGGCATACGCATTTTTCATTAATATCTTGTATTATTATTTAATTGATTAACTAAGGAGCAAAGCACATAATTTCATCAGCACCCACCAATGCAACATGCTACCGGTCATTGTCGGCTGAGAACGAACACGAACATTCACAAACAAACTCGAGTTTGGCTAGATAAAAACGTTCACAAACATGATTTTTAGGCTTGATAATAAATGAACACGAACACGAACAATGTGTTGAAAACTCGTTAACGTTTATGAACAGACTCGATTAAAATATTAACTTTATAATATAAATAAAACCGGTTATTGTCGGATGAGAACGAACACGAACATTCACAAACAAACTCGATTTTGGCTAGATAAAAACGTTCACGAACATGATTTTTAGGCTCGATAATAAACGAACACGAACACGAATAAGGTGTTGAAAACTCGTTAACGTTTATGAACAGACTCGATTAAAATATTAACTTTATAATATAAATAAAATAAGTATATACAATATTAAAATTTTAAATAATACAAATAATTGAATCTCTATATATATTTATATGTAAATAGATAACAATATATGAGTTTAAATTAAATTTAATTTTTATGTAAGTTGATATAGTATATAAATTAATTAAACATTACAATTTTCTATTAGTTAATGCAAGATAAAACACACATGAATGTTCACGAACAAACTCGGCTCGAATCGATTAATAAATAAACGAACACGAATAAGATTTTAGGCTCAATAAATAAATGAACAATAAATGAACACGTCAAAGCTCAGGTCGACTCAGGTCGTTATCACTCCTAAGCACCCAATAACATGATTCTATAAGCTAATTAAGTGGGGATGGTTCTGCGGATATCTAGGAGCGACAGGTGCAGGTGTTTGCCTCTAAGATTCTTCTGAGGATGTCGTAATGGCAAAAAGTTTACATCTAGGCAATCAAATGAACTATCAGGTAGAGGCATTTGCACTTTTGTTTAGGTTGTCAGTTTGCATTGAAAAGGTTGTTTTTGCTATAGGAGTGGAGACGGTTTCCAAGGTTATGATCCGAAACCCTTTGAGGATTGCCTCTTGTGGAGATCTTCCTCAGAAATGAAGGAAATTCAGCGCTTTCGTTAGGCCCTTAGTGGAATCCAAATTAGTTATATTTTCTGTTAGATGAATGCGGTTGCGGACGCTCTAGCGAATCTGGCCGGTGCCATGATTAGTGAAGATTATAATAAACATTATTATACCCAAATTAATTGTGTTAATGTGCTTGTTCCTTGATTTTTTTATGTTAAAATATGACTAATATGTGGTTTAGTGTAAGTACTAAAATGAAAAGAAGTGAAAAGATGAAGAATTGAGTAGTTTTGTCTATGAAAATTTTCTAACTTTATAGAGGTAACTTTTGAATATGATAATTGGAGCTACATAACTCAAAATTTGATGATTCTTTTTGCAATAGAAAGCTTGGAGAAAGGGTTACAACTCATGAAGATACATTTACGTAGTTTGAGCTTCCCAAGGCTCATAATTAGGCCGAAGTGCCTACATAATTTCCAAGGTTGAAAATAAAATTTTGCATAGAGGCTTTTAATAAGATTTTTCTTTTCCTTTTAGTCCCCCTTCCATTCTCCACTATATGTGGAACATTTGTAACATTGGAAACCTAATTTCTACCTCTTGAATTCAAATTTTAAGGTTTCACTCTTAACATGGATGCCGAAGAATTCCAGAAAGATTAGTTGAAAGATCAAAATAGCTCACTTGAAAATAATTCAAGCACCCAGCCCATTTTCCTATGGATGAATTGATAGAACAACAATTCAAGCTTTGAACAAACAATTAAGATGTATGAATTTTTAAATACCATAAACTAAGTGAAGCAAAACTTAACCTAATAAAGTTTCTATGAACAAGTGTATTGACTAATCTAATTAAAGCGAATCAACTAAAAGTTAAAAAAAAAAAATCCTTAAAGGAAAAAAAAATAAATAAATACCCCACACAATTTGTAAAGAATTTAATTATGAATCAATATGTTAAGTTGTATCTAATAATGGGCTCCGGGTTTCTTACTCCCGTTCCCTACTCCCATCTCTACTCCTCCAATAAAATCATGCCACCTGGATAACTTTAGTACTATAACCACTAACCACCGTTAACCCATGGTGATACTTAGCGTTAAGCTCCAATTAATTAACAAGAAAAAAAATTCGCGAGCAAACTTCAGAATGATTTCTACCACAATTTTTAACCCATATTTACAAAAGCTCGTCAATCCATCTCTTCTCCCCTAATCCCCAATTCGTTAGACTGTAAAGAAAGTTGCAGATGTTGCAGACGCCTCAGCCGCCGCAGACGCAGTGCTCCAACAGTTCCCCTACACCCGTAAACAAGATTTAGTTGGCATGTTAAGGTTGCACAAGGTAGAGGTGAGTCCTGAACAGGAAGAAGAGGAGAAACCTTCAGAAAATGAGAGTTTAAAGATGAGATCGCGTCTAGTTCTTGTTAGGTGAGTCTATGGTGGATAATGCAGTTGATAAGACTGAATAAGAAGCACCAAAGGAGAAAACTGAAACTACAGAAGATCCTGAGTGCAAGGAAGTAGAAATGGATGATTGGTTATTTGAGTTTGCTTAGTTGTTCCGTACTCATGTGGGAATTGACCAAAAAGAAAGAGAAGAGCAATGCCAATGCCAATGCCAATGCCAATATCAATCTCATTAAATTCTTCTCCCATTAAAACTTAACTGTTTAATTTTCAAAGTCTCTGCCACAGATTCTGCTGCAGATTATTATTTTTTTTTTCTCAGAAACCAGCCATCGTAATAATGGGTTTAGAACAGCATCTTAGTCTTAAAAAGTTCTTCAGATAATTGAAGTGCAGCAGTACTGAAACTCAAGAAAACAGAGCAGCAGTCCAGTTTCCTCCTTCCATTTTTTTTTCTTTTGTTCTGGTCAGTACTTGAACAACAACAACAAAAAAGAAAAAGAAAAGAAAAAAAAGAGAGCTTCCCTATTCAATTTTCAAGGGACCAAAAGTGCAAGAACCCAGTCACCGAGATGTACGTAAATCATTAAATATCAGTTACTAATAAACACTTGAAGCTCACCCCCCCCCCCCACCCCCCCCCCCCCACCCCCAATTAATTCCTCCATGTTTCTAATGGATTCTTCAAAGATTTTGAGCACAGTTGCACTTCAATTATTTGTCAAAAAATTCATATATTTGGCGCCTCTTCCAGGTCCCTGCAATTCTTTAATAACAGTTGCTCTCCATTGTGGTTTCTATGGAAGACGGAGTGGATTGGAGAAGAAGAGATGAGTCGACCAACAAGGGCTTAAGGATTGGGGAAGAAGACTTTTCTGAGTTTCTTGGTTGGAGTCGCAGAACCAAAGTAGTTTTTTCACCGCAGAGTTTACTTGCAGAGTTCACGGGTGCAGGGGTACTGGTGGAGCACTGCGTCTGGGCGTCTGCAACATCTGCAACTTTGTTTACAGTCTAACGAATTGGGGATTAGGGGAGAAGAGATGGATTGACGATCCTCTGCAATTATGGGTTTAAGAATTGTGGTAGAAATCTTTCTGAAGTTTGCCCGCGAATTTTTTTCTGCTAATTGAGCTTCACGCTAAGTATCACCGTGGGTTAACCGTGGTTAGTGGTTATAGTACTAAAATTATCCAGGTGACATGATTTTATTGGAGTAGGGATCGGAGTAGGGAACGGGAGTAGGAAACCCGGAGCCCTAATAATGAAGTAACCACTCGTCTTTATAGGGAAATGAGGCATTCAAACTAATTCTAAAATTACTAGGAAAGTACAAATGGAAACACGGTTACGAAATCAACTACTCCCCGTCTCACTCAAAGAGTTCACTTTCAAAAAAAAATTTGTCTCATTTAAAGAGTTCACTTTACATTACATACCCTTAATTACTAATATAACAATGTGTGGTTCACAACTAACCATTAATCCTAAAATAAGGATATAAGTGAAAAATATGGTGGTAAATTACTTATTTTAGGTGTTGTACCTCACAATGCATAATAAATTGTACACATTTTAAAGTGGACTCTTTGAGTAGGACGGAAAGAGTAATTACTTTGATCAAGGTAAACAATTGCAACCTATCAGCTTGATTCCAATTTAAATTAAATAAGGGAATCGCCAAATTGATTTACCATGGACCACCGACTTGTTCATGCAATGTGATCGCAAGTTTGATCGGCCCGTAATCAGATTTGATCAATTTCTACAGAGTGGAATCAAATTCAATAACATTTGGGCTTTTGTTTTGTGGACTTTGAAATTGTGATGTTTGGGCTTCCCTTACAAATTCTTCAACTTTAATTAAACGGCCCAACTCTTCAATAAATTCCTTTTTTTTTTTTTTTTTTTGGGTCTCGACTTTGGATTTTCGTATCAATTATCTATAGATGGATTCTTCACACCATTATTGTTTGGCTTCACGGCTTCTGTTATAGTGCAGAAATGTTAACACTCAAAGCAGAGATTTAGGTTTGAGCTGTGATTAAATGATTAATTCTTCTCAAATTTTTTCCCATCCTAATTTGTTCAAATTGTGTTTTTACCTCACTTGATCTTGGCTGATTATAACTTAATGTTTTACTACACAACTTTTACCAACGAAGCCAATTAATTAAGAACCTACTTTTTTTTTTTTTTGAAAAGAAGACGATTATTAAGGAGCCCTGGAAATAGTCCAGTAGCAATTGGGATACAAACTCTGGAGCAGTGCTCCACCCACGCTCAGCTTTAAACTTTTCTGTGGTGCTACCCAGGTCCAAATAGTAGAAGAAATTCCATTGTTATGTTGTCCGAATCATTGATAGAAACATACTGTGTCTGGCTAAAGACGTAAAAGAAAGGCGCTAGTGGGAGGCAACCCACAGTTTTTTTTGCTTTTTGTTATTTCTATTTTCTGCATTTAATTTATTTAAATAAAAAAAAGAAAAGAAAAAAGAAAAAAAAAAGATAGCCTTTAATTTTTGTAGTTGCAGTTGACAGTTCAATTAATTGAACTACAATTCTAGGTGAAGTTCAACGGAAAACAAGGAGCAGGGGGCAGGGTTGCCAATTCAGAAATTGCAGGCAACAATTGCCACAATCAGACAAAGGAAGTACCGGCACGCAAATTTCAGGTGGGGTTATTTTTACTACTTCACAGAAAAAGAGGGACCATTCAGAAAAAGTGCCACTCTATTGACCTAATTTTTTCTCCCAAAATTTATTTTCTTTTCCCACTCTTTCCTCTCCTCCTACCCGATGCCATCATCTTCCTCACTTCACCTTCACCACCAAATCACCACATTCCCTCCACCTCACCGGCCACTGAATCTAAAGCCACCACCACCGAAGCATCTCTATAGTCGGCGACCACCATTCGGAATCCGCCACTGCCGCCGCGTCTCACGCTCGACAGCCGGCAGTCGCCGTCCGGTCACGGCCATTGATGAAGAATTCGAATCCCGCCTCTGATGCAGTATGTAGCGCCATGTTTCCCCAGTAAGTCTTTCTCTAGTATCCTTTTTTGTTTTGTTTCATGTGTTGTTTCCTGTTTTTTGTTTTGTGCTGTTTTTATTTATTTATTATTATTATTTCTTCCATAGTTGTGTTGTATATATGTTGTCCAGTCATTTTGTAGCATGGCTCCTATGGTCTCACTTTAATTTTAATGTATGTTTGGGGGCAAGCATTATTTTAAGTGTGAGGATGTTTTGAAAGTTTTTCCTGTGTCTTGTTTATGTCTTTGGAGCCATGTTATGTCAAGTGTGTGTGTGTGAAGTCTAGGATTCTGCCCAAAATCTGAATGTTAATTTGAAATAAGCAACGTAGATATCCTGTTAATCAATTACTATGCTTATTCTTGTGGATGTGGTTTGGGAAAGATCAGTTGTTTTAATACAAGTTATACATGAATTCCCTTTTCTATAGCCTACTAAATAATTCTGAGCTGCACTGGATGTTTTGCATGAGAATCTCTTTGGTTTGCCTACTTGACTGTCAAAATGGTTTGTTGAGTAATGCATGGTTGGATGACGGGGGACTTTTTCTAGGATATACCCTTTTTGGCTTGAAATTCTGAACCGTCCCATACAGACAAATACCTCTTAGTCAGCAAGTTGAAGCCTTGACCTTTTAATTCTGAGTCAGTAAAAGTTAGCTAAGGCCTGTTTTGAGTAAATCCTTTCTTACCCTTGGTGTGCATGCTGCATGGTAATTATGTGTTGATGCTGCGACAGAGAAGAGGTCATGAGGTACAATTTGTGGAATCCAGTTCTGTTTTCTTTTGTATCTGTTGAAATTATATGAAAAATCAGTTCTGCTGTGGTAAGAAAATGAGTCCAAATTAAAAGAAAAAAAGAGATTATGAAATAAAGAATAAGAGCTGGTTATGTTTTGAATACTATTGCAGAATAAGTTTAAAGGACTGGACAAAGAGGTTATGTGCTGAATTTTTAATCAAGTTCTGGAAAATTTTTTGGTGACTGTCACTGCTTGAATAATTAAAGAAAGAGCTGAATGTTGTGGCTCTAGGTCAGGAAAAGCAGGAAGTGGAGTTGATGTCCAAATAAAAGGAGCAGCAGGTTCTATATGCATGCACACTATTTATTGAATTCTGCATGTGACTTAGAACCCCATAGGGCCCGACCAAATAAATAAAAATCCCTTGGCCCCATTGCGTCCCTGTGAATAAAAGGTTGTTCTTAACATCTGTGCATTACTCAATCTTTACTGTGGAGATGGTCAGTTATCAAGCTTTTGAGTTCTGACTAGACTAGGAATGAATCAGTTGTCCAAATTTTATGAATTGTGAGTTGTGTGTTCTACTACCCATAAGAGTGTCTGCTTGGGAATTTATGCATAAACTGTGTTAAAATGACTTGGTATGGTTTGCTTGGTGGAATGGTAGAGTTTGCATAGTCTGTGATTAAAAAGTGAATCTTGTGGTGCAAGAACAATTGACATGAGGAATTTGGGCAGAGTAATCCTGTGTTTATGTGGTGTCATTGTGTCATGTGAGTCGTGTTTTGAGTGTTGACTTTGTTCAAATACTCCTTGTTTGTTTTTTCTATTATGTTTCTTTTGGGTCTGTTCAAGTTTTGTGTCTTTTCTGTTCTTGTGTTTGTGTCTTTGTGTTTTTGTTACATAAAAAAGGAAAAGAAAAGAGGACTGAGTTTAATTCTTCACTTCACGCTTGAGAACAAGCGTCATTCAAGTGTGGGAATATTTGATAGGTGTCCTTTAGCTGCTGAATTTTAGAGCATATTTGTGGCAAATCTCACGAGTATGTGCTAGTTTTTGTAAGATAAATGCAGGTTTTAGGAAGAAGAACAATTAGAAAAAGTAAGATGCAAAAGAGGATGAAAAGGGCTTATATGCCCAAAGAAGCAATGAATTGAGGCATTATTCATGTTCATGCAGAAGGAAAGCCCAAGCAAGAATTAGGCAAATTGCCTAATTAAATTGATTAACCGCGTGAAGCAAGTAGAGTGGAATTTGGATTCCAATTTTGTCCACAAGTGGTGCGCAGGAAAGAAGAGCTGTCATTACATGAATCCTTCTTGGATGTGGATATTGTTTTAGTAGTTTCCCACTTGGAATTTAGTTTTAGTAATTTCCTGATTGGATTAGTATCTTATTTTCTACTCCCCATTCTACGCCTATTTATAGGGATGGAAGGGAGAGGAGAAAGACACGTTTTTTGAGTAGAATTTTATCTTATATTTTCGGAGCTAGTTTAGAGCAAGTAGAAGTAGTTTTCTATTTCTGCGATTTGAGGATTTCTGTCCAGGAGAGGTTCCGTTAGCCCTAACGGGCGGTAGCTTACTCAGGGGATTATTTTCATATCGTAATTCAAATATTTATTCCTTATTTATTTTATTCTTTTCAATTATTTTCAATATGAATCGTAAATTAATTATGGGCTTAGTTAGTTTAAATATGAGTAGCTAATTTCCTTATTCCAGACCCTGGCTGTTACTTGCATGCTCTAACTTTAGTATTTGGTTCTGGAATGTTATCAATTTACGTTTCAGTTAGTTTCCTATCTACTTTTCTCTCTAGTTCTTGCACTTGTACTTAAAGAATTTAAAATGTGACTCACCATTCACTTCGTTGAGGTTGAAAACTTGTTGATCATTAACATCTTTTCCCTAGTTGGTGGCTATCTATGTTGCTGATTGCTGAGAAGCCAGTTGCGGAGTGGACTTGCTTAGAGAGAAAGATGAAAGATAGAGCATTACTAGCTTAAAAGAAGTTTAATGTATGCATGTTTAGGCAAAGGCTGGCCTTCAAAGTATTAATAATTATTTAGCACACCTAAAAAATAATACTGCTATATTTTCTTCAAAGTATTAATAATGCTTCTATCCTTCAAAGTATTAATAATTATTAGGAAAACATTGATGGGTGGTAAACACTAATTAGATCTTGGGTTCTAGTTTATTTTCGGTTTTGAACTGGATATTTTCTTATGGAAAACTGAAGAATGCTGCTATATTTTTTTCAGGTACTTTGGTTGCAGTTTTGATGCTGAATTGTTTTATATTTATCTGCAGTTTAATGATATCTCAATTGATTTTTTTCAATTGGAAGTGGAATAGACACGGGAAGTTTGTTTGATTCTTTTCATTCATTTATTTGGGTATGCTTTAAAGGTTCTGCATTGTGCCCCTGCAAGTGCCTTGGTTAAGTTAGCTTCACATATGTTTATTTTTGGTTGTGAATTCAATTCTGTGGTATGTGTATTATGTTCTGAAGATTCAATTTCTTTTCACTTGTTCTCTGGATACTTTTTTAAAAGCTCTACTGAAGATGATCACTTCATTATTTGATGCATTCCAAGAGCATCAACCGTCTATCAATCATCACTGCTATCATGATTTAACCATGAGCCCAGCAATGACAGAGCAAATAATGGTCCGAGCATAGGTGAAAGTGGAGGTGGTCTGCTGAAAGCAACAACAGGATCTGGATTGGCTTCAGCCTGTGATATTCTTGCTTCTGTGGAATCATCGTTCGCTTGTTTCGTTTGGTACCATAATGCCCACAAATCTCCCTTTTGATGAATGCCCTTAGTCTAAATTTTCTTATAACCTGCCTCAAAGCTCTGATTTCTCAGCATGTAGAAATCTGCTTTATTTTTTTAGTTATGCATTTTCTCGAAACTGAACGGAGAAGTTGAGTCAAAGTGTCACTGATTTTTTGTCACATGTTGATAACCTAAGCTTAGCTCCATTGTCTTTCATTTCTATAGTCTTATCTATCTTTTTCGCTTGTGGTCTTTAGCTACACTGCTACAAACTAAAGGTTGTATCTCTAACCCTCTCAGAAGTTAATCATTGTTGCTCATATATTTGTCCTTATCCATTTTTAAAACTGTAGGGTTTGATGAATCAATGGTAGATGCTCTTGGTATTCCTCCACAAAGAAAACAAAACCAAAAACTCTTGCTTGTACTGGTTATTTTTGTTTTATGTTTGTGTCCTACTTGGTCTCATCTTGAAGCTTCATTTTAAAGCATACTTTACCTCTCTCTCCTTGTGTCTGAAATTTGTTGGTGTGTTTGTTGTTGGGGAGGGAGTGGGGGCCTTTAAGCGACCCACTTAGTTACAATAATCTCATTTGGGCAATGAACCCACTGTTTCATTTCGGTATCACTACTTGCAATTGTCGATTGGCTGTTGTTTCTTACCTTTTGGTTTTATTTTTTGGTTGAACCTTACAGGCTTACATCTCCCATAGTGATGTTTTAATGGCTATGGAGGACCGAATCTATAATGCAGACAAATCCTATGCAATGGCATTGGATTTGCATCTCTCTTTGTTGTTTGAAGTCTTGCAAGGTATATATACAGTCTTATTTTCCTTGATAGATAAATTTCTCTAATATGCTCTATTTCTATGGTGAGTACATTTATGGTCATGTTGAAACAATATTCTATTTGAGAACTCTTCAGATGGTTTGGCAATCTGCTGTGGTAGTTTGGTATTTTAAGATTTAAATTTTATAGGAAAGCTATCTCGTGATGGTTTTTTTCTTCTAGGCTTGAATTGCAGCACTTAAGGAAAATTGACTCTTGCAGATAAATTTCTATAATCTGCTCTGTTTCTTCTATGGTTGCTTTCTACTAATTATGAGTCATGCATATAGATGGATGTCATTTTAACTTGTGAGTTTTTCAGTTACATCTTTTATCAGTTTGCAGTTGGATGCTCAATATCATGCAATTTCAGGGATTTTGAGCAACTTTCCAATTCCTGAAGAGATATTGTATCATGAAGAATGTAAGAATGTTTTCGTTTTCAAACTCTTAAATGAACAGATAATTCTTCCTTGTGTGGGTTCAAGATTCTTCTTCCTTCAAAGAAGGGATCATGATAGAAAAGCAATGTGTTGTTTTTAGTGGTGTAGGGATGTTGACAATCTTTTTACATCTTTTGGTTGCTATTGTATTGAATTCGAGAATTGAGCTTGTATAAAGTTTAATGTAAATTTATAAGCTACATTGTATTATTCTATGATTTGAAATGAAATAGCTTTTAATTGAGCTAGAAGTATATAAGCTCTTTTTGTATTTTTTTTTTTGAGAATTTATTGCTTTGTTGACCATTGTTTTGGTCACCAAATGTCAATATTGTTTACTGTTATATATTGAATTGGTGATGGAATTCTGGTTACCAAAGACTACATTTTGACCACAAATTCGGTCACCAAAATTGTCACTAATAATGTGAAGTTAATTATTAATTTAAATTATTGGTCACTAGAAAAGTAGTCACCAAAGTTTGTCTCAAAAAAAAAAAAAGTGGTCACTAAAGGTAAACAAACGGCGTTAACAGGTCATTTTTGGAGACCAAAATACTGACCACATTTTCTCTGGTCACCAAAGGGCTAGGCTTTGGTGACCAGATTATGTCCCTTTGGTGACCAAATTAGTGACCAATAGTTTTGGTCAGTAATTGGTGACCACTACGTTTTGGTCACCAAACCAACCCTTTGGTGACCAACTCTTTTAAGTTGGTCACCAGACCCTTTGGTGACCGAGCTTCGGTGACCACCCACTGACCAAGGTTTTTCTGGTCACCAAAGCCTTTAGTGACCAGATTTTAGCTTTTGGTGACCAAAATTGGTGTCGTCACCAAAGGCATTTTTTTTTTGTAGTGAAGCAATTAATCCGGGCATGTTATGAAACCGAATTGTTCTTAAATTAAATTGCACGTGTTTTTTCTTATTCTCTGCTCATAACTTTGATTACTGATATTTAATTGAGATTGATCACCTTAGTTGAATTAGGTAGAGCCAATTAATTCCCAGTTAAATAACATAATATTTATTGGGCAAGATTAATTAGTGGTAAAGTTACCTTCATGAAATAGAGAATAAGGGGTTAGTAATTCTTAGATGTTAATTTAATAAGAATAACTAAAATCGAGTTTCCCTAAATCTTAAGGCTGTTAACTTGGTTAATAGGTGTCCTGTTCCTTGTTAATTAGAGTAACAATTATGTCTGTGCGGATTCACGGTAATTGTCGATAAAGTAAGAGGAGATTGGGTTATGTCTATGCGAATTCACGGTAATCTATAACTGATTGATGACATGCTATTTAATATATTATTGAGTTGATGATTAACATGCACGTGATTATTGCGATTTACATATTGCTGGAATATTTTATTACATAGATTGAACTCTCTTTCTTGATTTAAGTTGTTATTGAGTTTGCAATAATCTTTTACAAAGTCTCTCTGAGCAACAAAGGTGGTTGCAAACCAAATTGTTTGGAATAAATAGGTTTTTGTGATTTTAAGCACTTCATTCCCTGTGGGATCGTCCATTTTATCATTGTGCTACTTATAGCTATTTGTTGCAGGTTTATACAGTATTTTTACTGTATTTGATAGGGTTAACGACGGTCCTATCAGTGACGAAGTAAGAGAAAATTTTTGGACAATCGAAAATACCAATTTTGTCAACGTTGGATTGGTCTTGGTGAAAATTTTAGCTATAAATAAATTACATTAGGAGGAAAAACTCGAATTTGAGAACTTAAGATAAACATTTACAAGCTACAAAACCAAATTGCGACATTGTGCCAAATTTCGAGACCAACAGAGTTATTATCTTATAATAGGCACCTTATAAGCTGTAATGGCCCTGTTTGTTTTGATTCTCAAAACATGGTTTTGAGAAAAGTTTTAATTTTATAATAATTTTTCATCATTTTCAATACACTTTTTTACATTTTTCAATACACCTTTTTACATTCACAATACAATTTTAATATTATAAAATCAAAATAAATGTCAAAATCATGTTTTGGAAATCTTACCACACAGGGCCTAGCTTCTTCATGTAATCGGTCTGTCTTCTGTAATATATGCAAGTTAATGTCATTAACTATTCGATCTGCTAAAACTATTTATAGTTTTAATTGGATGGAATTTTCACTTGCTTTTATTGTGGAATCGATTGAGATCCTAGATATATAATCACTACATCCCACTTAAATAGTCCATTTAAAAAAGATACAACTTATTATAAGTTATCAAGTATAACAGTAAAATAAGTTATTTAGCACCATATTTTTCACTTATATAGTTAAGGGTTAATTGTGGAATATACAGTTACTTGTCATAACCCAACCTATTAAATTTATCCATCAACCAATGTGAGCCTACCATCCATTGTTTTTTTTTTCTTCTCTTTTTTTTTTTAATTTTTTTTTAATGTTTTTCCACCTTCCTCTTCCCACAACAGATAAAATATAACATCAACTGTTGTGTTTTTTGCTTTTCAAACGAGTAGATCTGATAGCAAAGACAAAACTCATCTTCATTCTTTATTTTTTCTTCAAGAATCTTTAATAAAACTCTCAGATTTGAAAATATTAACCACTAAAAATATAAACTCCAAAAGAAGAGATAATACCCCACAAGGGAGGACAACAACACCTCCATAAAGGAGAACAACACTCATAAAATGAAGAACAACAACTCAATATAAAGAACAACTAACACTAAAAAATAACAGAGAAGATAATGCTCCCTCCTCCTCCTCCCGGGAGCGAGAAGAGGTAGAAAGAAGGGAGAGGATTTTGAAAGAAGAGAGAGGAATTCGACATAAAAAATAAATAAATAAATAAATAAAGAGAGAGGAATTCGACCCGTAAACCACACTGATCAATTTCTATAAACTGAAATCAAATTGAATAACATGTGGGCTTTTGTTTTGTGGACTTTGAAATTGTGATGTTTGGGCTTCTCTTACACATTCCTCCTCAATAAGTTTTTTTTTTTTTTTTTTTTTTGGGTCTCATGAGTCACTATTAGACCAATAATTATTAAAATATCTTCAATGGCTAGTTTTCTTCCGTTTGATTTTGACTGTTAGGTTGACTTTGAATTTTCATATCAATTAAGCTATGGATGGATGCTTCACACCATTATTATTTCGCTTTACGGCTTCTATTATAGTGCAGCAATGTTAAAGCGCTCAAAGCATAGATGTAATTAACTTGGATTTAGGTTTGAGTTTTGATTAGATGATTAATTCGTCTCAAATTTGTTCTCACCTTAATTTGTTCAAACTGTGATTTTACCTCACTTGATCTTGGCTGATTATAAATTAATGTTTTACGAGTATTTCACAATTTTTACCAACTTTTACCTACGAAGCTAATTAATTAAGAACCTACCTAAGAGTCATAGTTTGCACCAATGATTACATGCTCAACAGAAAGGACAGGGTTTATCATAAAATTTGTCCTGCATGTGTACGTGTGGTTCTCCCGGATGGAACTTTGAGGGGAATGATTGAATCTTGGAAACTCTCAGATGCAGTGGCATAAATTTAAAGTATTTAAGTTCTTGGTTTGTAGGAGAGCAAAGATTGAATCTTGGAAGCGCCCACTTGAACCCCGGGCAAAGACGACTTGACTTTCTCACAGGGTTAACCTCAAAGGAGCACCTTTCCTATAGATATAGAGAGTCTTGCTTGTTACGAGTTACGCTCTCAGAGGCAGTGGCATAAATTTCATGCAGGTACAAGTACTGATAGCAATACGCAGGCGGTCCTCCTCAAATTAGTCTTTTTGTTCCCTATAGCCCTCTCAATGTGTAATCGTAATTGGACAAATTGAAGTATCTTTCCTTAAAAGAATTAAGGTAGCACTCCACTGTTTTACTCAGTATTCATGATTTCATAAAGAACCGCTAAAGGCATGAGTTGGCATAAGGGTGATCGTATAATACGCGGCTTAATGAGCCATCCAGCAGATACGAAAAAGCTTTGGAAAATGATTCCACAACAAACTTTGAGTGAAAATGTCACGATATTGGTGAAACTTTCACGTCACAACAAATATAGTGATTGCTTTAAATGCTACAATAATGGAGTCACACTTCTAGATATATACCGCCATTATTTTGCTGACAAGCATATTTGATGCGCTTCTATCTATTCTTACAATATTATTTGATAGTATTTGTAAATCTCGTACTATGCTTTGAAATGTCTCAGTGTCGGAATCCTGTATTGTAACACCTAAGAGAAAAAAAATTTCAAAATTCTACAGAAAAAATAGTTATGACAACGTGACCCACGTACATGCATGGCCATAACAAATTAATTGGTAGTAGGGTAATATCAATGAAGGCTTATTTAAGAAACCAGTTGAAATTAAAGAATAAACCTAACGCCACGTATATCGTTATTTCATCAAATAAAAGGGGATCGGGTTGAATCAAAGCTGCCAATGGCCGTGAATTGTCCACGATGGAATACAAGGACCAGCATGCATGTAGCACTCCAATAGTCCCTTTACTAAGGAACCAACTCACTAATATTACTGGTATATGCTCCTTTAGGATCAGAATAAAATACATTTTAGAGGGAGTAATAATTTTTAAAATAAATGACGTTTTAATAAACAAGCATAATTTTTTCTGCAACTTATCGTTGTCTTAACTTATTTACCAAAAATTTAGTGGTTATATTATCTAGTAGTATTAATTGGATTACAAATCCAGGTCTTCTTATTGTATTAAATTACAATAGTTAAGGATTTTTTGTCATTTAAATGAATTCTTAATATTTGTTAAAAACTCTTAGACATTTTTATTCAGAGCAGAGAAAGTGTTAAATTATTATGAGAGTATAGATAGCAAAGACTGAGGTCTGCAGAAAAATATCTTATGGGCTACTAAACGGATAATACTTTGTGTGGGCATTTATTCTGCATCATGCAAAATGGAATCATTAAAAAAACGGCTGTCATGTTTCACCTAATGCATGCCAATTGCGAATGGCCATCAGATCTTGTGTTACATTCTATTTTACTCATAGTTTGCAAAATCGCTATCCTCTTTGGTATCGATCTGGGTGTAGGATTGGTATCAATAGTATCGAATCGTAGTATCATAAGATCATACACGAAATATGCAGGTGTAAAATTACTAATAAATTATAAAAACTACTCTTATTTGAATCATTTTAGCAAATTTTTATAGTGTCGGATAGAATCGGAAGTATGATCGATTTGGTGTTTTGGGATCGCAGTATCGTACGATCCTACGATAAGTATCGCGATACTGCAAACTATGGTTTTACTCTTATAATTATTTTTCTAGTCAATTCTTTTACAATAGAAAAATTAATCTCATAATATAGTAATATATAGGTCTATTTTTTATTGTGAAAAAATAGGAGTAAATCAAACAGAAAATTTGCGCGGGAGAATATGTCAATGATTTACACACAACGAGACTAATACAGGCATGTTCTTTTTTATCGTTTTGAAAACGATTTTGAAAACAAGTTTTGGAAAATAATTTTATAATGTAAAAAGTGTATTGAAAATGTAAAAAGTAGATGCTAAATAGTAAAAAGTTGTATTGAAAATGATGAAATATAATTAAAATATATTAAATTTACTGTTAAAACCAAAACCGTTTTCAAAACAGAACAAAAATTACAGGCCCTATATAAGATCCTAATTAAGTAATGTGATGCCTATATGCCAAAAAATCCAACACGAAAAAACAAATATAGTTTCTTGCGTGAGGGTCCAAACATTTTAAGAACAAAATAAAAGAAAATAGAAAAACTCTTGCCTGTAGTGTCATAAATCCAACAGTAGAGACGTCAATCCAGAAACCCACAGAGATTAAAGACTGTGCGGCTGTACGTGCCACATTGTATACATGCACCAGAACCGTTTACTCCATCATTTTCTAATAGTTTGGTTTTTAATACTTCCTCCGTCCTATTTAAAGAGTCTAATTGTAAAAAAAAAATTCTTGTTTCAGTAAAAATATTCACTTTGAATTTGTTTACATTATTTACTAATATAATAATATGTGCTTAACAAGTAAGTCTTACAGGGTTATTTTGTAATTAATGATATAAGTGGAAACTATTATGCCAAATTACTTATTTTAGGTGTTATACCCCATAACATATAATAAATTGTACATTTTTCAAAGTGAATTTTTTGAGTGAGATAAAAAAAAAAAGTACTATTTTTTAGTATTATAAATCGAACTCTTACAATGGAACGAAGAATGTATAATTTAGGGCTAAACAAATTTTACAATTAATTTTGTCTAATTGTTTTACTCTCATAAAATACAACAGAGGGGACATAGCAGTATCTCAGTACAAAGTATCTCAGGTCATGCTAAAAGTCCGCGTGGCCAAGTTAAGAACCAATGAAATAATTTAGCCAATTACTCCGTCTCTCTATTATTGGAAGGGTCCTATTTATAGTACTGTTTCAGTATTATCCAATCTAACAGAGTAAGTAATCAATAACAGCTTTTATTGAGTCAAAAAATAATAATAATCACAAGTCAATATGCTTAAATAGGTTAATAATCACCACTACTTTTTCAAATTTAACCCTATTGATTTGAATATAAAATTATATCAAAATTTACTACTAGAAAAGAAGAGTAAAAGAAAAAATCTTCAATAATGAAAAGATAATTATATACTGTGATTTTTTATTAAAAAAAATGATAAACTTTAATGTTAAAAAACAATGGTTAAAGACATGAAAAATATTTAAAAAATTGCAAAGCCTTCTCCTATTTACACTTCCCTACCCCATGCTCAAAAATAAAATTACCAATGGATACCATATACTATAGGTATAGGTGTGAAGTATGAACATGAATGATTAATGAAATAGGCCTAGGGAGGGCTGAAGAATTGGAATTAGGTAGTATTGAATTTTCAATAATTGGGTTACAGTTGTGTATGTCCCACATTAATGAGCTTATGAATACTAATGCTTTAATTAGCTAGAGTTCTACTAAAATGAAGTGATTAGCATGTGATAATATGTTTACTTGCAGGCCTAGAAGTAATATAAATAAACCAACCAAAAAAATCAACCCACCCCAAGTTTTGAAAATTTTCAAGCATTGTTGAGTGTTGATGCACACATTCGGAATCCAACTTTTTTTTTTAATTTTTTATTTTCAAAAACTAGATTATATATACACTACGTGATACTTGTCGTGTGGAATATACGGTCTCTCACGACACATTGGACTTGCTAAGTGGCCTACCGGGCTGCTCAAGCTATCCAAGCGATAACGTTTTGGTGAACCCAAAAAACCTACATAAAAATATCATGACAAAAACTTGTGTCATATGGGTTGTACTATCTGACACTTTTGTTTTGGTTTTTTTTGTTACTGATAAAAATATAAAAGAAAAGATTTGTTGAACAATGATTTTATTGTGTGTCTAACATTGTACAAAGAGAGCCTATATATAGACTAGGTATAGGCTAAGTGTAGTACAAGTAGTACACTAGGTGTAGTACAAGTAGTACAAGTAGGATACTGGGTTAAGCCCATTGGACTAATCTATACACTAACAGCCCATTGGGCTAATCTATACACTAACATCCCCCCTCAAACTCAAGGTGGCAAGGAGGAAGCCAACTGGAGTTTGGATATAAGATCTCGAAAACGACCAGGTGAGTGAGATTTGGTGAAAATATCAGCAGGCTGGTCAGCAGATGATATGGAGAATAACTTGAGAGTGCCTTTCTTGAGATGCATGCGAGTAATGTGGCAGTCGATCTCAATGTGCTTGGTACGTTTGTGGAAGACATCATTATGAGCAATGTAGATAGCACTACGATTGTCACAATAAAGAGGAGTAGCAATGGGTTGTGGAGCATCCATGTCAGCCAAGAGCCAGCGCAGCCAGACAAGCTCACAGGTGGTATCGGCAAGGGCACGATACTCAGCCTCAGTACTGGAACGGGAAACAACTTCCTGCTTTTTGCTACACCATGAGACAAGAGAAGTACCCAACAGGAAACAGAAGCCTGTGATAGAGCATCGATTAGTCGGATCACTAGCCCAGTCCACATCTGAATAAGCATGAAGCTCAAGTGAAGACTGAGAGGAATAGTGGAGACCATGATAAAGTGTACCCTTGACATATCGGAGTATCCGAAGAACAGCAGCATAGTGAACAGAACGAGGGGCATCCATGAATTTACTAACCATACCCACAACATGTGAAATATCGGGACGAGTAACAGTGAGATAGATTAGACTACCAACCAGCTGACGATAGCGAGTAGCATCAGATAAAGGTTCACCGTCTAAGGGTGTGAGCTTGGTATTATATTCCAAAGGAGTGGAAGCAGTCTTGTTGTCAGTGATACCGGCTTTGGAGAGAAGATCAGAAGCATATTTAGCTTGGGAAAGATAGTATCCATCAGAGGATGAGGTAACCTCAAGCCCAAGAAAATAGCTGAGAGTGCCCAAATCTTTCATCTCAAAATGCTGACTGAGAAAGTACTAGAGAGAGCGGATACCTGCAGAATCATCTCCAGTAATAATCATATCATCAACATAGAGAAGAACAAGAGTGATACCAGCAGAGGATTTGCGAACGAAGAGAGCAGTGTCATGAGGACTCGAAGTGAAACCCTGCTGAGCAACAACTGAGCTGAACTTTTCAAACCAAGCTCGAGGAACCTGCTTGAGGCCATAAAGAGCACGACGAAGACGACAAACTTGACTGCCTAAATGTGGATAACCAGGGGGTGGTTGCATGTACACTTCTTCATTAAGGTCACCATTGAGGAAAGCATTTTTCACGTCCATTTGATAAAGAGGCCAACGGCGAACAGCAGCCACAGCAATGAGACAGCGGACAGATGTAAGGCGAGCAACAGGAGCAAATGTTTCCTCATAGTCAATGCCATACTGTTGGGTAAAACCCTTGGCAACTAGGCGAGCCTTGTAGCGTTCAACAGATCCATCAGCCTTGGTCTTGATCTTGTAGACCCACCTACAACCTACTACAGTCTGACCAGGAGGCAAATCAACCATATCCCAAGTGTGATTTTTATTAAGGGCATCTAGTTCATCATTCATAGCTTGCTGCCAAAGAGGGTCAGTATGTGCCTCACGATAGGTGCGAGGTTCATAGAGGGTGGCAAGGGCAAAAGAGTAGTGATAATCAGAGAGATAAGAGGGAGGAATGCTTACCCGAGTGGAACGACGAAGTTCTGGACCATCAAGAGATTCAGGAGATGGTGGTGCCACAGGATCCAAGACAGGCAGGTCATGTGCCGAGGACAGAACCGTAGATGAGTCGTTTGGAGAGGCAGCCGATGTTGAAGAATCCTCCACAAGTTTACGACCCCTGAGAAAAATAGTCATATTCTGAGACCATGCATGATAGTTAGTAGGACCATCCAACATAATGTTGATAGGACGTATGATGTCGCGATCACTTTGTTGAGCCATATGATGTATGTTTGCTGAAGTGGCAGACGTGCGCTGGTGGTGCAGAGGCGACTCGAGGCGCGTGAAGGCGCGTGGTGTCAGGCACAGAACCGGCTGTCGGCGCGTGTTGGGCGCGTAGGAGACCGAGTTCTGGAAAGAGTTGTGGGCGTGACGGCGGGACTATTCTTCTGACCGGATTACCGGATGAAGATGAGGGCAGCGGAAGAACGCCGGAAATATCCACAGGAACCAAAAGAATTAGAGCAACTTGCTCTGATACCATGATAAAAATATAAAAGAAAAGATTTGTTGAACAATGATTTTATTGTGTGTCTAACATTGTACAAAGAGAGCCTATATATAGACTAGGTATAGGCTAAGTGTAGTACAAGTAGTACAAGTAGTACACTAGGTGTAGTACAAGTAGTACAATAGTACAAGTAGTACAAGTAGTACAAGTAGGATACTGGGTTAAGCCCATTGGACTAATCTATACACTAACAGCGCATTGGGCTAATCTATACACTAACAGTTACAAAACATGTGATAATTTTTTGTGAAGATGCAAATATGGAATTTAGTTTTAAAAGTATTATGTGTATATATTATAAAACATATTGTATATAATTATTGCATGTTTCTAAAATATATATATATATATTGATTAAAAATATGTATCAGTTATAAAGATTGAAGTATCGCCTATTAAAAAAATTATAACACGTAAAAGAAACAAATTTGATTTGTTTTTGAAAAAAAAAAAAAACTAAATAAGAAGTACACCGCAGGAGGTGAAGTCTCCTATTGGATGGTACATCTGTTGAACACAAGAGTTCCAAATAATATTTAAATATCTTCGGTTTGATATGGAGAGATCATTGACGACTTGATCTTGATGTCTTAATGTTGCTTTCGACAAGACATGAGATGAGTGCCTCACTTCATTGATGAGTGCCTCACTTCATTAATGCCATGATGTTACGTAAAGAGACTCAAATTATAGTTTGGGTATCATTTTGATTTTATAATAGTTTTTTGTTATTCTCAATAAGTCTTTTTACATTTTTAATAAATATTTTTACATTTTTCTAACACACATTTTTACATTTTCAATATAATTTTAATATTAGAAAATCAAAATGAAACTCAAATTATGATTTGAGTCTCTTTACCAAACAGAGCCTAATTTGCGGCCAACTTTGTGTCTATTGTATTGTATCTCTTGATTTTTCTTCTTCTTTTCCTTAATGACATGAGTGCTTCACTTCACTAATTTGTGACCAGCTTCTGCTTTTTTCTTCTTTTCATTTATTTATTTTTAGGTTTGCGTCCTTTTATGGATTCAACCTCGATCTGAAAATGACAACGATCCATAAAGTTAGTTAAGAGTTAAGGTATAAGGTTTTGTATGCTAATTTGTATTGCAAAATTCAAACTATCTTTTGGAGTTTTAAAAATTTACTTTATACTTGAAATGTAATATTTCATGCGTCCTATATAAATAAGTTCACCTTGAAAAACGTACAACTTATTATGCGATATGAGATAAACATCTAAAATAAATAATTTAACGTTATATTTCCCACTAATATCTTTATTTTTTTTAGTAAGGCGGTTATATTTGAACCACACGTTATTATATTAGTAATGTTATGTAAAATAAATAAATCCAATGTTGACTATTTTAATGGCACAATTATTTTTCTTTTTAAAAGTGAACTTTTTAAATGGGACGAACGGAATATAATTTATGCATTAAAATAATGAAAAGTTATTATAGAATGTAAAATGCGCATTTAGTATGAAAATATAGGAAACTATATATTAATTTAGATTTTTGGCCTACAATTAATTTACAATGCGAAATTTTTTATTTTTTTAGTTTTTGTAGCGGTCAAGTACTTCTTAAGTAGCCGTTCGCATATAAGGATGACAAGGGGAAAGTTGTCTTGTCTTCCATGAAATTGTCGTCTTCGTCCCAGTGACTATATTCACTGTCCTCTTCCTCTTATTTGCTTTAAGTCTATATACACCGATTGATTTACAATACCCATCTTTAGAAACATTCTCCAGTCCTTATAGTTTTTGTGATTATAAGTATGGCAACAAAACTCAGGAATAAAAGAAACTTTTTTCCTGCGGGATCAGATCTTTTGTTTTCCAAACTCATATTTTCTCTGTCTACTTTCTTACAGTGGATGATAATACTCTCACATTACATTATCGGGCTTAATTCCCTATTGTGAGAGCGGATAAAGGAAATGTAGGAGTATGGTAAATAGTTATCATCGGTTTTCTAATAGTAATATGTATTCGAGATCACAAATGGAACTACTTATGTATTTTCTTTTAGCTACTTATGTATCTTTTTAACTCTTCCGCAGATTATTCGGGGAGCTTTGAACCTCGATCGACAAGAAATATGCAATTTTAGAATCTCTCGGAAGAGTTAGCTAGTGGATTTGGTAGAAGTAAGGTCTTGGTGGTGTACAATAGAACTTCACTTAATATTGTATTCATCATTCATGGACTGCATTCACTTCATACAACGCCTTTGTTCACCACGCTATTTCATGAGGGTAAGACTCATTACGTCCCCTCCTGCCAGTCACTTAATCGGTTGTTGCATAAAATTAAAAAAAAAGTTACCAAACCCAGCTTTTATATATATATATAACATCAACAAACAGAAAAGAATTAAACGAAAGTTCACTTATACTTCGAATGGATGTTGGTACATGATCGATCTCGATCTAATCCTTATGTTGCAGAAAATTAATTAGTAGCTATTTCATCATTTAATTTTAACTAATTAGAGAAATTAAGCACATACAGTGATTAATTAGTTTCGTTTTGAAAGCTTGACTTCTAAACCATGTTTCATTTGTATAATCACGGAATCACTTGGAGTGATGGGATGAGCTTCCACAAGTTCAACATGGTAATTGTAGATGATTGAGGCCGCAACCATTTTCATCTGTACAAATGCAATTTCCTTCCCCAAACAGGTCCTCGGTCCGGCGTTAAACGCCGGAAACTTGAACGACGGTTCGTGTTTGACTCTTCCCTGCTCGGTTATCCATCTCTCAGGATTAAACTCCAAGCAATCTTTGCCCCAAATCGATTCCATTCTTCCCATTGCGTACAAAAACAGTACCAATTTCGTGCTCGCTTTTACAGAAACCCCGCGTGGAAGAACGTCATCTTTTATTGGTGCTTTGTGTTCCAGGGCCACTGGTGGGAAAAACCTGAGAGCTTCACACAACGCGCCGTGGAGATATACTAGTTTTTGGGACTCTTGTAAGCTGCATTTTGGTTGAAATCCCAGTTTTTCTTTGATTTCTTGCAGAATCTTCGCTTCTACGGAAGGGTTTTTGGCAAGAAGGAAGAAAAACCAAGAGAGAGCAGTGCTAATGGTGTCTCTTCCCGCAACCATTAAGCTTAGAAACACGTCTCTGAGGAAGAGCTTCGTGATTCCGGGACTACTTGAACTTGAACTCGAGCTCAAACTCAAACTCGTGGCTTCGTAAGCCTGAATGAAAGCCGTTAGGCCATCAAACTGTTGATTCATCCCTCCTTGGTTTTTAGTGAGGAGTTCCTGTTTTTTGTCTATGCATGGATATATGTACTGATCAAGGGCATCTCCAGCTTCCCTCAGCTTCTGCTCTTTCCCTAATCCAAGCCATTTTTGGAGCTTCCAGCAACTTTCAGGCAAAATGTGCCTCTGCAACAGGGCCATCTCAGCATCATAGAAAGCGTTCAGGGAAGGAATGATTGGTAAATCCAGGGAAAGAGTCCCTGGATCATAGTCCAGAAGCAATATCGAAAAGCTGTCGAAAGTTAGCCTCTGGAGTACATCCTGCAAATCAATGGGCTCAGCTCGGCTCGCGTTACTTTCCAGGATGGGGAGGAGCCCGTTCTCCACTTTCTCCAGGACCGTCTTCTCCAAAACTTTCTGGAAATCGGGATGGTGCATTATGGAGAGAGTAACTTTCCTGTGAATTTCCCACAACTCGTAATCGGAGTTGAAGATCCCATCTCCTAAGAAATCGAATATTTTTCGAAACTCAGGACCTTTGGGATAGTTTGGGAAGTTCTTGCTGAGAATATGATGGATGTTGGCAGGATCACAGGTGACGACCATGTCGACATTGGCAAACCGGGGCCCTTTGAACTCAAAAGTTCCCCCGCTTTCAATCATAACTTCAGTCCCGTAATCATGAAGGCGGTGCCTGTTCTGTAAAACCGCTGGTAACATTCCGACGACTGGCCAATTCGTTGGTATAGAGCTATGAATCTTCCCATTTTTCTTTCGCATAAAAACATGAAAGTAAAACCAGGAACATAAAAGAATAGAAATAAGAAAGAAATATTGTAGTGGAAGAGATTGAAGAAGATAAGATTGAATTTCTGTGAGGATTGCCATTGGAGAGAGAGAGAGAGAGAGAGAGGGGTTTTGGCCTGATTATCCAAAGGGCTCCATGCAAAAGCTGGTCTTATAAAGACAAATTTAATGAGAAATCGCCTTCTTCTTTCTTTACATCCATGCATGTGCATCAATCATTGAGGATAACGTAACTAGCTTGTTCCCCCACTCAACAAAAAGCCAAAAGAAAAAAATGTAAAATACTTTGTCTTTGTATAACAGGGCCCACATATATATCTAGTGAGATATTTTATCTATTATTTTTCTGTTTTTCCATGTTTATTCTTTTACAATGGAAAAATAAATCTGATAATGTGACATGTGAGTCCACTCTTTATTCACATCACAAATTAAAGTCATTGTTATACGCTCAAAGGCATTACTAAATAATTGAATCGACGGGATTGTAGTCTTACCGGTCAATTAATGGTGAGGTTGCAGTTGTAAATTTTCTCTTAATAGATTAATTTATGGAATGAAGTTATAACTAAATAGTCTATTGGTTCCGTGAGTATATGATATTCCCTCCAATAAAATCAAAGAATTTTGTTTTTCGATAATATTAAAGTTTTATATAAGTCTTAAGATAAATAACTAAAATAAGTAATTTCTAATAATTTTTTTATATCTATATCATTATTTTTAACTATAAACTAATTAGGAACTACACATTATTAGTATTAGTTAATAAAATATAAAATAATAAAAACATTGATTATTTCATTATGAATAAGCAAATTTTAAAAATATGAATATTCTACAGGAACTGAGATTATTAATTAATTAATTTCTTTTCGTTCCAATAAATAACCAAATAATAATTCAAGCAGTCCACAAATAGTGACAATGGCGCCTAGAAGTAATACTTTTGGATAAATATATTATCAGCTTCATCCAGAATTTCAATATATCTGTTTACAAGGCGTGGAGGCGAGCGAACCATTACTTATGGTCTTGGCTTAATCGATCCAATTGTAAGGAGGGAATTTTATGTCCGATCGTTGAATAATAATATTTCATTAATTAAAATTAATATACTTGTTTTCATCAATAAAATATACGTTGACATATAAAATCGGTATACGCATGTATTTTCTTTTCTACTACATGCCATATTTCTTTCTTAAAATTAATAAGTGCACTATAAATGATACTTGATGTTTTAACATATATAATCGTGATACATTAGAAACTAAATTTTATTTGCCATATATCATAAGTTAAATTTATATTTGTGATACATCATTAGTAGGAAACGATGATAAGCTTTTGAAAAAAATTTAAAACTAGAAAACAATGATATAAATTTATTGAATAAATATTGACATGATATATATCTATTTATTAGATAAATAAAAAATTGGAATTAAAAACAAGAAATAAATATTTCTAAAAGTTAATAATGGGGCAGAAATGTTAAATTTTAAGAATTATTGAGACAAAAAAGTCATTTTCACAAAGCCAGTGAGCGTCCGTGGCTCCAGAATTCCCACTCTAACTTCGCCTCTGCTGACATCATAGACTAAAATTAATACACGTGCTTTTATAACATGAAAACAATATTTTTAGGCTAAAATTGATACATGAGAAATTTTACGGGCCCGTCAAGTACAAGCTTGTGTCAATTGAAAGCATCACTTAGGCACCAAATTATATGTGGTTTCTTTTTCTTTGAAAAAGAAATAACAAATATGAATCTTTCCTTGCTTGCAATTATTAGTGTGATCATATACAGCTGCACATGAATTACGTTTATGCACGGCGGTCGATTTCATCAGTTGTCCAGAAACAAAAAGAAAACGTCACTTTGATATTTGAAACATGACAAGTTTTTTAGATTTATTTATTTATTTTTAACTTTTTTGTGTTGCTTCTGCAGTGAACGGAATAATTGGGGCTCAATTTCAAAAATATCTCAAAAATTAGTTTCCTTGTGGTTTTGTACGTACGGTTATAAAATGTGAATGATAATTTATAAATGAATTTTTATATTTAAAATGAGATAAAAGTAATTCACTACACGTTTAAATTGATTTTAATTTTCACCAGCAAATATACATTAGTATTTATAACTTTTTAAGTAATCTTTCATAACTAAATGTGACAATTTTGACTCCCTATAGCGGGTGAATTGGTCTTGGCGAGCATCGCCTGCACTTAAGAAGGGGTGTAGTTAAGGCCATTCTTTGTATATTTTACTTTCACTCACATTTACAGGGAAATTAAGGTTGTGGCTGATTTTCTGGCTCGTGGAGCAAGCTTGGACCTGCACAATCAGACTTTTGGCGGTTCCTTTTTGCCGCTAATGGCAAGAGGATTTTCACAATATAAAATAAGACGCACATGTCACATTATAAGATCTATTGCCACATTATAAAAAAGTAGACACGGAAAACAAGATTAGAATAGATTGAAGATCTTAAGGGATTAAAATATAGGGAAATACTTTTTGGACCGACAGGTCAAGTCTCGAGGATTTCTGAAAGGGGCCCATTTTTTATTTTTTTACATTTTTGCTCCCTTATTTTTTAGCTTCTTTTTCTTCTCTCTCCTATTCTCTTTTTCTCACAGTTTTCTTTTCTCTCTTTCTTCTTTCACAACCTCTAATTCCTTATCTCTTTCTCTCCATTTTTTTTTCCCTTTCTAATATCCTCTTTTATCATCCTTTCAAGTGGTGATTTGTTTTTTTTTTTTTTGTCTAGATTTTCGGAAAGCAATGGAGTAAAAATATGGGTTTTAAATATATGGGAATTAATTTTTATTTTTTCTTTTTATTTTTCTTCCAATTTTTTAGAATAATTAATTTACAATATGATTACTATATACTAATTTTCCAATAAAGACTGTATTATTTTTTATATTACACTATACTGTTTACAAATATAACTACTCTGTACTATTTTACAATAAAAAATATTATTTTTTATTTTACAATAAACACTGTATTTATTTTTTTCTACTATGTGCTATTTTAGAATAAAGACTATACTATTTTAAAATTATTATGTACTATTTTACAATAAATATTATATTATTTGAAAAGAAATAAAAAGAGTAAAAAAAAAAAAAACTCAATTATCTTCATCAATTGATGAGAGGCATTTTCATCTTTTGAACTGAAACAATAACGTGGAATTTCACTCATGCACTTAGATCCTTAACTGAATCAAGACAAAAAATGGCTCTCTAAAATATAAATGTCACAGAGAAAGAAACCTATATGACATAGGTGTAGTTAATTAATTAATTGACTTTGATGGCTGCCAACTGCTCAAAGTGACCGTTCTCCGAAGATGGACCATAACATGTGACTATTGTTACGTCGTAGGCAACAATTAATTTAGGTCCCTCCTAGAGTTGCACACCGACTCTAATATGTATGTAACGTGAGACTCTGTGTCATTTACTCACGTTATAGATTTTACCTTTTTGCAATAGTAGTAATAGTGATACTCGTGTGTGTGTATGGTATCGACCGTGATATATATTAAGCTACGGATTCAGGTGGGCTAAAAAGTACGTATTTGATGGTAGATAACCATCAAGTCAATAATGTTGTGGTGATTATTTCATCCAAAATGTGTTATTGGGAGGTTATGATAATAATCACTCTATTTATTTTTTTTGGCTTTAATAAATACATCACTACTCCTCAGAAATAGTACATGTAATGCTTACTTAATAAATGACTCTTCCAAATAGCACATTTTGAGTGTGTTAATTAATATTTACGCCACCAATAACACGATGGTAGTGGTTATCCTTCCATTGACATGGTGGGTTATCGGTTAAATCACTTGATTAGTCATTTCAGTTGGCTAATTGCATCTATTTCGTTCATTAAGTTGAAACTATTTTATTTTGGTCAATGAAATAGACAAATTGGTTACAAATGGTTCTTAAAGTCATTTTCTGTGAGTGCATGAGGAATACACTATATTTTAAAGGGTATAATTGGAAAAAAAAAATTTACTTCCTATCAGACACTTAATTGATCAAACTAATTCTTCAAGAAAAAGAAATGTTACTATATATGTGGTTCATCATCCTCGACATCGGGGATCTGAATATCCCTAGCTCGTCACATCTTCGACCAAAACACGAATAGCTATCGAAGCGGTTCCAAGACCCTAATTACCTTTATCTCGTTCCTTGATCGTTGGTCTTCATCGAGTGTTAACGAGACTTTTAATTTTGTACATGCATGTTCTTGGATTAGGTTCATTATTCTGTGTTTTTACATTTTATGATGACTTTTCTATTTTTGTTTTTCCTTTTGGTTAAATACAAAATCAATCATGAGATTTGTTAAAAGAACAAAATAAACCTCTAATTTTTAAAAGATGCAAGTTAAACCCTTAACTAAATAAAATAATTTTGAATGCAAAATTTGCAATTCTCCCGACAAAAATACCCTTTGTACGTATGATTGTGGTTCATATCATATCCATAACAGTTTCAGTATTCCTTTCACAGCACACACATACACTACAAACCCAATTCCTTTTTTGGTTTTTTTTCTTCGGAATCAGAAACCCAAGTCCTTCAATCACATAGAAGAGCACCCTTCACTTTTTATTTTTTATTTTATTTTATTTCTTCCTTTGGTTTCTTTTCCCTTCACTGGCCACATCAGGGGGGGGGGGGGGGGGGGGGTTAGAGGCTGACGGGAGAGAATCTCATAAAGAAAAGAAAGGAAAAAAAAAAAAAAGAAAAGAAGTGCAAGGCTTCTCTTCTCTGTGAATGAAGGATAAACTGGGTTTGTACGTGGTGCAATGGAAGGAATACTGGAATGGTATTGTTTGGGGGCAATGGTGCAAAGGTTATTTTTGTCTATAGAATTGCAAAATTCTCAGTTAAAATTGTTTTACTTAGTTAAAGGTTTAATTTTTATCTTTTAAGTTGGAGTTTTATTTTGTTCTTTTAACAAACTTTGGGGTTGTTTTTGTATTTAACCCTTTTACTTTTCGATCAAAGTAGGTAATAAAAATAAAAAATAAAATTTTCCTTTGGAAAAGTGGAGTATCTTTCAGGTGCACACATGTTTTTAAAATGGCTTTAGGAACCATTTAAAACCAATCTGTTAATTTAAGGGACCAAAATAAAATAAGTTTAACATAATGGACGAAAGAGATCTAACTAACTGAATTAAAGGATCAATAGAAAAATTGATATAGGTTTTGTCGTACTTTACCAAAGCGAGTAAAAACACTGCTTTTCACCTCACCCACAATGAACCACCATCCCATGGTTAATGATTAGAGTCTTTTAGAGAGCTTGACTTTTAAACCATGTTTCATTTGTATAATCACAGAATCACTAGGAGTGATTGGATGAGCTTCCACAAGTTCGACATGGTAATTGTAGATGATTGAGGCCGCAACCATTTTCATCTGAACAAATGCAATTTCCTTCCCCAAACAGGTCCTTGGTCCAGCGTTTACTTGAAGGACGGTTCGTGTTTGACTCTTCCCTGCTCGGTTATCCATCTCTCGGGCTTAAAATCCAAGCAATCATTCCCCCAAATCGATTCCATTCTTCCCATGGCGTACAAAAATAGGACCAATTTCGTGTTCGCTTTTATAGAAACTCCACTTGGAAGAACGTCATCTTTTGTTGGTGCTGTGTTCCAGGGCCACCGGTGGGAAAAACCTGAGAGCTTCACACAACGCGCCGTGGAGATAAACTAGTTTTTGGGACTCTTGTAAGCAGCATATTTGTTGAAAAACCAATTTGGTTTTGATTTCTTGGAGAATCTTGGATTCAACGGAAGGGTTTTTGGAAATTTCCACTGAGAGCAGTACTAATGGTGTCTCTTCCCGCAACCAATAAGCTGAGAAACACGTCTCTAAGGAACTGCTTTGTGGTTGCAGGAATATTAATATTTGAACTCGAATTCCAATTCAAACTCAAACTGGTGGCTTTGTAAGCCTGAAAGAAAGCATTTAGGCAGTTGAATTGAATTCCTCCTTGCAATTTCTTCTCGATTCAGGGATAGATGTATTGATCGAGAACATCCCACGCTTCGCTCAGCTTCCGTTCTTTCCCCAATTCAAGCCATTTTTTAAGCTTCCAGCAACTTTCAGGCAATATGTGCCTCCGCAGAAGCGCTTTCTTAGCATCGAAGAAAGCGTATTGGGCTGGAACGTTTGGTAAATTCATGGAGAGGCTTCCTGGATCGTAATCAAGAAGCAATGTTGAAAAGGTGTCGAAAGTTAGCCTTTGAAGTATATCTTGCAAATCGATCTCGGAAGCTCGGCTTGCATAATTTTCGAGCATTGGGAGGAGCCCTTTTTCCACTTTTTCCAGCACTGTTTCTTCCAAAACTTTCATGAAATCAGGATGGTGCATTATGGAGAGAGGAACTTTCCTGTGAATTTCCCATAACTCGGAATCCGCGTTGAAGATCCCGTCTCCTAAAATGCCGAATATTTTTCGAAACTCGGGGCCTTTGGGATAGTTTGGGAAGTTTTGCTGAGAATATGATGGATGTTGGCAGGATCACAGGTGATGACCATGTCAAGATTGGCTAACCAGGGCCCTTTGAACTCAAAAGTTCCCCCGCTTTCAATCTGAACTTCGGTCCAGTAATCATGAAGGCGGTGAACGTTTCGAATAACGGCCGGTAACATTCCGATGACTGGCCAATTTGTTGGGATTTTGCTGTGTATCTTCTCATGTTTTTGACTCAAATAAAGGTTATAGTAAAGCCAGGAAAAAAGAAGAACAGAAATCAGAATGAAATATTGCAATGGAAGAGATTGCAGAAGATATGATTGTATTTTTGCGAGGTTTGCCGTTTCATTGGAGAGATCAGCTGATTTTACGAAGGGCTCCATGCACAGGCATGACTTTGTATAGGCGCCTTCTGCTTTTTGTAAGTACTACATAATCAGTAAGTAAATCATTCAGGAGAAGGATACATATCTTTCAATCCCGGCCTTTGTTAATACTCCCTTCTAATCAATTTTGAAATATATAACTTTTTATGGGTTCAAAGTATAATATTTAAACAAAATAACGTGACATTATTTCTTCAACTCAAAAGCTTTACTCAAAAGCTTATATAAAACATGTTTATACATGCAACATGATTTATAGATGCTTTTTTTTTTTTTTTTCTTTTTTGATTTTATGTAAACTTCGCATATCACTTTGCTGTTGACGAAATAATAGATAGAACCAACTGATACTCAATGAAGAGAACTCGGATATCACTTGTTGTTGATGAAATAACACTTAAAGCTAACTGATGCATTACGAAGAGATCTCCCGTATCACTTGGCTATTGACAAAGTAAGTATGCTGCTTTTAAAGGAGTAGCAGTAGTTTTATGTTTTATTTTTTAATTTTTTCTTATTTGTTCACGTAAATAGTATATCGTATAAATCCATTTTGCAGGAGGCTGCCTCTTTCTTCCATCTATGTTCATAGTTTTTAAATATGAGTTTAATTATGAATCAACTACGATAAAATATAAGATATGAGAAGTAAAAAATCAAAAATCAAAACAGAACTTTTCTGCAAAACCTCTGTTTTTTAAAAACTGCATTCTAGTAGGATGGTAGGAGTATAATAAAATATTTAATATGTTAATTATAATGATGATGGTAGCTAGCTTGGTACGTAGAGTGACATGAGATATATAAATTAAGTTTGAGTTAGTTCATCTTTAAAAATTCAAATTACTACTTAAAGTAATTAGTCTATTAGCCATTTTATTATTCACATCATGTTCATGACATGACTTTTGATGAGGATACTCATGACTTTTCATAAGTATAATTAATCTACCATGCATTACTTTTTGGTCAAATTTTAGACATCAATCCTTTGGCACCACCTCTCGCTATCATTCAATTCTTTCTAATGGCATGTTTGATAATCTAACTTAATGCTTAAAATCATTTGATTAAGAGATGATAAATTTTAGTATGTTTGATAACGGAAACTCAAACTTCTTAATCGTTTAAGCACTGCTTATTTCCTTTACAAAAAATTTAGCGAAAAAGTCAACTTATCGCTTATCGCTTAATGCTACACGTAATAATTCTTTAAATAATTCACATTTGATTTTCGAAGCTACACTTTTTATTTAATTTATATTTATTTAACTATAATAATAATTTTAATTTTTTCTTTATTAGCATAACACGTATTTTTAAAATTTTTCATTATAATATTGTCAAATAAAATTTAATTTATTTATACTATTATATTTTGGTATTAAAATTTTATTTAATAAATTATATCATTTACATGTTTTTATAAATCTCATTTATACAACATGTTTTATATTACTTATATAGTTTATTAATTATATATGAATTTTATTGTAAAAATTTTAATTTCTTTTAGACTACAATAATGGATTCATTTTTCATTTTAAGGGTTTTAATAAATTGTAATAATTATTTTTTGTATTTTTTCATCATTCAATTGAACGTGTTTGTATCTTATTTTATTTTTTTATAGTTTTCATTAAACGTAATTGATGTTTTATAAATAAAATATTATATTCGGCATACATAAATATAAAAAATTTAACACAAGGGTAAAATAGTATATTTTAATAATTTTAGCAATAAGATCAGCATATTTATCAAACAAGATCGAGTGACTAAACATTATGATTCAGAGGTTCAGAAAATATATTTCAGCATTAAGATGTTAAGTGCTTAATCAATTCAGCATTATGATTTCAGCATTAATTTTTATAACACGGGCCCTAACTCTAAAATTTAACTTCATATCAACAGTAACAAATTTGACTTCGTTGATACATAACCATTTTCAATACTCACTTATTAGAGACAGTTATTAAGAAGAGCCTCTATTAATACCCACTTATTGGAGACGGTTGTAAGTAAACCGTCTCCAATACTGGAGGCAGTTACTAGGAATTGTTTACAATACTTATTTATTGGAGGCGCTTCTTAAAAAACCGCCTCCAATAAATGAGTATTGAAGATAATTCTAAATACCCGTTGCTAAATAGGTGCTACAAATATGTTGTTCAACAGCAGTACTGAGTTATGAATAATACCACGTGAATTTGTGCGTTTTGGGTTGCAATCCCGGTAATATTAATTTCAAAGAATAGGCTATGTAGTACATGGTTAAATAATGGGATTAATAGGACGTACTGAGTTAAAATGAAAAGAAAAAACAGCTAATCATTTTCAATGAATTTCTCATGACAAAAAATTGCGTTCGATTGCTCAAATCGATCCATGCATCCAACCGCAAATATCGATTTTAGCCTAAAATGTCTACCATGCATGTTATAAAAATATGTGTATTGATTTTAGTTTTTTATATATGTAATGTGTATCAATTTTAACCTGAAACGTATTGAATTATGTATTGAATTTAACTGTTAATATATCGCTGCTATGAATTTAGCTTTTGATGTACCGCTTCTAACTAATGATTTATTCAATTATATTAAAATAATAAGTGTTATTTGTTGCGCGAATCGATTTGAGGGGCTAAAATTAATATTCTTGTAGTTAGAGTATCACCCTCAAGCTATTGTCGGACTTTCAAATAATAGTATCATTCTTGTAATTTGAGAATAATACTCTTATGATTAGAGAGTATCACCTTCAAACTACAATATCACTAATACGAAAAGAAAAAGAAAAAGAAAAAGAGATCATTGTTTTAAGGATATAGGCATCTAAGACTTCTGTATCAGTCTGATCGCATACATGAATCTGGTGCATGTAAGTTTTGTGACTAAATTAACTGTACAGAAGCAAGGCCAGGCCAAAGACAATGGCATCTCGGGCAATTGTTTAGGGCCCAATTTTTATATTAACATGTATAATGTAAAAGTATTTTTTATTCATAAAATTTTATATTAAGGTTCATAGTTATTTTTGTTTGAATAGTTATTTTTTTTTCCTTTTTAGTTCAAGGTCCACATTTGAAATGCATATATACAAGAGGGGAAATTTTTTTTTTCTCTTTTCAGCACGAGGCCCAAATTTAATTTTCTTGTAACATGCTTGATGATAGAGTGAGGGGTTTATTTTTTACTTTTTTTTCCTGTAGCTCAATAAAAAAAAATGCTAAATATTCTCTTTGCATTTTTCTTTGGGCCAATTTTAGCTTTTGTTCTGGGGTCTCTTAGCCTTTAGAACCGGTGCTGTACAAAAGAAGGGAAACATGAAACTTAACTTTGAGCAAGGAATAAAAAGAATGTGAAATTTATGTCATGTATGTTATCTCTTGTTTTGATTATATTTTGGTTGCGGTTTCATTTCTGTTTATTACCGTTCATTCTTTTCCTTTCAAAAACATTTTTTTAAAAAGTTATAGACCCTTTGATCCTCCCAAAACTTGTATAAGACACGTTTGAAAGTTCGAAGACACCCATATCGATTTTAACCTTTGAGATATCACGGTGATAGTATAAAAACATGCTTATCGAATAGTCTCCGATATATGGTGTATTAATCGTGTTTAGTCTCTGATATATCAAGTTTAGTTGTTGATGTATTGCAATTATGAGTTTAGTTGCTAAAATATCGCATATTGAGTTTAGGCTTTGATTTATTGTGTATAGAGTTTAGTCTCTGGTGAAATTGAGTGTAACTTCTAGTGCATCGAGTTTAGGCCATAATGTATCGCACTTATGTTAAAACAAAATTATTGAGAAAATACGTGGAACAATTTAGCAACTAAAATATAGCGCATCGGACAGTCAAACAGTCAGGAGACTCCCTCCTTAGTTCCTTTTTACCAAATATGTTATACTACCTCAGTCATATTAAAATTGTCAATTTTGAAAAATGTACAATTTATTATAAGTTGTAATGTACAACACTTAAAACAAGTAACTTGACACCATATTTTTCACTTATAGTCTTACATTTTAAGTAATGACTAATTATAAACTAGCATTATTATATTAGTAGGAGTGGGAAATATAAATAAATAGAAAGTATTTTTCATTATTGTAAGTTTTCTTTAAAAAAAAAAAAAACTCTTAATAAAAGACAGAGGAGTATTTTTTAAACAATGAACATCCCACTCAATTATGTAAATTTAATAGGGCGAATTAAATTTACATCCCCTGAAGTTTGGTCAAATAACAAATAAGCCCATATAAATTTTAAAAATTACAAATACCTCCCTAAAATATTAAAAAAAATTTATTTTGTGTTTATTTTTTCGCTAACGTAAGGGTAATATCAACCTAAGTCGTGTCGATATTTGGAAAGTTCAAACTGTGATCGTTTATAAAATAAATAAGCTAAAGTTGAGCTTTTAAAGAGTCTAAAATTCCATTTATATTTGTTTATTTATTCAACCAATAAGTTCAAATTGAACTTTTACCGAGTCGATATCTAGAAGTTAAGTGGGTAAAGTTCGTGTTTATTTTCAGTGATAGCTAACAGATATCGATTTTATAACTATGACCAAATTACATAAAGTTATTTATAATTTTTAAAAAAACATAAACTTATTTAGTATTTGAGCAAACCTTGGGGAGCCCAATTTAATAATATAACTGATGAGTTATGTCATCTTACTTATGGAATAGGGTAATTTTTTTGGATTACACAAAAGGATCTGAAATGATCGAAGAATATGGGAGCTAGCATTAACATATTCCACTTCATACAAAAAAATAATACTCCCTCCATCCCATTATAAACGTTTACTTTAAAATATATATATATATATATATATTCTAATAGAAGAATTTAGTGTTAAATTTTTTACTTTCTATAACATTACTAATATAATTACGTGTAGTTTACAATTAACTTATAGTTGATTAACAATGATATAAATGAAATAAATAGTGTCAAAATAGTTAATTTAAGTGTTGTATATTGATATTCATAATAAATTATATATTAGTTAAAGTGAATTCTTTTAATAAAAAATATATAATAAAAAACAAAAACTGAACATGTGAAAAATCCAATATTAATATGAAAAGACAACTAAGAGAATGTTAAATCGATAACGACCTCTAATTAATGAGATCTTATCTTATCTTCTGACAACACAGAACATCGATCCCCATCTACTTTCTTGGAACTGTGTGGATATATAGTACCGATAGCAGCTACTTTAAGTTTTTCTATATACACCAGTTTAGAAAATAAATAAATTATCTAATTTAATTTTATTTATTTTAATTTTTTTTTTTTTTTTGGGAAAATGAAGATGAACTATTTAAGGAAAAACAGTGATGTAAAAGTATAGTTGGAGCTTTATTAAAATTTGATATCGAAAATTATAGAGAAACACTTGTTTAAGAAATTTTTTTTTTGTTATTTGGACTTTTAAAAAAAGAAGGTCAGTTGATTAGTTAATTGAATCGATAGATGGCCGCTAAAACTGTTGTCGTCTCACTCTCACCATCAATAATTAACCTGTGATGGACCATAAATATAACATGTGAACATGTTCTACGCACGAACAACCACATAATCGGCCACTCAATACTCTACAATTTATCCGAGTAATTTCCACTACTACAAAATTAATAAAAAAACAACGGGTTATAAACATTGATTTGTGGCATTTTAAGAATAATAATCAAAATGAAAATTTGGATGCAGAATATTTGCAGTCTCTCATAAAAAACAGATGCAAATGATCATTGTTTTGCAGACATTATCATCGGTGTTAATTAATTTTTGCACACAAAATGTGGATTCAACAAGTCGAATTAATGATTCGCGTTTTAATCTTATATGTCATGCTCCTCCTAATTTTCTTTCACCCCAAACTCTTTCTTTTTTTTTTTTTCCCCCATACTTTACAATTAAAAAATATTTAACTTCTTCGTCCGCTCATTGCCCTAGCCAAGTTTAGGTAATTTCTCGCGGCGGCCGGCGACGAGAATCTTTGCCGCCCGTGTGCCTAGCTTAGTTTTTTCGATTTCTCTGCCAATGTTTGTCCTTTTTTTTCTCTTTCCCACTTCTTCATTGACAATATCAGTTGTTTGTTTTGGTTTTATAAAAAGAATTTACATTATTAAGTATTATATTATGAAAGATATCCAGACCTGGTTTGATAGACCTACTGGAAGATACCGGGGGAAGAAAGTTATTGCCAACAAATCGACTGATGGAACTAGAAGTGGTTCAAGAGATGGAATGAAACTGGAGAGGCTAAGCACTTGAGTCTGCTTCTTGTTCTTTTTCTGGCTGACTCGAAGAGAACTACCATGTCTATGCCTAAAAGGTTCAATATTTTTACAGATAAATAAGCCTTCCATACAACTACTATGTAACAACACAAATTAAAGACAATTACAATCCGTCCAAATTCATAGAAATTATTGGACCAAAGAAATAAAGAGAAAAAAAATCTCCATAAACAAAATATTACGCTAAGACCAAGATGTACTGCATTTATATTAATAAAAGGATGAAGAAAATATAATTGGGGAAGGAATAATATACAGAAAGAATAGCATACCCAAAAAAGTAAAGATAAAAAAGCACAATAAATAATAATACAAAAAACTTAAAAATTGTGTTTGTCAACCCCCACATTGCTTACAATAAACATTGAGTGAGTAATAGAGGTCTATATATTACAGTCCTCATTTTAACGCACATGTTAGACTCCAGGCCAGAAAATAATAATTTGGGCCTAGGATTTTTCCAAAAAAAAAATAAATAAATAATCATAAAAGAAAGAAAATTGGCAAAGCACGGGTTTTGGTGAAGTCCGGCCCATCGGGTTGTGACCAATTTTGATGGGTACAATTCTATGATGAGTTTAAGAGTAAACACGGATCAGCTAGGCAGCGCTAGCCACCACCCAATCTCTGAACTAATCGCCGTCACCACTGCTTTCAGACACACTAGCCACAACCCCTACCAGCACATCCCCTTCCAAATAAGTTAAATCTCAAACACTTGAAATACACTTAAAAGGGAATATCTCTTGGGATGTCTATAAATGAATAAAAAATTTGCCAGGAAGAGAGGGCGAGCAGTCGGAGTTTATCTTTCCGACAGGGAGAGGGTGGGTTGAGGGAGTTTTTTGTTTTTAGGGGAGAGTAGGAATTCTCTTAAAGGGTGGCATGGCTACTCTGCAAGAGTGGTTGGAATACTCAAGCGTCGCACGGCCACTCTTCATGAGTAGCTCGGCAAATATTCAATAATACCATGACTACTATTTATCCAAAAAATATTTCTATTCATGAAATTTAGTGGCATTTCGGTTGACAAGAAAATATTTTATTAATGATGCTCAAAATATATTTTTTTTATTTAAAAATTTTATTTTTATTTTATCTTTGTTTATGTAGTGGCACGACTAGTCTTAAAGCGGGTGTGAAATGGGGAACAACAAGTGTCCTGGGAATATCCTTGCCCATCCTTAGAGTTTTGTTGATCAAATGCATTCCGTTGCCTAAAAGGTTAATCAGGATTGACATTGATGCTCCACAACTTCAACATTTCTCATGTAACTTTGATGGCCCCTTATATCACCAAAACACAAGTAAATTTACGAAACTGTGAATGCTTGGTATTAACAGATTTATACATTGTATGTAATTCATTTGACTCTCCAGGTCTTTGGTTTGCTAAACTTTTTAGTAAGGTAAACAAAGTCTTTGTAATTTGAATGCTTTTTGAAGATAAATGTGCAATGTGTTTGCTATTACTGTTCAATGTCTTTACAGTTAATGTGCAATGTCTTTGCAGATAATGTGCAATGATAAACCTTTTTGTAAAGGAAAAAAAAGAAAAACCTAGAATCAATTAATCAAAAAATTTGGAATGACATCTTAAGTTGTTCGTGCTTATTGACGAGGTAAATTTCAAATCCAATACGCATATATATTAGAGTAGTCGTTGTAATTTTAATGCATTTTCTAATATATGATTGTGCAGCATTTCAGCTTAACTGCAGATTCTTTGTGTATATTTCTGAATTTGACTTCTCTAGAGGTAACGACAAACAGGAGGTTTGAATGGATTCTTCTTCAAAGTGCACCCGATCTGACAAAGCTTCACTGGAAAATGGTATGCTTTATATTTCATTTCTTATCTAAGTTCACTTTGAAGTTATGCTATTGAAATTCTCCTTTCTTTCGTGTTTAAGGAATTGTTGTCCGACAATTCAACTTCAGTTTCCTTTTTGACAAATTTGGGGAGCTTGCATTGTGAAAATTTTGAATCTTCAATGGTCTATATCTGATCATTGTGTTTGGCAGTCACGGAATACAACTCGTATAAAACAAACTTTGTTTCAAACAAAGTTGAGGTTTTCGTTTTTGGACACTATATCTGTAGAAAGAAACATGCAATGATGGACAAAACTATTTGCATTTCTTTCTTAAAAAATTATTTTTTGCAGGGCTAAGATGTGGGAGAATATATCTATGACTTTGAGCCTCAATGTTTTGCTCAAAATCGTGGATATATAGATTCGAATAAGCGTTTCTTAAGGGGATAATGCATATCAGCTTGCACTAGTCAACGTTAGAGAGGATGATTATATGTGATGTATTCTAGTATGTAGTTCCGAAAAATGAATTGTCAACTCTGCTGCACCCGTTAAAGAAGATAAGACCTTGCACACAGGAATGTGAAATTGAGCTTATTGGACATGGGTCACTCTGTAAGTGGAATCCTTGAATTCTTTCTTTTGTAAAGAATCATGATCTTGGACAAAATTTCACATCCCCCATTTCATTTTTGAATTTTAGTCTTTAACGTTTTATTTTAGGTAAAGACTTTCTGGACAGTATCGGTCCTGGACCGATTCACGTTTAATGGAGCCAAGCTGACTGTTATGTTTTGTCCCGGGGGTTGAAATAGTTAAGTAAGAAAGACGTGCTACTGTTCAAGAGTCGCATAGAAACTCTTCAAGAGTCGCACGGCTGACTGAATTAAATTAGGCAGGAAAATAGGAAAATGAATGAATATACAAAGCATAAAAGATTAGTTAATTTTATACAATAAACTGAACATTGTACCAGATGATCTTCTATCAAAGTGGTTCACTGAACTAAGCCGAGCTTCCTCTTTCTTCCTTAACTCATCCAGCTTTATGTTGCTAATTGTCTTTCCCTTTTGCTGTTTATACTTGATCAAGGAAACCCTTAAGAGGAAATGTACAGAATATACAGATATTTATTACTTTCAACCCTAGTGATTTAAGAGAAACAATATACCTTGGATGAAACATGTAAATGAGATAAAAGATTACCATTTCTTCCTATACTCATTGAAATCCTTAGGATGTTCTTTACGACCTTGATTCTTTGGAAAAGCCTTAATTTCACCCTCTGTGATGTGATTCTTCGTCACAGTAAAATAGCCAAGCTAAGAAAGATCCAGACCCGGTTATCGTTAGATAGACCCACTGAAAGATACCGGGAAAAAAGCTGTAGCCAACTAATCGACTGATGGAACTGGAAGGGGTACAAGAGATTGAATTAAATTGGAGAAGTCAAGCGCTTGAGTCTACTGATGTACTTTTTCTGGCTGACTGGGAGATGATCGTAAGGGATGATGGCCATTAACAAGAGTGAACGGTGAATAAGGATTAGGGCAAGCGATGACGATCTTTTTGTTTTAATTATTTCTGTAACTGGGTTTTAATAAAAGGACACATTAGTCTTTTACTAATTATAAAAATATTAAAAGTATTTCAATGCCCTTCACAATAAATATAAAAAAAAGTTACGCCCTTTATAATAATTTTATTTTTTCCCACGTCCTTAATAAAAATTTTCCCAAGAAAATATATCTTTGGGACCAGAAAAAAACACAATTAATATCAAAATGTCCAATGATATTTAGGCCCCGTTTGTTTTAATACTTTTTAAGGAAATTCTTGACATTTTTGAGAAAAAAATCTTTATAAACAAAACTCTACAGATATTTATTCCTTTCAACCCTAGTGATTTAAGAGAACAATATACCTTGGATGAAACATGTAAATCTACCCAAATGGGACAATTTAAACAAATGAGATAAAAGATTACCATTTCTTCCTATACTCATTGAAATCCTTAGGATGTTCTTTACGACCTTGATTCTTTGGAAAAGCCTCAATTTCACCCTCTGTGATGTGATTCTTCGTCATAGTAAAATAGCCAAGCTAAGAAAGATCCAGACCCGGTTATCGTTAGATAGACCCACTGAAAGATACCGGGAAAAAAGCTGTAGCCAATTAATCGACTGATGGAACTGGAAGGGGTACAAGAGATTGAATTAAATTGGAGAAGCCGAGCGCTTGAGTCTACTGATGTACTTTTTCTGGCTGACTGGAAGAGAACTGCCACATCTATGCCTAAGACGTTCAATATTTGTACCGATAAATAAGCTTTCCATACAAATACCATGTAACAACACAAATTAAAAGACAACTACAATCAGTTCAAGTTCATCGAGATTATTGGACGTCCAAAGAAAGAAAGAGAAAATAAATGTCCATAAACAAAATATTACGCTAAAACCAAGAGGTACTGTATTTATATTAATAAAAGAAGATGGAAAAAATATAATTGGGGAAGGAACAATATATAGAAAGAGTAGCATACAGAAAAAAGTAAAGATAAACAAAGCACAATAAATAATAATACAAAAAACTTAAAAATTGTGTTTGTAGGCCCACATTGCTTACAATAAACAACGAGTAATATAGATCAATGTATTTTTAGAGTCGTCAGTTTAAGTCACATGTTAGACTCCAGGCCAAAAAATAATAATTTTGGCCAAGGGTTTATAAATTTAAAAAAAAGGAACATAAGCAAAAAAAAAAAGTAAAAAGAAAAAAGAAAAGAAAAATGGTGAAGTACGGGGTTTTTGGTGAAGTCCGGCCCATCGAGTTTTGACCAATTTTGACGTTTACAATGCCAAGGTGAGTTTAAGAGTAAACATGAATCATCCAAGGAAGCCATATCGGATTTTCCCATTCCAATCCAAAGACTACAACAATAGCGGCCACCCAATCGCTGAACTAATCGCGGTCACCATCGCTTTCAGACATATATACTAGCCACAACACCTACCAGCACATCCCCTTCCAAATAAATTAAACCTCAAGCACTCGTAATACACTAGTGGTGTAAAAGCTTACCTTGACATGGCCAAATTTCAAGCTTTATCTATCCACTTAGAAGGGAGTATCTCTTGGGACATCTATAAATGAATAAAAAACTTTCTGGGAAAGAGAAGGCGAGTAGTCGGAGTTTATTTTTCTGAAAGGGAGAGGATGGGTGGAGGGAATTTTTTTATTTTTAGGGGAGAGTATGAATTCTCTTAAAGAGTCGCACGGCAACTCTGCAAGAGCGGTTGGGCTACTCTTCAAGAGTTGTACGGCTACTTGTCAAGAGTCGCACAACCACTCTTCAAGGCTCGCATCGCATTGCTACTCTTCAAGACTTGCATGGCTACTCTTCAAGACTTGCATGGCTACTCTTCAAGACTTGCACTGCTACTCTCCAAGAGTCACACGGAAACTCATCAAGAGTCGCACAACTACTCTTCATGTGTAGCTTGGCAAATATTCAATAATACCAGGACTACTATTTATCCAAAAAATATTTCTATTCATGGAATTAATTAGTGGCATTTCGGTCAACAAGAAAATATTTAATTAATGAAGTTCAAATATATATGTTCAAACTATTTATTTTTTATTTAAAAATTTTATTTTTATTTTATCTATGTTGATATAGTGGCACGACTAGTCTTCAAGCGGGTTTGAAATGGGGGACAAAACGTGTCCGGGGAAAATCCTTGCCCATCCTTAGAGTTTTGTTGATCAAATGAATTTCGTTGCCTAAAAGGTTAATCAGGATTGGCATTTGGTAGAGCTGTCGTGAGCCCTATCAAATGATGGTAATAGTACCAAGTACCTGCAGCAAAAATATGACAATAGTATAGAACTAAGCGGGATCGAACCACAGGGAACTTGATGAACAAAATTCCTATTGCTCCTATTGAACTAAGAACTGTTGGTTTGTAACCACCTTTATGAGTTAGGTGACTCGACTGAATAGATTGTGATTAAACTAAGCGAGTAATTGATAACAAAATCAAAGAACAAAAGATTCAATTAAGCAAAGATTTATAAAAAAGTATCCGGCACATGCAAATCCACAGTAATGATCACATGTGACATCAATCATAAACTCAGAGATACATTTATTGTCAATCAGTTATAGATTGCCGAGATCCGCTACAGACACAGCCGGCCAATTCCCTCTTAGTTAATTGATCCGCTATAAACTAATTCTCTAATTAATACACAACTAGGCCGAGATCCGCTACAAACACCTATTTTAATGTACTAACGACACTACAAACTAAGGGAACCTGATTCTAGTGTTCCTAGTCTGATCCGCAGCCAACAATCACTAACCTTTTACTCCCTAATACCACGGCAGATAGCTTTACCACTTATTAATCTTGTCTATTAATTATTATCTTAATTAACAGGGGCTAATTGGCATTACCCAGATCTACTTAAGTTGTAAATGCTGAAATAGAACAAAGCAACAAGCATTAATTATTCTCAAGGGCAAAAAGAAACACATGCATATTAAAGATACGAGCAGTGAGGTTTCACGACGTTACACAAATTACTGCTTCATTACAATAAAGCTAGATGAAAAGAATTAGCTACTCATGCTTATTAAACTCATTAGAACTATTGCAAACAGGATAAACCATATTAGAAAATTAAACTAAGCTAATTAATTAACTGAACCGACTGGAATTAAGCTAACATGCAAAGAATTGACTAATGCAACGCAAATTAACTTATTAACTAATACTACTTATACATGCACGACTAACAATTTAATTACCTAATTAACTAACCTACAGCCAGTATTAGAGAATTAATTATAACAGATTTTCTTTCTATATGGTATCTCTTAATTTAGTCATCTGTACATATATAGATTGTATTCTTAGGCATATTTTTCACTCTATATATCTACATATATTCTTAGGCATATTCTTTACTCTGTATATCTATATATATTCTTAGACATATTCTTAGGCATATTCTTTACTCTGTACATCTATATATATTGTCAATAATATACATCAAGGTCATCAAGCCTTATTCACTTTCATGGTATCAGAGCCTAATCTTCCTGGGCATATTTTCCTCTCTTTTTTTTCTCTCCAGAACCACCAAGATCAGTATCCTTCATATATATATATATATATATATATATATATATATAGATCTAAAACTACCAGTCCCTTCAATGGCTTCCGATACGACTTCCTCTTCCACCAACGATCCTATCACTATCCAAAATTCTCAAGATCCTCAACATCCTCTCCTTACAATCAATCTCTCCAATATCACCAAATTGTCATCCACCAATTATCTCACATGGAGCCTTCAAATCCAGTCTCTTCTTGAAGGTTATAATCTTCATCACTTCCTTGATGGCACTCAAACTACATCACCACCCACCGTCACCGTCAATGGTGTTACATCTCCAAATCCGGCGTACACAACCTGGAAGCGTCAGGATCGTCTCCTTTTTAGCGCTCTCCTTGGTGCCATCTCCGTTTCACTGCAACCGCCTATTGCCCGCACCACCACTTCCCTTGATGCATGGCAAACCTTAGCTAATACCTACGCCAAACCATCTCGTGGTCATATTAAACAATTGAAGGAACAATTAAAGAGGTGTAACAAGGGCTCACAATCAATTAGTGAATATATGCAGGCGATAAAGACTCGTGCCGATGAACTTGCTCTTCTAGGGAAGCCAATTGATGATGAGGATCTCATTGATCGGGTTCTAGAAGGACTAAGTGATGAGTATAAATCTGTCATTGATGCCATTAATGCCCGTGACACGTCAATTTCTTTTGCTGAACTTCATGAGAAACTTCTCAACAAAGAAGCATCTCTTCAGACTGCTCAACCATCTTCTCTATCCCTCCCAGCCACGGCAAATCCCACGGCCCTCCGGAATCGTCCACATTGGCGTCCACCAGCCACCAATCCACAACAACCAGGCCCTACCACTATGCTTTCTCCTCATGATCAACGCTAACCCAAACCTTATTTGGGTCGTTGTCAAGCATGCGGCACTCAAGGACACACTGCCAAACGATGCCCGATGTTTCGGCTCGTCACAAATCAACAATCACCAACATCTCGTCCTCAAGGCTCTCGGGGATCTCGCCCCTCCACACTTTGGCAACCACGAGCCAATCATGCTATTCTGGGCAACAACACTACACCTACTTGGCTACTGGGCAGTGGCGCATCTTACCACGTTACTTCAATCTCTCTCTTCATAGCTCGTACCAAGGATCTGATGATGTCATGATCGGCGATGGCTCGGCCCTTCCCATAACCCATACCGGTTCTACCACTATACCTACTTCCTCTCGCACCTTTACTTTACAAAATGTCCTTTGTGTCCCTTCCATAAAAAAGAACTTAATTTCGATTTATCAATTTTGCACTCATAACCATGTTTCTATTGAATTCTCACCCTCTGCTTTTCAGGTGAAGGATCTAAACACGGGGGCAATCCTTTTGATGGGTGAACCTAAGGATGGCATATATGAGTGGCCGACTACATCCCCTTCAGTTTCCTCTCCACCATTGCTTGCATTTTCCAGTGCCAAGACCACTTCGTCCGAGTGGCACTTTAGACTAGGTCAATCCATCCTTCACTATTATGAAAAATATAAAATTTCCTCTACCATTGTCTAGTCCGTTATCCTCCTTCACACACTGTAATGCCTGTTCATGCAATAAAAGTCATAAAATTCCATTTTCTTCTTCTACCTTAACCTCATCCCACCCGCTTGAACTTCTCTTTTCTGATGTATGGACCTCTCCTGTTTATTCTGTTGATGGTTTTTAGTACTATGTTATTTTTGTTGATCATTATACACGATATATTTGGTATTATCCCCTTAAGCGGAAATCTCACATGTATGATGTCTTTGTACGTTTCAAGGCATTAGTCGAAAACCAATTTAAACACCGAATTGTTACCTTCTATTCAAATAATGGTGGTGAATATCAAGCCCTTGATCGTTTCCTCTCCACCAATGGTATATCCCATCTTACTACACCACCCCATACACCAGAACATAATGGCTTTTCTGAACGACGTCATCGCCATATTGTTGAAACTGGTTTATCTCTCCTTACTCATGCATCAATGCCTTTAACCTATTGGACTTACGCCTTTGCCATTGCTGTATACCTCATCAACCGTATGCCCACACCCACACTACATCTTTCATCCCCTCTTGAGAAACTCTTTGAGTCTCAACCCAACTACACTAAACTTCGGGTGTTTGGTTGCTTATGTTATCTGTGGCTTCGTCCTTATTCTCAACATAAACTTGACTCTCGTTCCACTCCTTGTGTTTTTCATGGCTAATCTTCAACACAAAGTGCCTATATCTGTCTCGCTCTATCCACTTCTAAAACATACATTTCTCATCATGTCAAATTCCTTGAAAACTCTTTTCCCTTTAGCACTCACCAATCCCATCTAGCTCGTCCCACCCCAGATATCATTTCCAAATGGCTTCCCCCGGTCCAAATCTTACCAACTTCAAGTGGCTCACTCAATACGCCTCCACAAAGGGATCCCTCATGTCAACATCCGTCACCATATACCCAAACAGCCCACTGCCCTTCCTCACCAGTAGACCGTCAATCCCTGCCCATAGACCTCCCTTTACTCGAACACAGTTCGGTTAATCGCCAAGAAACCATGGTCGACCATTTACCACTAGAACCACACACTTCTGAGACCTCTTCTGCTTCAATCATAGCGCCACCTACCCATCAAAACACCCACCCCATGACCACTAGAGCGAAAAACAACATCCACAAACCCCTAACCAAGATGAATCTCACTGCTATCGTTTCTCAACCATCCGACATTGAGCCTCATACTGTTTCCCAAGCCCTAAAAGATCCCAAATGGAGACAAGCTATGAATGATGAATTTGATGCTCTTGTTCGGAATGGAACTTGGGAGCTTGTTCTGTCTACTTTTGTGCAGAATCTTGTTGGATGTAAGTGGGTTTTTCGTATTAAACGGCTTCCTAATGGTTCTATTGACAGGTACAAAGCCAGATTAGTTGCCAAAGTCTTTCATCAGCGACCTGGAGTGGATTATCATGACACTTTTAGTCCGGTTGTCAAGCCAACAACAATACGGCTTGTTCTAAGCCTGGCAGTCAGTAGAGGTTGGCAATTGCGACAATTGGATGTTAATAATGCCTTTCTTCAGGGCCATCTTTCCGAAGATGTCTACATGGCCCAGCCTCTAGGATTTGTTGATAAAGACAATCCAACACATGTATGCAAACTAAAGAAGGCTATCTATGGACTCAAGCAGGCCCCACGGGCTTGGTACCTTGAACTTCGCCAATTCCTCATTGAGTCTCGGTTCACAAACTCTCATGCAGATACTTCTCTATTCATTCTTCACTCATGTGACACTACTATATATCTGCTTGTTTATGTGGATGACATTATTATCACAGGTACCAACACCAATATTATTCAGCGCTACATTGACCTCATGGCACAAAGATTTTCAATCAAGGATCTAGGCACCTTGTCTTATTTTCTCGGCATTGAGGTTCTACCCACTCCATCCAGTCTGCTGCTTACTCAAAGGCGCTACATCGCTGATCTTCTTGCCCGGACAAAAATGACTGGCGCAAAACCTGTTGTTACACCACTTGTTACAGATGGAAATCTCACACTTCATTCAGGTACAGCTCTAACTGACTGCACAGAATATAGAAAAATTGTCGGCAGTCTACAGTATCTTTGCCTCACTCGCCCAGACATAGCATTTGCTATTAACAAGCTTTCTCAATTCATGCATCGCCTGATGTCTGAACATTGGAATGCTGCAAAACGACTGCTTAGATATCTATGTGGCACATTAACTCATGGATTATTCCTTCACAAGGCCAATCCACTTTCCCTTCATGCCTTCTCAGATGCTGATTGGGCTGGAAACAAAGATGACTATACCTCAACGAGTGCCTATATTGTCTATCTTGGTCGTCATCCTATTTCTTGGTCATCCAAGAAACAGCTGATAGGACCGTCGTTAGCCCTATCAAATACAGTAAAAGTACTGTATAAACCTGCAAACAATAGCTATAAGTAGCACAATGATGACAGGGTCGATCCCACAGGGAACGGACTGCTTAAAATCACAAATCCTATTAACTCCAAACTATTTTGGTTTGCAACCACCTTAGTTTGCTCAGAGAGACTTTTCAAAAGATTAATGAAAAATAAATAACAAACTTAAATTAAGAAAAAGAATTTAATCAATGAAATAAAGTATTCCAGCAATATGTAAATCACAATAATCACGTGCATGCTAATCATCAACTCAATAATATATTAAATAGCATGTCATCAATCAGTTATAGGTTACCGTGAATTCGCATCATACATAACCCAATCTCCCCTTACTTTATCGACAATTACCGTGAATCCGCACAGACATAATTGCTACTCTAATTAACAAGGAACAGGCCGTAAGTCATCTACACCTATTAACCAAGTTAACAGCCTTAAGATCTAAGAAAACCCGATTTTAGTTATTCTTATTGAATTAACATCTAAGAATTACTAACCCCTTATCTTCTATTACCTGAAGGTAACTTTGCCACTAATTAATCTAGCCCAATAAATATTATGTTATTTAACTGGGAATTAATTGGCTCTACCTAATTCAACTAAGGTGATCAGTCTTAATTAAATATCAGTAATCCAAGTTATGAGCAGAGAATAAGAAGAAACACATGCAATTTAATTTAAGCACAATTCGGTTTCATAACATGCCCGGATTAATTGCTATTACATTATGCCGGAATAAGTAAATTAGCTACTCATAATTAAACTAACTACGCATATAATTATTATATGAATCATACTGAAAATATTTGAAAAGAAGAAAATAAATAAGAAAGAAATACTTGAATTGCGATCTGAAAAAATAGTCTCAGAGTATGCAACATCCCGTTTGGGCAAACGGGACCTTGTCCTGGCAGAATTTCTCCAAAATACGAGAACCGAAAACTATTACTCTAAAATCTGAAATAGCTATGAAACTATGGAATAATATATACTGTCCAGAACGTACGTATTTTCTTCTCTCCCTTCTATCCCTATATATAGGTGTAGAATGGAGAGAAGAACTAATAGTAAACTACTAATATTCTGTTCCATGTAGGATACTACCAAAAATAATTTCCAAAATAAAGAAGGACAAATAAATTAGGCAACAATTCCATGCGCAGTATCCATGCTGATAAGAATCCAGATTCCATTCCAATTTCTTCCTGCGGTTTATCATTTAATTAGGCAATGGCCTATTGGGCTTTCTTCAACTTCTTTGGGCTGCTTGTTCCATCTTGCATTTGGGCTCCTTCAACTTTGGCCTACTTGCTCCTTTTTGCATGCATGACATTAATAATTCCTCCCTTCATTGCTTCTTTGAACTGGATTGCTCTTTTCTTCCTCTTCTTGCATCTGCTTCCTCTAATTATTCTTCTTCCTAAAACCTGCATTTATCTCACAAAAACTTGCACATACCCGTGAGATTTGCCACAATTATGCTCTAAAATTTAGCAGCTAAAAGACACCTATCAAATATCCCCACACTTGAATGACGCTTGTCCTCAAGCGTGAAGTGAAGAATTAAACTCAGTCCTATTTTCTTTCCCTTTCTTATATAACAAAAACACAAAGACACAAACACAAGAATAGAAAAGACACAAAACTTGCACAGACCCAAAAGAAACATAAAAAAAAACAAACAATGACCCAAAGAACCCAAGACATGACTCAACGACACAATGACACCACACAAACACAGGATTATTCTGCCCCAAATTCCTCATGTCAATTGTACTTGCACCACGAGATTCACTTTTTAGTCACAAACTATGCAAACTCTGCCATTCCACCAAACAAACCATACCAAGTCAGTTTAACACAGTTCATGCATAAATTCCCAAGCAGCACTCTTATGGGTAGTAAATCACACAACTCACAATTCAGAAAATTAGGACAAGTGATTCATCCCTAGTCTAGTCAGAACTCAAAAGCTTGATAACTGACCATCTCCACAGTAAAGATTGAGTAATGCACAGATGTTAAGAACAACCTTTTATTCATATGGACGCAATGGGGCCAAGGATTTTTATTTATTTGGTCGGGCCCTATGGGGTTCTAAGTCACCTGCAGAATTCAACAAATAGTGTGCATGCATATAGAACATGCTGCTCCTTTTTAGTTGGACATTAACTCCACTTCCTGCTTTTCCTGATCTAGAGCCAAAACATTCAGCTCTTTCTTTAATTATTCAAGCAGTGACAGTCACCAAAAACTCATTCAGCACATGATTAAAAATTCAGCACATAATCTCCAAAATCCAGTCCTTTAACTTATTCTGCAACATGTTAAAAAACATAACCAGCTCTTGTTTTATTTCATCATCTCTTTCTTTTTTTTTTTTTTTTTTTCAAATGTGAATTCATTTCCTTTCCACAGCAGAACTGATTTTTCATATAAATTCAGCAGATACACAAAGAAACAGAACTGGACTCCACAATTATGCATCATGACTTCTTCTCTGTCGCAGCATCAACACATAATACCATGCAGCATGCACACCAAGGGTAAGAAAGGATTTACTCAAAACAGGCTTGGCTAATTTTTACTGACTTAGAACTGAAAGGTCAAGGCTTCAACTTGCTGATTAAGGGGTATTTTTCTGTATAGTACGGTTCAGAAATTCAAGCCAAAAGGGTTTATCCTAGAAAATGTCCCCCATCATCCAACCATGCATTACTCAATAAACCATTTTGACAGTCAAGTAGGCAAACCAAGGAGATTCTCAAGCAAAACATCCAGTGCGGCTCAGAATTATTTAGTAGGCTTTAGAAAAGGGAATTCATGCACAACCTGTAAAATAACGGATCTATCCCAAACCACATCCACAAGAATAAGTATAGTAAGTGATTAATAGGATATCTATGTTGCTTATTTCAGATTAACATTCAGAATTGGGCAAAAAATCTTGTATTTCACATACACATTCAAGACTCCAAAGACAACAAAACAAGACACATGAGAGAATCGCAACACATCCCCACACTTAAAAGGATGCTTGCCCTCAAGCATACAAAGACAACACAACTATGGAAAACAAAAACAAAAACAGCACAAAACAAAACAAAAACAACACATGAAACAACTAATAAAAACAGTAAAAAGGAACGAAGACTTACTAAGGAAAGCGCTGCTGCAGAAAATTCTAGAAATTGTCCAATCTTCTATTTATGGCATCAAATCCTTCTTGGACTTCATGACGCAAAGCAGCAATCTCTTACTGGATGCGAGGCAAACCTGCAACATGGACATGTGTCTGCGGAGGAACCGCCGCACTATAGAAATGTGTGTCCCCCGTAGGGTCCTTATAAACCAGAGAAACACGTTGCAAAAAGTCCATAGTCATAGATGTAGGGGGAGGTGCAAGCTTCATGCAGGTGTTAGTAGGATCGAATAAATGAGCCTGATGCGCAAGAGTGGCCACAAAGTGTCCTAAGGACAGATTCCTGATGGTGTGGCTAGCTATTTCACCCAATTGGTGACCAATCCAAAAGCCTAGGTTCAAAGGACGACCCTCTAACATAGCATGCAAAATATAGAGCTCAGGGGCGGTGACTACATGCAAGGCGGATACCCTACCACTCAAATTATGAGCTAGAAGTTGGTGACAGACCACCAAAGCAGGATTATCAAGCAAATAAGCAGGAGATTTAGAAGAAACAAAATCCTGTTCATCATTTGGGGCCAAAGCTTTCCAGGCTTCCTTTTTATTAAATTTGGATAGACCTATGCCACCCTGCAAGTAAGCAGCAGACTGCAGGGCATTCTCATCACAGATTCCTAAAATTGTATTCAAAGAATTAATTGAAAACTGATGGTGCCTCCCAAAAAGCCTGAAAGTTAAAAACACTTGTTCCCGAGTAAGATCCCTATTCCTGGCTTTAGTTATGGTGGTGAAGGCCTCATGCAACATTTCATCAAAAATAGGATCAACAGGCATATCAAGCATCCAAGACCAACCAATTCCAGCAAACAATTCATGTACAACAGCATTTACACTGAGGAATTCTAAAGCATTCTCATCAACTGTAACACAAGAAATTGGAGATTTGGTACTGAAAATGTCATACATTTTCTGCTGGTCCTCCTCAGTGAAAGTCAGAAAAGGTGCAAGTTGCTCCCAGGTAGAAGTGTCAGCCATGGCCCCAGGTTGATGTGGCACCGGAGAGGGTGGTTCGCCGGGCTCGGAAGCCGAAGAGGTGGACGCCGGAGACTGAACGGCGCTACTGGTTGCTGCACCGACTGTGCGAGTGGCCCGTCTAGTTCGGGTCAGACGGGAGGATGGGACCTCTTCGTCCGAGTCGATAGTCACGGGCTCGTCGTCGTGGACCGTGTACGACCGAAGGGCAGCCGACGCCATCATCGCTGCTGTGCGGGTCGACCGGCGGCGTGGGCGGGCTGGAGGCGCTTCAAGCTCCGAGGGAGGAGTCGGGTTCTTCATTAAGGTCCTCGACCGGCCGACTGAAGGGCGTGGGTGAGAGGGACCAGCCGCAGCCATGGTGGAGACCGATTGTGGGTGGGAATCGGGCGAGGAATTGGGCGAAGCTTCGGGTGCGGGCCTGCGGGATTTGGACTTGCGTGGGCCGGCCATGGAAAAGCGGTGGTGGTGAAATGGTGTGAAGTGGCCGTTGGCGTGGATGGTAAGGGATGGTGGTGGCGAGTGGCGTGGAGGTGGTTGCGTGAGGAATGAAGGAGATGATTGCAGCGGGAAGGTGAAACAATTTGGGTGCTGATTTGGGAATTAGGGTAATGGGTTTAAGTAATTGTAGGATGGCCCTTCGACTTCCTGAAGCTTTGAGTTTTACCCCCACCACTCACTTTCTGTTGACCTTTGCAAGATGGTCCCCCTCTTTCTGAAATGTGCTATTGCTCCCCTCAATTTTGTACTTGGCAGCTTGGATCTCTCCTCCCTGCTACTGGACTCCAATCCTATAACCAAAAATTAGGTGCTACGAATTAAATACTACATGAAACAATTATTATTATTATTATTTTTTTTAACGAAATACAGAAAAATAGAAATAATGGAAAACACAAATAAAAATAAAAATGGTAATAATAATAAAAGAAAACGTGGGTTGCCTCCCACTAGCGCCTCTCTTTCACGTCTTCGGCCAGACGCAGTCTGTCTCCTTCAATGGTTCGGACAGCTTTGTAGTGAAATTGCTTCCACCAAAACGTTCCAATCGAGTTCGTTATAATGCTTGAGACGTTGCCCGTTAACCGTGAATGTATGGTTAGTTGCTGGATTTCGTACTTGCACAGCTCCAGTCGGGCTAACTGACACAATGTCCAAAGGTCCATGCCATTTACTCTTCAGTTTACCACCCATGAGGCGCAGTCTAGATTGAAAAAGTAGAACCTTTTGGCCCACCTGAAATTCCTTCTGTCGAATGCACCGATCATGCCACAATTTAGTGCGGTCCTTGTACCAATTTGCATTATCATAAGCTTCAAGTCTCAGTTCCTCGAGTTCCTCTAGCTGGTACTTCCTTTCTTCCCCACACTTGGTTGCTTCCATGTTCAATTGTTGCATTGCCCAATATGCCTTATGCTCTAGCTCCACAGGTAGATGACACATTTTTCCAAAAACCAGCTTGTAAGGTGATATGCCTATTGGAGTTTTAAAGGCAGTCCTGTATGCCCATAGAGCATCATTCAGCTTCTGACTCCAATCCTTTCTTGATGTATTCACTGTTCTTTCGAGCACATGATTGATTTCTCTGTCAGCCTGACCATTTGACTGTGGGTGATATGGGGTGGCAAGTCTATGATACACGCCGTACTTTTTCATCAGAGCGGCTATAGTCCGATTACAGAAATGGGGTGGCAAGTCTACGATTACTAATGATTGCCCTCGGCACACTGAACCTGCAAAAAATATTAGCTCGCAAAAAGGCTGCAACTGCTTTGGAGTCATTGGTTCTGGTAGCTTTTGCTTCGACCCATTTAGATACATAGTCCACAGCTAGCAATATATAAAGATTCCCATTTGACACTGGCAGTGGTCCCATGAAGTCCATTCCCCATACATCAAAAATATCACAAACTTTAATGGGAACTTGTGGCATCTCATCTCGGGGCCCTAAATTACCCATTCGTTGGCACCTGTCGCAAGGTTTACAAAATAAATAAGCATCCCGATTCAATGTATGCCAGTAAAATCCACTGTCTCTCACCTTTCGAGCTGTTCGCTGGGGGCCATAATGGCCACCACATTCCAAAGAGTGACAATGCTGCAATATTTCTTCTTGTTCCCATTCAGGGACACATTTTCTAATTACTTGATCAGCTCCCATTTTCCACAGAGTCGGCTTCTCCCACCTGTAGTATTTACTATCACTAACAATTCTTTGTCTCTGTGCTTGGGTCAGGTCTGGAGAGAAAGCATTAGAGGTGAGGTAATTAACCATATCTGCATACCATGGATCACATCTCTTCCTCTCTGAAGTTCGCAGATTCAGTGACTGTTCGACCTCCCGTTTGGGCAAATGGGACGTCGCCTGGTACAGATGTTCTTCTGGAAAGTTTTCCTTAATTGGTGGGCCAGCTTCAGGTTGAATCAGCCTACTCAGATGATCAGCAACGTTATTTTCTGCACCCTTTTTGTCTCGTAACTCCCATGTGAACTCCTGGAGCAATAAGATCCACCGAATTAATCTTGGCTTGGACTCCTTTTTGGCCAGCAAGTGCTTTAATACAGCGTGATCTGTGTAGACAATGCACTTTGACCCCAATAAATACTGTCTGAATTTATCAAAGGCAAATACTACTGCCAGCAATTCCTTTTCAGTAGTAGAATAATTACATTGGGCTGGATTTAGAGTTTTTCATGCATAGTAGATGACATGACTCTCCTTCCCAATTTTCTGACCCAACACTGCACCTACTGCATAGTCACTAGCGTCGCACATCAGCTCGAATGGATGCTCCCAGCGGGGAGATTGAATAATCGGTGCTGAAGTCAACTTATTCTTCAATGTGTCGAAGGCCTGTCTGCACTCTCCCGTTAGGGCAAACGGGACGTCGTCTTTCAGCAAATTAGTCAGAGGCTGTGCGATTCTAGCAAAGTCCTAAATAAATCTCCTGTAAAACCCAGCATGTCCTAAGAATCCACAAATTTCCCTGACATTAGTTGGATAAGGGAGCTTGGCTATCAATTTAACTTTGGCCTTATCTACCTCAATTCCCTTCTCAGATATCTTGTGTCCCAACACTATCCCTTCTGTGACCATAAAGTGACATTTTTCATAATTGAGGATGAGGTTTTTCTAAACACATCTCCCCAGTATTGAGTCCAAACTCTCCAAGCACTCATCGAATGTGGCCCCATAAACTGTGAAATCATCCATGAATATCTCAATACACTTCTCGATGAGGTCCGAAAAAATACTCATCATGCATCTTTGAAAGGTTCCCGGAGCATTGCATAGACCGAACAGCATTCTCCTGTAGGCATACGTGCCGAAAGGGCAAGTGAAGGTCGTCTTTTCCTGGTCCTCCTGATTCACCCAAATTTGAAAATAGCCACTATATCCGTCTAGGAAACAAAAGAACATGTTGCCCGCTAATCTTTCCAACATCTCGTCTATGAATGGTAAGGGGAAGTGATCCTTTCTGGTTGCAGCATTTAACTTCCGGAAGTCGATGCACATCCGCCATCCTGTGAGGAGTCTGATAGGCACTAACTCATTGTTCTCATTTTCCACAGCCTCAAAACCTCCCTTCTTGGGTACTACATGCACAGGACGCACCCACTTGCTATCACTGATTGGAAAATTATTCCCATGTCAAGGAGTTTCAGAATCTCTTTTAGGACCACTTCTCTCATATTGGGGTTGAGCTTGCGTTGGTGATCTCTGGAAGGTTTTGCATCTGGCTCCAAGAGGATGTAGTGTTGGCAAATGTCAGGGCTGATACCAGTGATGTCCGCCAAGGTCCACCCGATGGCCTTCTTGTGTTGCCGTAGGATGCGAAGCAGCCTATCCTCCTGACAGGCAGTTAATGTACTACTGATGATGACTGGCAGTGTCTCCTTCTCCCCCAAGTAGACATATTTTAGGCTCTCAGGTAGTGGCTTTAGATCCAGGATTGGGGCCTTGACTAATGATGGCAGCAGCTTGCTTTCTGGGTCCCGTTTGGGCAAACGGGACGTTGACCTAGAAGCTGAATCAATATCTGTCGAGTAAAGAGACATGATAGTCTCTCTTATTTGGTCATTGCTCATGTACTGGGCATCTCTTTCAGTCAGCCCCTGAGTAAGAACTTGTTCCATCTTATCCTGCAAAAATCCAGTCTCAAGGTATTCTTGGACAATTGGGTCAATCAGATCAATACTATTTACATTCTCTGTATCTACTTTATTTCTCATGGCATGCTCAATATTAAAGAGGTACTTCTCACCATAATAATCTAGACAAATAGTCCCATTATAGACATCAATAAGGGCTCGAGAAGTTTTCAAAAAGGGCCGGCCTAACAAGACTCCAGCCGACTCTTTTGACGGATCGCTACTCATCTTGACCACATAAAAATCAGCAGGATACACAAAAGAATGAACTCTAACTAAGACATGTTCAAGTAATGCTTCAGGATGAACACAAGATCTATCTGCCAATTGTATAATTACTCCAGTTTCTACTAATTTAACACCAGTCAGGGTCAAATAAACAGATAGGGGCATTACATTAATTGAGGCTCCTAAGTCACACATGGCATGTTCAATCTGTTTATCACCAATGATGCAAGGAAGAGAAAACATACCTGGGTCCTTGCATTTTGGCGGTAGCTTTTTCTGAATAACTGCTGATACAGTCTCACCAAGGATCACCTTGCTTGCGCCCCTAGGTTTTCCAGCCATGAACTCCTTCAAAAATTTACCAATAGGAGGGATCTTTATTGCCTTGAGGAAAGGTATGTTAACCTCCATCTTCTCAAACGCTGCCAAATAGTCCACAGGATCCTCTTTTGGTTTCTTCGCCTTCCCGATCAGTCGGTTTGGAAAAGGTGGGTCTTCATAGGGGTTTTCACCTTTTAGGCTTAGGAAAGGTTTGGGTCTGCTTCTTATTCCTGTTTCTGCAGTTTCAGGTTCAGGGTCCTGTTTGGGCAAATGGGACCTCAACGCAGAACTCTCTGGCTCTTCTGGATGCGGAGACTTGACATATTCCCTGGATTTCAGGTTCAGGGTCTCATGTTCTCTTTCTTTTTCGGTTCCTGCGATTTCAGGTTCAGGGTCCCGTTTGGGCAAATGGGACCTCGACGCAGCGTTCTTTTCTACAGCTGGCTCTAAGACCTTCCCACTCCGCAGGGTTATTTCATTCACATTCTCTTTGGATGGCACCTGAACTTGGGCGGGTAATCTGCCCTGGTCACCCTTCAATTCTTTGAGCGAAACAGCCAACTGAGACACCATATTTGCCAGACTATCAATGCTGGCTTTCTGCTCTTTTTGTTGATCTATAAGAGATGCAATTAAATCATTAGAATTTTTACCACTTCGCTGTGGCTGGCCTTGCTGGAAACCTCTCTGCTGTGGTGGTCGGTATGCCTGATTCTGATACTGACTCTGGTACTGGTTCGGGTTAGCCTGATATTGGGGCTGCTGACCTTGATCCTGGCTGCCTGGTTCAGACCATCTGAAACTAGGATGATCCTTCCACCCTTAATTGTACGTATTGGAGTAAGGGTCCCTTCTTTGATGTAGGCCATTCCAGTTGCCAGCAGCATTTGCTTGAGCCAGGGGATCTGTAGGTGCAAGGTTACACTTATGGGTAAAATGTCCCATATTTCCGCAGATTCCACACACTTCCTCTATCTGTGCCTTATTTGTTCCAGCTGCCATTTTAGTTATCATCTCAGTCATTTTTCTCATTTCGGCTACCAGCTGGGAGTTGTTCACGGGGTCCTCATTTTCACGGGGTCCCACATCATCAACAATACGCACTTTGGCAGTCTGCTTGGCAAGACGGATATGGGGTTCAGCAAAATCATTACGTGCTTCCAATGTCTCCTTTATTATTTTATGAGCAGATGTGGCAGTGTTATTCAGAAATGCACCATCACTGGCAGAATCCATATGCATCCTCTCGGCCTCTGTCATTCCATGGTAGAAAAACTGCAACAACTCTCCATCCGAGTACCTATGGTTTGGGCAACTGTCGCACAATCGCTTAAATCTGAGCCAGTAGGTGCGGAGGGACTCATCATAATCTTGTCGGATCCCACTTATCTCCTTCTTTACTGCATTAGTCTTCGTGGCTGGGAAGTAATTTTTAAAGAAAGCCTCCTTCATCTCTCCCCATGTAGTAATGGAGTTTGGCTCTAGGGAAGAGAACCACATGTTGGCTTCGCCGGTCTGGACAAAAGGGAATGCCACGAGTCGGAGCTGCTCCACAGTGGCTCCTGCTGGTACTTTACTAACCTTGCACCCCTTGATGTACTCACGCAAAAAGCTATGGGGATCCTCTCCTGGCCTTCCACGGTACCTTGGTAGCATACTCAACCAACTAGATTTGAGTTCGAAGTGACCCTTGACTTCAGGCATTACAATTGCTGAAGGCTCATCCTCGGCGTCGTGGTTGCTTAGCTCCTTCAGAGTTGGTTTAGCAGCAGGAACTTCCACTCGTCGCTCGTCTCTTCTTTCTTCCTGTTTGTCTCCCATCTTAGAATCAGGCTTGGGGACAAAATTCTGTTCAGACTCAGCTTCTGTTCTACCTTCCGTTTGGGCTAACGGGACCTTGTCCGAATCTGAAACAGCAGCTTCTCGCCTTTGATGTGCTTCTTTTGCGAGTCTTCTTGCAGTTTTTTCAATCTCTGGATCGTACTGCAATTCAGGTTGCGACGATCTGCTCATAAACGCACAAAAGCACAAATTAATAGGAAAAGGTGATTTAAAACGTAAAACCGTTCCCCGGCAGCGGCGCCAATTTGGTAGGACCGTCGTTAGCCCTATCAAATACAGTAAAAGTACTGTATAAACCTGCAAACAATAGCTATAAGTAGCACAATGATGACAGGGTCGATCCCACAGGAAACGGACTGCTTAAAATCACAAAACCTATTAACTCCAAACTATTTTGGTTTGCAACCACCTTAGTTTGCTCAGAGAGACTTTTCAAAAGGTTAATGAAAAATAAATAACAAACTTAAATTAAGAAAAGGAATTTAATCAATGAAATAAAGTATTCCATCAATATGTAAATCACAATAATCACGTGCATGTTAATCATCAACGCAATAATATATTAAATAGCATGTCATCAATCAGTTATAGGTTACCGTGAATCCGCATCAGACATAACCCAATCTCCCCTTACTTTATTGACAATTACCGTGAATCCGCATCAGACATAATTGCTACTCTAATTAACAAGGAACAGGCCGTAAGGCATCGACACCTATTAACCATGTTAACAGCCTTAAGATCTAGGGAAACGCAATTTTAGTTATTCTTATTGAATTAACATCTAAGAATTACTAACCCCTTATTTTCTATTACCTGACGGTAACTTTGCCACTAATTAATCTTGCCCAATAAATATTATGTTATTTAACTGGGAATTAATTGGCTCTACCTAATTCAACTAAGGTGATCAGTCTTAATTAAATATCAGTAATCCAAGTTATGAGTAGAGAATAAGAAGGAACATATGCAATTTAATTTAAGCACAATTCGATTTCATAACATGCCCGGATTAATTGCTGTTACATTATGCCGGAATAAGTAAATTAGCTACTCATAATTAAACTAACTACGCACATAATTATTATATGAATCATACTGAAAATATTTGAAAAGAAGAAAATAAATAAGAAAGAAATACTTGAATTGCGATCTGAAAAAATAGTCTCAGAGTATGCAACGTCCCGTTTGGGCAAACGGGACCTTGTCCTAGCAGAATTTCTCCAAAACGCGAGAACCGAAAACTATTACTCTAAAATCTGAAATAGCTATGAAACTATGGAATAATATATACTGTCCAGAACGTACGTATTTTCTTCTCTCCCTTCTATCCCTATATATAGGTGTAGAATGGAGAGAAGAACTAATAGTAAACTACTAAAATTCTGTTCCATGTAGGATACTACCAAAAATAATTTCCAAAATAAAGGAGGACAAATAAATTAGGCAACAATTCCATGCGCAGCATCCATGCTGATAAGAATCCATATTCCATTCCAATTTCTTCCTGCGGTTTATCACTTAATTAGGCAATGGCCTATTGGGCTTTCTTCAACATCTTTGGGCTGCTTGTTCCATCTTGCATTTGGGCTCCTTCAACTTTGGCCCACTTGCTCCTTTTTGCATGCATGACATTAATAATTCCTCCCTTCATTGCTTCTTTGAACTGGATTGCTCTTTTCTTCCTCTTCTTGCATCTGCTTCCTCTAATTATTCTTCTTCCTAAAACCTGCATTTATCTCACAAAAACTTGCACATACCCGTGAGATTTGCCACAATTATGCTCTAAAATTCAGTAGCTAAAGGACACCTATCAACAGCGTACCGTTGCTCGATCCTCCACGGAAGCTGAGTATCGATCAGTTGCCGCTACTACTTCTGAACTCAATTGGATTTGTTCCCTTCTCACAGAACTTGGCATCACTCTTCCTACACCGCCTGTTATCTACTGTGACAATGTTGGTGCCACCTATCTCTGTTCTAATCCAGTCTTTCATTCGCGCATGAAACATGTGGCAATTGATTATCACTTTATTCGGGGTCAAGTTCAATCAGGTGCTCTTCGTGTTACTCATGTTTCCTTAGCAGATCAACTTGCTGACGCCCTTACCAAACCGCTTCCACGAAGCCGCTTCCAAGATTTAAGGGTCAAGATTGGTGTCTCCTCCGGAGTTCCATCTTGAGGGGGCATATTAGAGAATTAATTATAACAGATTTTCTTTCTATATGGTATCTCTTAATTTAGTCATCTGTATATATTCTTAGGCATATTCTTAGGCATATTCTTTACTCTGTACATCTATATATATTGTCAATAATATACATCAAGGTCATCAAGCCTTATTCACTTTCAGCTAGTAGCCAAATAGATTAACTACTAAACTGGAGAATCACCCGACAACCACATATACGATTCAATTAATTAATAGACTAGTACTAGAAACTCAATTACTAAACTAGTGAGACTACTGGAACGGAACTAATAAATGAATAAACTAATAGGAAGTGAAATCATTCATTAACTAATCAACTAATAAAATCCTAATTACCGTGGCTACGTAAGCCATGCATCCGACCAAAAACACATGCAAACCCATTAACTAATTCTTTTTAATCAATTAAACTAATCATCTTCGAACAAGATTAAACTACTGATCTAATATTCACGACAATCACGAAACTCAATAAACACTGAATCCACTTGAATCAAACCAAAAGCTTTACTAACAACTTGCATCAGAATTCGAGAATCAGAACATCAATTGAGAAAGAAGTACCGATTGATTCGGGAGACCCACGAAGTCACGAAGTGGGTTGGCCGACAACAATCGCAGGAAACAACCCTTCACCGATTGAGAATAAAAACTCCTAACTGCTACTGTTTCTGAACTTGCGTAAATACTGTTAGAATAATTTCCTTATTTATGTTTCCTTAATTAGTGCTTATTTCCTAGTTTAAATCTAATACCTATTATAGATCTGTAGTCTATATATAGGTCATCTATGTCATACAATTCAATACACAGAGCTCATTTCTGTCGAAATGGTGAGACCGAAGAAAAAAAAAAAAAATCAATTTCTGGGTCAAACACCAATCTAAATTCTCGGTCAACATAGCCTTATGGTTGTTCTTGCTCTTGAACACAAGAGCCGCCGCTGTCAGCCGACCTTCACCGCTGCTACCAGCTAAGCACATATTCTCTGTCGCTTTGATCCTTATATTGATCTTTTCTCCTTCAGATCTGAAAGTGCTACCTTGCCGTTGGTCCAGACATGAAAGTGCTACCTTCTTCCGTTCCGGATCTAAAGATTCTGCGCCGCTGCTGCTCTTTTTCCGTCCTTGGGTGCTGGGTTTCTCACCGCCACCCGTGGCCTCCCGCGTGTCCATTCGGCTGCTGTCATTGCAAGTTCGAAGTTCTCCCAGATCTGAAGGTGGAGCCTCTTCCCAGACTTCTGCTACTCATCGGGACCAGCCGCCGCCAGAGATGGTTTTCTCTTTGCTTCCACCAGATCCGCCGGTGCCGTCGACACGTTTTGCCACGCAGCCAGAGAAGCCATTCCATTGCCGCCGCTGAAGTCCTTCCAGCGAGAGAAGCTAAGGAGGGCTTTCTCCTTCAAACTGCCACGTCACCGACACGTGTGGTCCACATCATCACCATGGCATCACTTCAGGCCAGATCATCAAAGAGCCCAGTCAGCTTTCCACTTTTATTTAGGAGCTGTTTGGCTTGTTTGGTTTTATAAAAATTCTGATTTTCAGAATTCTTTAGGGATTGTTTGGTTGGTTTATAATTCTAATTTTCAGAATTCCTTTTAGCCTTTTAGCCAAGGCCCTGTGTGGTATGATTTCCAAAACATGGTTTTGAGATTTATTTTTATTTTATAATATTAAAATTGTATTGGGAATGTAAAAAGGTGTATTGAAAAATGTAAAAAAATGTATTGAAAATGATGAAAAATTATTATAAAATTAAAACTTTTCTCAAAATCATGTTTTGAGAATCAAAACAAACCGGGCCCAAGGTCTCTTCGGTTCTTCACATGCGGGTCAACCATGAAGGTCTTTTGCTTGACACAACTGTTTCTTTAGAGATTTCCTGCACGGGTCAACGATATTCTGCTTGACACAACCGTTTTTTAGGGTTTTCTTGTACGGGTCAACGACTTCGTGCATCCTACTCTGATGAAGATAGCCCTTCATTGTGTGTATTTCGATGCAGTTCTATGATTAAGATCTTTACTCAGTGCTCAATCACTAAACTCTTCCCCGTACACACCGGACAAGTCAACTATTCACCATCGAATATAATCGCATATGGCGGGTCACTTTTATTTTTCGTATGCAAACTCAAGTGGTCTTACCACTTTGAGTTTGAAGGGGGTTGTTAGAATAATTACCTTATTTATGTTACCTTAATTTGAGTCTATTTCCTAGTTTGATTATGTTACCTATTAGAGGTCTCTAGTCCTTATATAAAGCCTACCCATGTCACAATTCAATACACAATTCATTATAATAATATTATTATTATATTTCTAACAAATACTAAAGACTGAGAAAAAGTGAACTATATAAAATTGAATTCTACTGCCTACGATGGATGATAAACTATAGCTTAGTTCTGTCCGTTTATAATGTGCAGAACTAGCTTTACATAAGGAAGCACAATATTCTCCAACTCAAAGTAGGAAACTAGCTCTCACAAGGAAATATAATCAAAAAAGGAATTAATAACTAAGGAAAACAAATCAAAAGAGATTAACATTCTATAGGAGAAATATTCCTTCCAATCATGATAGGACATGCAATCTTCAATCCGATCTCAATAAACCCATCGGGCTTCTCCGTTGAACGGCTACTGCTGCTTCATATCAGCAATTAGCATGGGCTAATAACTTGGGCTCTCTATAATAATCTATTGGACCTTAACCAAACTAATCAAGGAATCCAATTGCTAATTTCAGCAGTAACGTGTTAGACTTGAATCAGCCCACATCTTCGTCTTAATTTCTTCACACTTTAGCAATATCCATTATTTGCAGCTTGCTTCCTTTTCTTTCATGCTTTCCAAAATCCTGCACTTAACAATAAAAACACTCGAAAATACCCGTTACATTCGTCAAAGCAACCCCTAAATATAAACAACAAAAGACACATATCAACATTGATACTCCACATCTTCAACATTTCACATGTAACCTTGATGGCTCTTATATCACCAAAACGCGAGTAAATTTAAGCAACTGTGAATGCTTCGTATCAACAGATTTATACATTGTATCCGATTCATTTGACTCTCCAGGTCTTTGGTTTGCTGAACTTTTTACTAAGGTAAACAAAGTCGTCGTAATTTTAATGAGAAATGTGCAATGTGTTTGCTATTAATGTGAAATGTCTTTACAGTTAATGTGCAATGTCTTTGCAAATAATGTGCAATGATAAACCTTTTTGTAAAGAAAAAAAAAAAAAAAAAAAAAAACCGTAGAATCAATCAATGAAAAATTTTGAATGACATCTTAAGTTGTTCGAGCTCACTGACGAGGTAAATTTCAAATCCAACATGCATAAATATTAGATTAGTCGTCGTAATTTTAATGCATTTTCTTATATATGATTGTGCAGGATTTCAGCTCAACTGCAGATTCTTTGTGTCTATTTCCGAATTTGACTTCTCTAGAGGTAACTACAAACAGGAGGTTTGAATGGATACTTCTTCAAAGTCCACTCAATCTGGCAAAGCTTCACTGTAAAATGGGCTTTATACTCCATTTCTTATCTAAGTTCACTTTGAAGTTATGCTGTTGAAATTGTCCTTTGTTTCGAGTTTAAGAAATTGTTCTCTGACAATTGAACTACAGATTCCTTTTTGACAAATATGGGAAGCTTGCATTGTGAAAAATATTAATCTTAAAATGGTATATATATATGTATATCATTGTATTTGTGAGTCACGAAATACAACTCATATAAAAATGAACTTTGCTTCAAACAAAGTTGAGGTATTTTTTTTGGACACTATATCTATTGACAGAAACATGCATTGATGGACAAAACTGTTTGCATTTCTTTCTTACAAAATTATTTTTTGCAGGGCTATGATTTGGGAGAATATATCTGTGAGACTGAGCCTCAATGTCTTGCTAAAAATCTTGGAGATTAATTTTCAAATACGCGTATTTTAAGGGGATAAAGCAGATCAGCTTGCATTAGTCAAATATTTTTTAGAGCGCGGAGCAGAGTTAGAGAGGATAATAGAAGGATGTGTTCTTGTATTCAGTTAAAGAAGATAAGACCTTGCTCACAGGCATGTGAAATTGAGCTTATTGGACATGGGTCACTCTATAAGTTGAATCCTTGAATTCTTTCTTTTGGAAAAAATCATGATTTCGGACAAAATTTCATTTCCTTCATTTCATTTTTGGATTTTAGTTTTTAAAGGTGCGTTTTATTTCAGGCAAGACATTTTTTTTTTAGGTAAATACATTCTGGACAGTATTTCGGACAATATCGGTCCTTGGCCGATTCACTGTTTAGTGGAGGCCAAGCTGATTGTTACGCTTTGTCCCTAGGTGGTTGAAATATTTAAGTAAAAAAGATATGTTATTGTTGAAGATTCGCACGCTACTCATTCAAGAGTCGTACGGCAACTCTTCAAGAGTCGCACAACCACTCATCAAGAGTCGCACGACCACTCTTCAAGAGTCGCACGTCCACTCTTCAAGAGTAGCACGTCTCACTAAACTAAATTGAACTGGAAAATTGGAAAATGAATGAATATACAAGCATTAAAGATTAATTAATTTTATAGGCTAAACTAAACACTGTACCAGATGATCTTATCAAAGCGGCTCACTGAACTAAACCGAGCTTCCTCTTTATTCCTTAACTCATCCAGGTTTATGTTGCTAAGTGTCTTTCCCTTATGCTCTATATACGAAGTTGATCAAGGAAACCCTTAAGAAGAAATATACAGATATTTAATCCATTCCACCAAGCTATTTAGAAAAACAATATATGTTTGATGAAACAACCCAAATGGGAGAATTTACAAAATGAGGTGAAAGATTACCATTTCCTTCTGTATGGGGAACTCATTCAGATCCTTGGGATGTTCTTTACGGCCTTGATTCTTGGGTAAGCCTTAATTCCACCCTCTTTGATGTGATTCTTCATCAAATCAAAACAGTGAAGCTAAGAAAGATCCAGACCCAATTTGATAGACCAACTGAGAGATATCGGGATGATAGCTGTAGCCAACTAACCGATTGATGGAACTGGAAGTGGTACAAGAGATGGAATCTAATTGAAGACGTCAATCACTTGAGTCTGCTGATGTACTTTTTCCAACTGGCAGGAGGAGAACTGCCATGTTTGTGTCTAAAACGTTTGCTGTTTGTACCAATAAATAAGCCTTGATCACCACTACGTACGATGTAGCAACACATATGAAAAGACAATTACAATCAATTCAATCCCATAGAGATTAATGGACAAGAGAAAGAAAAAACAATCTCCATAAACAAAATATTACGCTAATACCCAAGGGTAATTATTTATATTAAAAATAGAAAACAAAAAAAAAAAACAATAATTAATGAAGGAATAATATAGAGAAAGAGTAGCATATAGAAAAAAATTAAATTAAACGAAGCACAATAAATAATAATACAAGAAATGAAAATTGTGTCTGTGAAGTCGCACATCGCAAGGCTACTCTATAAGAATCGCACAGCTACTCTTAATGAGTCGGACGGCTACTCTTCAAGGGTCGCACAACTACTCTTCAAGAGTTGCACATCAACTCTTCAACAAGAAATATACAGATATTTAATACATTCCATCCTAGCTATTTAAAAGAAATTATATATGTTCGATGAAACATGTAAATCTAGCCAAATGGGTCAATTTAAATTACATACCGATCATGAATCACCGAATGGAACACTAAAGTGATGATGGTCTCTTGAGGATCTTGTTCCCTAACTGTATACATGTGGCAAAAATTTCCTTGTGAGAAGCGGAACATCCTGTTCCAAGAAGGACAAGTACTGAATGGGATGCTTTTCTAGATTTCTGCGGGAGGATTGCGGGTAGTTTCTCTATTGCTTTAAAACTGGATTGTGTTTTACCCCTTAATTTAACCTATGGCTGTGATACTTTGATTTCCATGAGAATGAGCATAATACGATAGAGTTACTGGTCTAGATTAAACCTATGGTGGTGATCTGTTGAACAAGCGATTCTGAGTTTTGTGCCGCCATGTCGATAAGAAACCTTTGACTTGAAGCGGGGCATTGGGAGAGATTGGCAATATTAGTGTCTCTGGTCATTTGATTAAAAGTACTCTTTGATAGTGGAGGTATATATTTTATATTTCCCCATTCCATTGCCATTTTTGTCAGATATTCATCAAGTTAATAAATTAATTCTTTTACACCTTTCACTTTTAGACAAAAAAAAAAAAAAAGGAAAAAAAAGAGCAGCATACGGAAAAAAAAATTAAATTAAACAAAGCACAATAAATAATAATACAAGAAATGGAAATTGTGTTTGTGAATTTGCAGACTACTCTTGAAGAGTCACATGGCTAATTTTAAAGACTCGCATGCCTACTGTTCAAGGGTCGCACAACTAATCTTCAAGAGTCGCACAGCTACTCTTCATGAGTCGCACAACTAATCTTCAAGTCTCGCACGGCTACTCTTCAAGAGTCACACAGCTAATCTTCAAGAGTCGCACAGCTACTCTTCATGAGTCGCACGGCTACTCTTTAAGAGTAGGACAAGAACTCTTCAAGAGTAGCTAGGTTAATCTTAAAGAATACCACTATTACTATTCAAGAGTAGCACAACTCACTAAACTAAACAGAGCAGGAAAGTATATAGGAAAATGAATAAATAAAAGGCACGAATGATAAATTTATTTTACAGGACAAAGTGAAAATATAACGATCACATTGATGGACAGAACTATTTGCATTTCTTTCTTACAAAATTATTTTTCGCAGGGCTATGATTTGGGAGAATATATCTATGAGCTTGAGCCTCAATGTTTTGCTCAAAATTTTTGAGTGATTCGAATAAGCATTTTTTAAGGGATAAAGCAGATCAGCTTGCATTAGCAAATATTTTTAGAGCACTGAGCAGCATTAGAGAGGATGATTATAGAAGATGTATTCTTGTATGCAGTTTAGGAAAATGGATTGTCAACTCTGCTGTAGCAGTTAAAAATGAAAAGACGTTGCTCACAGGTATGTGAAATTGAGCTTATTCGACATGGGTCACTCTGTAAGTGGAATCCTTGAATTCTTTATTTGGGAAAGAATCATGATTTTTAAAAAAATTCACATCCCCCATTTCATATTTGGATTATAGGTTTTAAATGTGCATTTTATTTCAGGCAAAGACTTTCAGGACAGTATTTCAGATGGTATCAGTCCTGAACCGATTCATTGTTTAGTGGAGGCCATGTTGATTGTTACGTTTTTAAACGTGCTTTTTATTTCAGGTAAAGACTTTCTATCACACGCTACACTTTCAAGAGTCGCACGCTACTGTCTCAAGAGTCGCACGCTACTCTCTAAGAGTCGCAAGCTACTCTCTCAAGAGTCGCACGGAAACTCTTTAAGACTCACATGTCAACTCTTCAAGCACTGCAGTAAATTGAGCAGGAAAATAGGAAAATGAATGAATCTACAAAGCATAAAAGATTAATTAATTTTATAGGATAAACAGAACACCAGATGATCTTCCATCAAAGCAGCTCACTGAACTAAACCGAGCTTCCTCTTTCTTCCTTAACTCATCCAGTTTTATATCGCTAATTGTCTTTCCCTTTTACTGTATATACTAAGTTGATCAAGGAAACCCTTAAGAAGAAATATACAGATATTTAATACATTCCACCCTAGCGATTTAAAAGAAACAATACATGTTTGATGAAACATGTAAATCTACCCAAATGGAACAATTTCAATGAATGAGATGAAATATTAACATTTCTTCCTATTTGGGGAACTCATTTAGATCCTTAGGACTCCATTTCTTATCTAAGTTCACTTTGAAGTTAGGCTGTTAAAATTGCGCTTTCTTTCAAGTTTAAGGAGCTGTTGTCTGACAATTCAACTGCAAATTCCTTTCTGACAAATTTGGCGAGCTTGCATTGTGAAAAATATGAATCTTCAATATGGTCTATATTTGATCATTGTGTTTGTGAGTCACAAGATACAGCATATATAAACGAACTTGGTTTCAAACAAAGTTAAGGTTTTCGTTTTTGGACACTATATCTGTAGGAGTACTGATACATAACTCAACTAGCCTCCTCAACTTTCTCATAGAAGTGAGGTGTCATGCATCCATTGGTTACACTTTTATAAAATAATTATTAATACTACATTATTGACCATTGAATGCATGGTAGCTCACTTGCTATGCTAAAATTGAGGAGAATAGTTGAGTTGTGTATCATTACTATATCTATAGACGGAAACATGCATTGATGGACAAAACTATTTGCATTTCTTTCTTACAAAATTAGTTTTTGCAGGGCTATTCACTACTACAAAATCCCCCTTAGGAGGCGGGTCCTAAGGGGGATTGCAGGCAGCACCCGCCTTAGCTGCGGGCGCCTCCATTTGGAGGGGCCCGCACCCGCCTCAATAAATTAGGACATTGGAGGCGGGTGCACCAATTATAGAGCATTGGAGGCGGGTGCACCCTGAACCCGCCTCCAATGCTCCACTATTGGAGGCGGGTGCAACATTATGTGTTATTCGAGGCGGGTGCAATTTTGCACCTGCCTCCAATAGCCCCTCGTAAAAAAATTTAATTTCTTTTTCTTGCACTTTATGGCTTTAGTAGGAATCGAACTCGCGCCTAGAGTTTCACTTAACTCTTGCACATTAAATTTACCACTACGCTGCATATACTTATGTATTTAATATGAAAATTGAAATTATATATTTCTTGTAAAACTTGTGATTTTTATTATCTACTAATTTTTCGCTTCGCTAGAATCTCGATAAATTTTCAAAATTATTTTCAACAGTCCAAAATAAAGACAATTTTTCATCTAGTATTGAAAATTAAAAAAAATCATTTTCGTATTAGCAATTAATTGGAGGCGGGTGATGCCTTCACCCGCCTCCAGTAAGCTGCTAGCTTACTGGAGGCGGGTGAAGGCATCACCCGCCTCCAATTACCTCCTAATTGGAGGCGGGTGACCCCTTCACCTGCCTCCAAATTTTATTTAACCATCTTTGGAGGCGGGTATTTGTACACCCGCCTTCAAAGGGGCGCCTCCTTTGAGCATTTCTGTAGTAGTGATTGATGTGAGCTCCAATTCCAATTGATGTGGAATGGAGTACTCGCTGCGGAATACTTGCTAAGAAAAGTCTGGAATTGCGAGACGCAGCTCTTAAATCTTTAGAATCCCTACCTCGAATTCGGCAGACTACTAAAATTAAACTAAGCTAAATTTACAAATGCAAATCGACCAAGTTTAAGAATAAAAGAGTCGAAACAAAGTATGAGAAATTACCGAATATCCTTTAGTTTCTAAACCTATAATAATTCACAAAATATGCAAATTACAAAAGCTCAATAAAACGAGAGGGATTTAAGAGTATAACTAATACTTTCTTTAACTTAAATTAACTGTCAAATAATGGAGAATTGGACTCCTATTTATAGTTATAGGTGACCAAATTTTCTAAGTATAAATAGGTAGAAAACAATTAAAATTGGATTGGTAAAAATGAACTAAAATAATGAAAAGAGATAGAAGTAGAAATCAATCAAGAGATTGATATCTTAAAAGAATCGAATCCTAAAGGAACTAGGATTTGTAAAGAGATGGAATTTTGGCTGCAATGAAAGTTTATATAGCCGAAATTCTAGTTAACCTAGGAAGAAGAATTGAACTACAAGAAGAGTTCAAGAAGGAACTCTCATTGAAAACTATTACTAGAATTAATTCAAGTTGTAAACTTAAACTAACTCTTATCTTAATCTAAGTAGATGTAGGAAACATGCTTAAATCCTAACTCCTCCTCAAACCCTTAACCTAATTTTAGATTTGAGTCATGTGAACTGGGCCTCCTTAATTTCAGATCTGCTCTCCTTTATTTGGTCTTGGGCTGGCCGAAATTTAGAGGGTGGATTTTGTAACGGAATTCGGGCCAAAATTAAATGGCGCATCTATGGAAAATGTAGGAAGTTTCTGAAACCTTCTGAAAGCTTCCAGAATCATTTATGAAACTCTAAATTCAAAATTCTTCACGATTATTTATTTCTAACCTTTTTTTCCGAAACTTGGGGTAAAATGATTATTTTACCTTTCTGAGCATTATCTTCAAGGGCGTTGCTTTCTGTTGTTAGTTGGCTTGTCTGGCACAATCTGGACTAGGTCTGTGAGATCTACTTATAGGTTCTTGGTCCTTCTTTGAGTCATAGGTCCAACTATATCAACTAGAGGGTCCTCTTGTTAAAGACTCGGATCATGAATAGGTTCTATCTCAGTCCTCGAGTTCTCTTCTACCTTCTCTGGATCCTCTCTATGCAGACTTGTCTATAGGTTAGGGATGACCTCCTCAGCTATGATTTGGGAGAATATATCTATGAGCTTGAACCTCAATGTTTTGCTCAAAATGTCCGAGAGATTTGAATAAGCATTTTTTAAGGGGATAAAGCAGATCAGCTTGCTAATTTTTCAGAGCATGGAGCAGCATTAGAGAGGATGATTATAGAGGATGTATTTTTGTATGCAGTTCAGGAAAATGGATTGTCAACTCTACTGTAGCAGTTAAGGAATATATGACCTTGCTCATAGGGATGTGAAATTAAGCTTATTGGACATGGGTCACTCTGTAAGTGGAATCCTTGAATTCTTTCTTTCGGAAAGAGTCATGATTTTGGAAAAAATTTTACATCCCCCAACCACCGCAATTACAGTGCCGCCATCCACTCACAGCGCTCCACAAGTTCCTGCAACCCGACAGTATTCTCGAGTCAGCAATGAGAATTATAGATGGAACTGCTACTAATATGGGATTCGATATGTTGATCCTCCAGTTCTTGAAGCCAAAAAGAAAGTGATTTTGTAGTGTTTTGTTTCTTTTTTATTTCTGTTCTCAATCTTTGGGTGTTAACCATTTTATTTTTTGAGCTGTAATCCTTATAGAAAATTTTTGATTCTCAAGAACGTCCGATTTTATTTTTTTCTTCCATCGCATTACGGACTCTTTTTGGTGTCAGAGTTCCCAGTGGTACGTAGAATAGAAAATGTGGGATGTTTAGAGTTTATGGCATTTAATGTTTTAACCTATTGTTCCAAAGAGGCACCCGTGCCTGATTTGTTGAGTTCTTTTTATCAAGTGGATTAATATATACAAGCCTCTCTGATACTGATCATTTTTTATTTCTGTCAAAAATTTGAACTTTCAGCCCGCCTTTCATTTCATTTGCATTTTGATTAATTATCTTCTTCTTTTTTTTTTTAATTGTAGTAATGGATTTGTCTCCTTAACTTTGCCTGTTAGTTGAATTTTAATGGATCACCTATCAAAGATGACCAACTCCATACCTTTCTTTTACTGTATTATATTTAGTTCCTTGAGTTGTAATCTTTTTAACAAAACAATAAATACCTACAGCTTGCAAACCAGGAAAATAATGTTTGGCTGGGTCAAAGAATTTCAAGGATTTTCAGTTGGGTCTTTAGTTTAAAGTTAGAAAAACAGATATTGTGGATTACTAGACGTGATGTAACCTGATAGAACTTGAGGAGGGAGGAGGGAGGAGGGAGGAGAGGTGGAAGAAGAGGCAGGAGGAAGGTGGAGGAATTTTTGGAGAAGAAGTTAGATAGTGCATGCAATAAGACAAAAGGGTTTCCAAGCAAATGGACTAAAATACCCTTAAAAAATGTATGTGAAATGCAAATGTTGACCATTCCGTCAACTCTAACGGACAAAATTGACGGAATGACACTTTCAGCTCATGTTTGAAAGTATGGTGACATTTGTAGGGGGGAAAAAAAGTTTAGTTGCCAAATGGGCAAATTTGGAAAGTAAGATGATATTCTTGGCAGTTCACTCAAAGTCGAATCCTTGAATTCTTTCTTTTGGAAAGAATCATAATTTTGGACAAAATTTTGCATCCCCCATTTCATTTTTGAATTTCAGTTTTTACACGTGCATTTTATTTCAGGTAATTAAAGACTTTAAGAACAGTATTTCTGACAGTATCAGTCCTGGACCAATTCACTGTTTAGTGGAGGCCAAGCCGATTATTACATTTTTAAATGTGTGTTTTATTTCAGGTAAAGACTTTCTATCGCACGCTACTCTCTCAAGAGTTGCACATCAACTCTTCAAGAGTCACACGACAACTCTTCAATAGTCGCTTTGCTCATTGATGTAAATTGAGTAGGAAAATAGGAAAATGAAGGAATATACAAAGCATAAAAGATTAATAAATTTTACGGGATAAACTAAACACCAGAGGATCTTCCATCAAAGCGGTTCACTGAACTAAACCGAGCTTCCTCCTTCTTCCTTAACTCATTAAGCTTTATGTCGCTACATGTCTTTCCCTTTCTCTGTATATACTAAGTTGATCAAACAAGGTTGAGGTTTTCGTTTTTGGACACTATATTTATAGACAGGAACATGCATTGATGGACAAAAGTATTTGCATTTCTTTCTTACAAAATTATCTTTTGCAGGGCTATGATTTGGGAGATTATATCTAAGAGCTTGAGCCTCAATGTTTTGCTCAAAATCTTCGAGAGATTCGAATTAGCCTTTTTTATGGGGATAAAGCAGATTAGCTTGCATTAGTCAAATATTTTTTAGAGCACGGAGCAGCGTTAGAGAGGATGATTATAAAGGATGTATTCATATATGCAGTTCAGGAAAATGAATTGTCAACTCAGTTGTAGAAGTTAAAAAAGATAAGACCTTGCACACAGGCATGTGCATTTGAGCTTACTGGACATTGATCACTCTGTAAGTGGAATCCTTGAATTCTTTCTTTTGGAAAGAATCATGATTTTGGACAAAATTTCACATCCCCAATTTCATTTTTGGACTTTAGTTTTCAAACATGCATTTTATTTCAGGTAAAGACTTTCTGGACAGTATTTCGGAAGTATCAGTCCTGGACCAATTTACTGTTTTGTGGAGGCCAAGCTGCTTTTTATGTTTTTAAACATGTGTTTAATTTCAGTTAAAGATTTTCTATCGCACGCTGCTCTCTAAAGAGTCGCACTCTACTCTCTCAAGAGTCGCACGCTACTCTTTCAAGAGTCGCACAACAATGCTTCACGAGTCGCACGACAACCCTTCAAGAGTTGCACGGAAACTTTTCAAGAGTAGAATGGTTCACTGAAATAAATTAAGCAGAAAAATAGGAAAATGAATAAATATACAAAGCATAAAAGATTAATTAATTTTATAGAGAAACTGAACACCAGATGATCTTGTATTAAAACAGCTTACTAAATAATCTGCACCTTCTAGCTGGTTTATTTGAGTACTTGTTATAGCAGTTCTCACGAGCTTTTGTCCAAGTTTTTAGTGTTTAATTGCATACTTGGAGAACGGGCAAAGAAAGAAGGGAATGCGCAAAAAGAGGAAGAATTGGGCCAAAAGAAGTCAGCATCCGAAAGCCCACACAAATTGTGGGCTTTGCAAGAAGGAAATTCAAGGAAGCAGTTACCGAGCAGCGTGGAGTGCAAGAAAATGGAAATTAATTCTGTTAAAAGAAAAGGATTTAGAGTTGGAAGAAGAAAAGGAAATCTCAAGAAGTTACCTTATTCAAGAAGACTTCAATTGCAAGAAAAAGAATCCAATTCTGATTCTAAGATGGGAGTTTCCTTATTTGAAGATGTTTCCTTAGTTGATAAGGATTGATTTTATTCCTTTTGTGATTAGATTTTCTCCCCGATATATATGGGGATTTTCGTGCATAGAAGGCACAATTCTTTACACAGCTTTTAGATATTTTTCGATCTCTTTCCCTTAGATAATTTTCAGAGTTTTAGTTTAGTTTTATTCTGTTCTGTCCTATTTCAATAGCAATTTTGGATTCCCGACTGTGTAGTCTACCCTTTGGCCAAAGCGTCGGTTGCCGAAACGCGATTTATTACAATACAGTACAGTATTCTCTTTTTTGTTTTAATAAAGTCTTTTGTATTTATTTGTTTTACGTGTTTCATTATGAGTAGCTAATTTCTTAGTTCTGTATTATGTAAAAAAGCCATAATCCATGCATGTATGAAACCCCGTATGAATCTAAAATCTGATTAATTATGTTTCTAAATTTCCTGTGTTTATATGTCTAAGTACTAAGATTCTACTATGCCTGATCTACTTAGTTTAAACTGGTAGAGTCAGTGAGTGGCACAACTACTGGCTGAGTATTACAGGATTAATTGGTGATAATTTCTAATGCATCGTCAGTAGGAGTTATTAGTTTCAGGTTCTTATAGTTCTTAATGCTTCTATTTGTTAAGTAATAAGGTTTGCAGGGACTCGCGGTCTGTTAGTTAACGTAGTTAGAGAATAATTCTTTTGCGGGGGCTCGCGGGGGATTATTGAGAATCTATGGGAGAATTAAATTATTTGCGGGGGCTCGCGGTAATACTATAGCTGAAACAACATAAGTAATTAGACAACTACTGCATGCATGAGATTAAGGCGGATTTACATAATACCGAAATTTCTCTCATTACTTGATATTTCTAAGTCTTTATTAGTTTAATTATTATTTTCTATAATTAGCTGACAACTCTATGGTCTCTTAAGAGACACAAAGGTGACTGGTAGTCAAAATTTGGTAACTTTACGTTATTGTCCCTATGGATTGACCCATGTCTTCTACTGTTCTATATTTTTTAGCATCTAACTTGCAGGTTTAAAACATTACTTTTATTGTTATTTGATAGTCATAGGACAGCTCTATCACTGAACTAAACCGAGCATCCTCTTTCTTCCTTAACTCATTTAGCTTTTTGCCACTAATTATCTTTCCCTTTTGCTGTATATACTAAGTTGATCAAGAAAACCCTTAAGAAGAAATGTACAGATATATTTTGCTTTAATAAATAAATCACTACTCCTCAAAAATAGCACATGTAATGCTTACTCAATAAATGGCTTCTAAATAGCACATTTTAAGCAAGTTAATTAATATTTACGCCACCAATAACACGATGGTAGTGGTTATCCTTACATTAACATGGTGGGTTTTTGGTTAAATCACTTGATTGGTCATTTAAGTTGGTTAGTTGTATCTATTTCGTTCATTAAGGTGAAAGTATTTTATTTTTGTCCATGAAGTTGATAGATTGGTTATAAATGGTTCTTAAAGTCATTTTATGTGAGTGCGTGAGGGATACACTATATTTTAAAAGGCATAATTGGAAAAAAAAAAAAAAAACCCTAACTTCCTATGAGACACCAATCAAACTAATTCTTCAAGAAAAAAAAAAAATTACTATACATGTGGTTCATCATCCTCGACATCGGGGATCTAAATATCCCTACCTCGTGACATCTTCGACCAAAACATGAGTAGCAATGACGACGATCTAAGCGGTAATTCCAAGACCGTAATTGCCTTTATCTCGTTTTTTGACCGTTCATCTTCATCGAGTGTTCACGAGACTTTAAATTTTGTACATCATGTTCTTGGATTAGGTTCAGTAATTTGGGTTTTTACTTTATTATTATTATTTTTCTGTTTTTATTTTTTCTTTTCTATCAAAGTAGGTACTGAAAAGAAAAATTTATTAATTTTGCTCTCCGAAAAATAGTGCATCTCTCAAGCACTCACATGTTTTTAAAATGACTTTAGGAATCATTTAAAACCAAAATCTGTCAACATAAGGGACCAAAATAAAATGGGACATGTTATTTGCATGACATTTTTTTACTAAACATAGAATACTTTTCTAATAAAAATACATAAATACCCTCACCTCTAACAAAATATTTCTTACTTTTATTATTTATTCTTTTAAAAAAATCCACCATTGTTGCCGGCGAGAAGAAAACCTCCTCGCCGGCAACAATGGCCGGCAGCCTTCACCGGCTCTGGCGAAGGTTTTCAGAACCTTCGCCGTCCTGCGGAAAAGGATTTCCGAACCTTCGCCGTCCAGTGGCGAAGGCGCTTTTTTAAAAACAATTTTAACTTTGATTTTAAGTTTTTACTTTCCTACAAACAGAAATTGCACAACTTAGTTCTGCTATAAAATTGCAGAACCCAATTTCCATTTTTTTTTTCTTTCTTTGTCTTCTCCAATTGTGCCAATTCCGTCGATTAGCTTGAAGGAGCGCAGGAAGAAGGATGAAGGGTGCTGAAAGAAGGAAGATTAGCTAAGGACAATTCAATAATTTCACCTAAAATAATTTGAAAAGTGTCGTGTAAATAGTATTTCAGGTCCTTTACATAACAATTCCGAATAAAATAAGTTTAACTAATGGGCAAAAGGGATATAAATAACTTTAGACCAACCGAGAAATCTAACCCACTCTATTCAAATATAAATTTACTCGATGATTGATCAAAATTTGTTGGACGAAAGTCATTCTTCCACTAAATAATGGCTTCAGATCTTCTGTTTGTCCATTTTCTGTCAACCCCTGTCTACCCTTCAAACTACGTAGTTTTACTAAGTTTTTAACTACCTAGCTTTGTAGTTATTTATATTTACTAATTACTTAACATATACAGTTTTCCTATTATTCGACTAGAGTTCTTTTCCTGGCCATTGATATCAGCTTCACCACCGTCGAATAGAGCCACCGATGATATGGAGTTTTTTTAAATAAAAAATTTCTGTATGTTCATGGCCGCCGCTGTTGAACTTCTCAAAATTGATTTAATTTCTCTAGATCATCTTTGTATTCATGGCCACCTTTATCCGATGACTTTTAAGAATGAGCAGAATGCAAAAGGTCCTTCAAGATATATATGGTGTATCAGAACTACTGAATGATCAACACCATAACTTAGATGAGGCAAAAATGAATACTATAGTTGGCTGAACACAACATAGGCAATAGGTGTATTAATTGACGGTGATTGAGCTATTGCAAGACCAGCAGATTCAATTCTGATTAAATCCACAACGACGACGAATAAGTAGCTCAATCTGTAGATTCAATGAAAACAAGTGGGTAACAGTAAGGATGGCGATGACGAAGACAGCGGTGCTCACCGGTAAAGGCTCTGTTCGACGGCGGTGGCATTGATGAATTTTTTCCATAAAAAATGCATTTTTATTCCGAAATTCCAAAAATAGGGAAAGTTTTCGGGGAATTCCCGATTTAGAGAAAGCGAAGTTGGAAACTTCGCTTTCTTTGAAAATTGGTTCGGATTCAAATTTGTATTGAAAGCGAAGTTACCAACTTTTTCTTTGAAAATTTGTGGAGTCTGTAACTTCGCTTTCTTTGAAAAAACTCGCAGTGAAAATTTGCACTGAAAGCGAAGTTGGTAACTTCGCTTTCAGTACAAATTTTTTACTTTGAGTTTTTTCAAAGAAAATTTGTAACTCGGAGCAAAGTAACGTTACTTTGCTTGTTAGCTCCCAGTTAACAAGCAAAGTAAATTTTCAAAGAAAGCGAAGTCTGTAACTTCTCTTTCTTAGAAAAAACTCAAAGTGAAAATTTAGAAACCAACTTTATATATATTTAGAAAACATATCTGTAAACAATAAAGTTTGACATAGTACAATTTTAATAAAAAAATGGACAAAGTTTCCCCTGTAACAGGATCAAATTCCCCGTTAACAATTCACGTCAAATTTACCATTTGTCATTTTTTTCATTTACCATATTTACCATTTTTTCATAATTCATTGGTAATTATCAATGACTTTACCTTTAAAAGCAGCAATTTACAATAATAAGCCCTAAAAAATGATCATAACTTATCGTTAACTGGGAGATAATAATGTTAATGTTAACTGGGAGATAACAAACAAAGTCCCAGTAACAAACAAAGTAACGTTACTATGTTTCGAGTTACAAATTTTAAAAGACTTCGCTTTCTTTGAAAACACTCAAAGTAAAAAATTTGTACTGAAAACGAAGTTACCAACTTCGCTTTCAGTGCAAATTTTTGCTGCGAGTTTTTTCAAAGAAAGCGAAGTTACAGACTTCACTTTCTTTGAAAATTTGTCACTTCACAAATTTTCAAAGAAAGCGAAGTTGGTAATTTCGCTTTCAGTACAAATTTGAATCCGAACCAATTTTCAAAGAAAGCAAAGTTTCCAACTTCGCTTTCTCTAAATCGGGAATTCCCCGAAAAATTTCCCTATTTTTGGAATTTCGGAATAAAAATGCATTTTTTATGGAAACAATTCTGGCATTGATACTCTTATATCTGCAGGCCGATTGAGGAAGACAAGGACTCCAGTCGAAGAGGCATGGGAAATCATATTATGTTATGTTAAGTAATTAGTAAATACAAAATAATTACAAAGTTAGGTGATTAAAAAATTAGTAAAACTACACAGTTTTGAAGGGTAGACAGGTTTGATATGAAATGGGCAGATAGAAGATTTAGGGTTGAAGGGTAAACCCTAAACCCTAAAACCCTAAGCCCTAAACCCTAAATAGAAGATCTGAAGCCCTAAACAATGCCCCTAGTCTAATGTTAATGGACAGTTGGAGCTCTAGCCCAAGATTCATGAATTTTCAGCCAAGCCCAAAGTCCAGGTCGACTTGAATATTTATGCACCATGAGGAGAAATATGAAATTAACAAAAATTTCAGAATTTCCCATGAAGAAGCAACTTTAAGTGGTTTTGTTGTACATTTTGCCATTTTGGAGGCAGAATTTGTCTATAAATAGGAATTACAGAAGATTCAACAGTAACGTCACCCACAATGAATCACCATCCCATGGTTAATGATTAGAGTCTTTTAGAGAGCTTGACTTTTAAACCATGTTTCATTTGTATAATCACAGAATCACTAGGAGTGATTGGATAAGCTTCCACAAGTTCGACATGGTAATTGTAGATGATTGAGGCCGCAACCATTTTCATCTGAACAAATGCCATTTCCTTCCCCAAACAGGTCCTTGGTCCGGCGTTAAACGCCGGAAACTTGAAGGACGGTTCGTGTTTGACTCTTCCCTGCTCTGTTATCCATCTCTCGGGCTTAAAATCAAAGCAATCTTTCCCCCAAATCGATTCCATTCTTCCCAAGGCGTACAAAAACAGGACCAATTTCGTGTTCGCTTTTAGAAACGCCACTTGGAAGAACATCATCTTTCGTTGGTGCTTTGTGTTCCAGGGCCACCGGTGGGAAAAACCTGAGAGCTTCACACAATGCGCCGTGGAGATAAACTAGTTTTTGGGACTCTTGTAAGCAGCATATTGGTTGAAAAACCAATTTGGTTTTGATTTCTTGGAGAATCTTGGATTCAACGGAAGGGTTTCTGGAAAGAAGGAAGAACAACCAACTGAGAGCAGTACTAATGGTGTCTCTTCCAGCAATGATGCGATCCGGCTTAGCGCAACAAAGTTCAAGATTTTGTTCAAGAATTGTGTGCATGAGAAGGCGGACAAATCGTAGAATTGTGTTCTAGAATTCAGTCAGTGCATAAATTAGCCATGCTGGAAGGCATTTCGGGCGATTAATTTGTGCGATAAAGGATATCCATGCATGCTAATTAAAGGCTATTAAAATCAGATTCTTTGCCACCAATTCAGCTTGGACTTTCAGTCAACATTGAAGGCTCAAGGAGTCTCTTCACGTGCATGGGAGTTTCGGCCAAAGTCCAAGAGGTGACTCACTTCATTCAAATGCATGCAAGGTATCAATGCTGAATTTGGAAGGATTGAGAATGTCAATTAGCAGCCATCAAGCAAGCTCTTCAACTTACCATTTTAATGGCTGCATGGAACCATATAAAGAGAGGGGCATTTGGAAAGGTTCAGCAATTAAAAATTGCAGCTGAATTAATGAATGGAATCACGCAGAAATGAAAACCAAGAGGTGGATTAATTCTGTTCAGCAAATACATGGAGCTTCCAAGAGTTTTTGCTGAATTTAGACCAAAATTCAAGAAGTCCTACGGACTATTCGGCTACACCATTAAATGGGGAAAATGTGATTCAATTTGAGGCTTTCATTTATATTCTAGAATAGTCTTTCATTGCCTATAAAAAGGCTACTTTTGTAAACATTTGAAGACTTGGATGAATAGAAACGTTGTTGTGAGTTTTTCTGAAACTCTTAGTCCTTCATTGAACTGTAGAACTTATCAAGACTTCGTCTTGTGGCGTTCAACACTTATCGAACAATATTTTGGTGAGTATTTCGTGGCGTGCTTATACCGAGGTTCCTAACACTGTACACTCGTGGGTCGCTGTCTTCTATACCAAGGTTCCATTTGTCCATTGTTGGCCGGTCGATGTTTCACCAAAACCACCCTAGCAACCCTTAGAACGATCAGCTTTCGCTTTGTGATCAAACCCTCCCGGGTGAGATTACATCATTTGGTATCAGAGCTAGTTCTATCGGTTGCATATCCTTCTCTTCTCATATGTCTCAGTTCTCTTGACAATTGAAAACTCAAGTATTCAGGATCTTGTCACAGGTTGGCAAGGTTCTTATCATTGGGTTTTTGGGATTCAAGGGGACTTTATTTTCTTTTGTTTCTCTAACTCCTTGTTGGAGTATATCCTTTCATTTCTTATTTTACTAAAAAAAAAAAAAAAAAAAAAGGAGCAAAGGACGTGGAAAAAAAAAAAAAAAAGAAGAGGTGTCATAAGAAAGAGTCGGACTTTGTTGTGAATTCGTTACAAAGGAAGTTGAAGTCTGAATTTTTGTGGAAGCTGAAAAGTTACCCTCGTGGAATACAAAGAGTCACCCAAGTGGAAAACGAAGAGTCAAGCTCGTGAAGACGAAAAGTTGGAAACGAAGAGACAAGCTCGTGAAGATGAAAAGTCACAAAAGGCAAGTTCGTGGAATACGGGAAGTCACTTTACTTGAGTTGTCTTTTTATTGTTCTCACCATCTTTCCAACCTTGAGAATCTGTTCGATAAGGTTTGAATTCCTCGAGGCCACAAGTCCAAGCTTGATAATTGATCCTTAATTTTGGGAAGAACTTGGGGTTGAGGAAAAGAGTGGTAAAAGGCAAGAGCGGGTGAGATTAATAGAGTGAAAAAAAAGCCAGAATATTCAGTGATACACGAGGGTTGAGTGAATTCTTCTTTGAGCGATACACGTGAGGGAGTGTTTGTGAGGAACTAATCTTTTTATGCAGGTATCAACAACATGTCTCATAGACGGAGTTACACCAATAAGGAAGTTCCACCACAATGTCCTTCCATCCTATCTTCATGGGGTGAAATAACAGATTCTTTGAAGGAAGAGGTTGATCGACTCAGTCGAGCCGATCTCATCAAGTCGTCCCTTGCAGTTAAGCCTTATCAGTCAAACCCTTATCCCATTATCCTCTCAATGCAATCCTCCTCCCATTAATGTTGTATCCCTAGAATTATTCCTGTAATTAATTTGTTATTATCATATGTGTAAAGGTTAGCTATAAATAGGAGATTACACTCAATGTAAAGGCATGCCATTATTCATACACAATTGAATATATTTCTATACTAAGTTGATCAAGGAAACCTTAAGAAGAAATATATAGATATTTAATACATTCCACCAAGCTATTTAAAGAAATAATATATGTTTGATGAAACATGTAAATCTACCCAAATGTGACAATTTTCATAAATGAGATGAAAGATTACTATTTCGTCCTGTATGGGGAACTCAATCAGATCCTTGGGATGTTCTTTATGGCCTTGATTCTTGGGAAAGCCTTAATTCCACTCTCTTTGATGTGATTCTTCATCATAGCAAAATAGTTAAGCTAAGAAAGATCCAGACCCAGTTTGATAGACCCACTGAGAGATATAGGCATGAAAGCTATAAACAACTAACCGACTGATGGAACTGGAAGTGGTACAAGAGATGGAATCTAATTGAAGAAGTCAAGCACTTGAGGCTGCTCATGTACTTTTTCTAGCTGGCAGGAGGAGAACTGCCATGTTTGTGTCTAAAACATTCGGTGCTTTTACCGATAAATAATCCTTGATCACCACTACTATGTAACAACACAAATGAAAAGACAATTGCAATCAATTCAATCCCATAGAGATTAATGGACAAAAGAAAGAAAAAACAATCTCTATAAACTTTTGTTTATTATTTATTATTATTATTATTATTATTATTATTATTTAATAAAAGCGGGTATGTTCACCCTTTCATTGAAAGCTTGAAGAAAATACAGTGAGGGAGGTAGAACCCCTTAAAAACCTAGCATAAAAAAGTTCTGAAACAAAGAAAAAAAATCGAACTATTTAGATCGTTTTGAACCTCCAGTTAAAGTTGCGTAGTCCATTTTTTTAAGTGGTCATGTTTGAATGGTTTTTACAGATAATGAATGATCCTTTCGTCGTCTTGATTTGTTTGATATCACTGGCATGAATTTTTCCTCGTCTTCTATAACATCCAGTTCTTGTTCAGATTCAAACTCTTGCTCCGAATCCCTGGTTTTCCACCACTTCACAGTCCTTCTCTTCATGCACTGATTTCTTTGAAAGAATCCCCTTCAAAATCAGATGGTTCCACAAACACACGATGCTGTGCTCTTGGTGTCTTGTTAGTACCTTTACGGTGCTTCGCAGTCTGCATCGCATTTTCAGGGGATGGCTGCAACTGATCTTTGCCAGCAGGAACACTTTTTGCAACTATTTCCATAAAGATAATATTACGCTAATACCCAAGGGTAATGTATTTATTAAAAATAGAAAACAAAACAACAAAAATAATTAATGAAGGAATACTATAGAGAAAGAGTAGCATATAGGAAAAAAAATTAAATTAAACAAAGCACAATAAATAATAATACAAGAATTGAAAACTGTGTTTGTGAACTCGCACATAGCATGGCTACTCTTTAAGAGTTGCACAACTACTCTTAATAAGTCGTACGGCTACTCTTCAAGGGTCGCACGGCTACTCTTCAAGAGTAGTACAACAACTCTTCAACAAGAAATATACAGATAATACATTCCATCGTAGCTACTTAAAACAAATTAAATATGTTGGAAGAAACATGCAAATCTACCCAAATGGGACAATTTAAATTACATACCAATCATGAATCACCGAATGGAACACTAAAGTGATGATGGTCTCTTGAGGATCTTGTTCCCTAACTGCATACGTGCGGCAAAAATTTCCTTGTGAGACGCTGAACATCCTGTTCAAAGGAGGACGAGCACTGAATGGGATGCTTTTCGGGATTTCTGTGAGAGGATTGCGGGTAGTTTTTCTATTGCTTTAAAACTGGATTGTGTTTTACCCCTTAATTTAACCTGTGGCTGTGATACTTTGATTTCCCTGAGAATGAGCATAATACGATAGAGTTACGGGTCTTGATTAACCATATGGTGAGTGAGCTGTTGAACAAGCGATTCTGAGTTTTGTGCCGCCATGTTGATAAGCAACCTTTGAATTGAAGCGTGACACTAGGAGAGATTGCACATATACTAATGTCTCTGGTCCTTTGACTAAATGTACTCTTTGATAGTGGAGGTATTTAATATAGTAGGTTGTATTTCCCCATTCCATTACCATTTTTGATGTATAAATGCACTTGCATTAGAAAAATTTTGTCAGATATTCATCATGTCAACACTTGTTATCTGGAACAAATGAATTCTTTCAAAAAAAGGAAAAGAAAAAGAGTAGCGTACAGAAAAGAAAAAGAAAAATTAGACAGCACAATAAATAATAATACAAGAAATGAAAATTGTGTTTGCGAACTCACATCGCACGCCTACTCTTCAAGAATTGCACGCCTACTCTTTAAGTGTAGCACAACAACTCTTCAAGAGTAGCTAGGCTAATATTCAAGAATACCACGACCTCTGTTCAGGAGTAGCACGGCTCACTGAACTAAACTGAGCTGGAATAGGTACTGAATGAATATACAAAGCGTGAAAGAAAAATTTATTTTACAGGACGAACTTAAACTTGTACCAGACGATCTTCTATCCAAGCAGTTCACTGAGCTAAACCGAGCACCCTCTTTCTTCCTTACCTAATCATGCTTTATGACGTTAATTCTCTTTCCCTTTTGCTATATACCAAGCTGATCAAGGAAACCCTTAAAAATAAATCGATTATTTAATATATTCCGTCCTAACTATTTAGAAACAATAATATATATTGGATACCAATAATATATATTGGATGTAAATCTACCCCCAAATGAGGCAATATAAATTAATGAGATAAAAGATTACCATTTCTTCTGATATGGGGAGCTCATTCATATCCTAAAGATATTCTTTACGACCTTGATTTTTGGGAAAAGCCTTAATTCCACCCTCTTTGATGTGATTCTTCGTAATAGAGAAACAGCCAAGGTTATAAAGATCTAGACCCTGGTCAAGAGATGGAATAAAAATGTAAAGTGTGTAAATATACGTCACTACTACAAAACGGAGCTTTAACGGCTGCGAATTAACGGCGGAAAATAGAAAACCGCAGTAATAAAAGGAATGCGGACTTTCTACGGCGGTCTAAAAATGAACCGCCGTAGAACAAGACTTTCTACAGTGGTTTAAAAATGAACCGCCGTAGAAACGGACTTTCTACGGCGGTTGGGACAAACCGCCGTAGAAAGGGGACTTTCTACGGAGGTTGGAGGGAAACCGCCGTGGAAAGTGGACTTTCCACGGCGGTTGGAAGGTAACCGCTGTGGAAAGTCCACACTTTCCACGGCGGTTACCTTCCAACCGCCGTGGAAAGTCCACTTTCCACGGCGGTTTCCCTCCAACCGCCGTGGAAAGTCCACTTTCCACGGCGGTTTCCCTCCAACTTTCTACGGCGGTTTAATTTTCTCCGCCGTAGTATTGACGTATATATATATTAAAACCTAAATAACACCGTGTATTCCCATATCGCGCCCGAGAGTGTCTGTCTCCAAATTTCTACTACGGTTTTGCACGTTGAACCTAAAGAATCGTCATTTGGAGCTAAAATTTACCACCTAAAGGTTAGAAACTTGTAAAATTTTCCAGTAATTGCTTATGCTTGTACTTTAGATATGTCATCCTATAGCATTTATTTTTATTTATGGTAGCTGCATGGCTGAAAATTAAAGTTGCATATATTCCATGTATGTGGCGAACCTTAGTAGTGTGGAACCCTATTTAGTTATACTATGTAGTTTTCGGTGATGTAATTTGATTTATAGTGTTTGATTTTTAATGGATGATGTTCATATAATTAGCACTACTTAGAGTGTGTATTATTTTTTTATGCATTTTATGTGTTTGACGAAATGCATGAATGAAAAACTTAGAGTTTCTTCTTCATTCGATTATGTCTATTGCGCATGTGTTGTCATTGCATTATTTTTTTCATTGAGGTATTATAGTAGTTTTGCACATATATGACTAACATAAGTATTATGACATGTGCTAAGACAAGCATGCAACTTGATACTTTGTACATTGTTTGTTGAATTATTATTTGGTATTTTTAATTATTTCAAGGTCTTAGTTACACATGGATCGAAATATCTTGTTCTGTGGTGATCGGACCTCCGATTCTTATGCGAGAGAAGTTGAGAATTTCATTCAATTCGCTTATAAGAATACAAAGTACGTTCATTGTCCGTGCAAATCTTGTAAAAATGGGGCGCGGTTTGATAACTCAGATACAATAAGATTCCATTTATATCGGCACGGGTTTGATCCTTCTTATAAACTGTGGATTTGGCATGGTGAAAGTATTGATGGTTTACCTGAGCAAAGAAAATCTCATGCAAAAGGAGATGATGCGATTACTAGAGATCGATTAGATGCCATGATTGAGGATGTGGCCGAGGATTTTGCTGATAAACCGGAAGTTCTTGCTTCGATTTTGGGTGACAATGAGAAGCCTCTATACAAGGGTTGCAGTAAATATACACGATTGTCTAGTGTTTTGAAGTTGTTTAGTTTGAAAGCGGCAAATGGGTGGTCAGATACTAGTTTTACAGCCTTATTGAGGGTATTGAAAGATATGCTCCCAGAAGATAATGAACTTCCAGATCGAATTTACGAGGCGAAAAAAATGTTGTGTCCAATGGGTATGGAGTATAAGAAGATCCACGCTTGCCCAAATGATTGCGTCCTCTACAGGAATGAGTATAAGGATTTATTGCGATGTCCTAAGTGTAACACTCCCCGATACAAAAACAAGCAGCTGTGTGATGCTGTTGAAGACAGTTCTGATGCGCAAAAGAAGGGGTCGCCGGCTAAGGTTCTGTGGTATCTTCCTATAATACCGAGATTTAAACGGTTGTTCGCTAATGAAAAAGATGCAAAACTATTGACATGGCATTCAGATCGGTGTATTCCCAGTGATGATGACAAGGTGATAATGCATACATCAGACTCAGATCAGTGGAAAAAGATTGATTCAATGTATCCTTCTTTCGGGGGAGAAGCAAGAAATTTGAGGCTTGGTCTGTGTACTGATGGAATGAACCCGTTTGGCAGTCTGAGTAGCACACATAGCTCATGGCCGGTGATGTTGGTTATTTACAATTTGCCGCCTTACTTGTGTATGAAGCGCAAGTACATACTTATGTCTCTAATGATTTCAGGCCCACGGCAACCAGGAAATGACATCGATGTGTATCTTGCTCCTCTTATTGAAGACTTGAAAAAGTTATGGGATGAAGGCGCACCTGTGTTTGATGCCTACCGTGAAGAAATGTTCACATTACGTGCCATGTTGTTCTGTACCATTAATGATTTTCCTGCTTATGGAAACTTGTCTGGGTACTCTGTTAAAGGGCATAAAGCATGTCCAATATGTGAGGAGAGTACAGATTTTTGTCAGCTTGCACATGGGAGGAAGACAGTATACCTTGGGCATCGCAGATTTCTTCCCGAGACTCATCCGTATCGCCGTATGAAAAGAGCATTCAATGGATTCCAAGAGTTCAGAAAAGCTCCAGAACCCTTGAGCGGGCCAGAGGTGAAAGCTCGTGTGACGGACATTAATGTTGAGTTTGGTAAAACTTCGGAGTCCAGCAACAATGATACAGGTTGTTGGAAGAAAAAATCCATATTTTTTGAACTTCCATACTGGGAGAACTTGGATGTCAGACATTGTCTCGATGTTATGCATATTGAGAAAAATATTTGCGAAAGCCTCTTAGGTACGCTCTTGAACATCCCTGGTAAAACTAAGGATGGTTATAACGCGAGACTTGATATGGTTGATATGAACATAAGAGCAAATTTAGCACCGGTAGCTCGAGGACAACGCACATATCTACCCCCTGCCTGTCACACTTTGTCCAGAAAAGAGAAAAAACAACTGTGTTCAAGTTTGCGTAGCATCAAAGTTCCATCTGGATATTCTTCAAATGTAAGCAGACTTGTTTCCTTGAAAGATTTAAAACTGGTTGGTTTGAAGTCTCATGATTGCCATGCCTTAATGCAGCAATTGTTGCCTGTAGCTATTCGCTCGATATTGCCCAAGCATGTTAAGTCCAGTATAACAAGACTTTGTTTCTTCTTCAATGCTATATGTAGCAAGGTTATCGCGCGCGAAAGACTTGATCAGCTACAAGATGAAATAACTGTTGTCCTCTGTCAATTAGAAATGTATTTTCCACCCGCCTTCTTTGATATTATGGTGCATTTGGTGATTCATTTGGTCAGAGAGATAAAAATCTGCGGGCCTGTTCATTTGCGATGGATGTACCCATTCGAGCGATATATGAAAGTATATAAGGGGTATGTGAAGAATCGTTGTCGTCCTGATGCTAGTATTGTTGAAGGTTATATAGCTGAGGAGGTAATTGAGTTTTGCACTGAGTACTTGGCCGGGACCGCATCCATTGGAATATCTAAGAATCGGCACGATGGGAGGATTACAGGTATGGGCAGAAGGGGAGGAAAATTTTTTTGCCGTCTAATGTTGAATTAATGAAGGCGCATCTCTACATTCTGCGCAATTCTGAAGAAGTTGCGCCCTATGTGACAGACCACATACAGTCAATAAGAACGTCTTATCCTGCTTGGACGGATCAACGTGTGCTCAATGAACATATTCGGACATTTGTCTATTGGTTTGGTAATGCTGTCCTGGGCAAAGACGTTTCGGAGACATTGAAATGGTTGGCATTTAGGCCCAGCCCTGCGGTACGAGCATTTTCATGCTATGACATAAATGGATATTCATTTGCTACTAAGAGACAAGATGAGAAGAGTACGGCACAAAACAGTGGTGTTACATTAATCTCAGAGGCTTTACATGTTTCTAGCAGGAAGGATAAAAATCCATTGTATGCAAGCATGGCTTATTACGGGGTGATCGAAGATATTTGGGAGATTGACTATGTTTGTTTCAAAGTAGTTGTATTTCGCTGCAAATGGGTTGATAACAATAGTGGGGTTCGAACTGATGATCCATTGGGTTTTACCTTGGTCAACCTCAATCGGGAGGGTTTCAAGGGGGAACCATTTATACTTGCATCGCAGGCGAAACAAGTTTTTTATATCACCGATCCTTGCGACGAACATTGGTCTGTTGTTCTTCATGGTAAACAACATCACGGTGTGGAAGGGATAGATACAGAAGAAGGGCTTCATGAGGCTGGCCCTTTCTCTAGTGGGTTACCTGAACCGAGAGCAGATGAGGAAGATAGGGAACTTGATAAATACATACTTCGTGATGACCACAGCGAAGGATTATGGTTCGAGGATCAAGTGTCCCTTAAGAGAAAGAGAATAAGTTAAGAATCATTTTCAGGTATATTGTTTGTTTTTATTAAACTTCAATTCCCGTGGGTGTGTATGTGTGTTTGTGTATTTGTATATGTTTCTTTGATTTTAATGAAGAGAGGATTCAATAAATTTTTAACAACATTTATTTTTATCCTTCGTACTGTGGGATTGAAACAGGTCACACCTCGGATGAAGCCGCGCAATCAAGGGACAAAATTTCCAGGGACTTCATATGCGGAACTGTTTATAAATGAATATGTTATTTTTTGAAATTGTGTGAAACTTATGTGCTGATCTTAAATTGCACTTGTGTTTTGGTAAAAAACAAGCAGAGGAGATTCTGTCTGAAGTGATTTGAAACTGAATTCCGTATTATTCGAAATAGTTGGAATTTTAGTGAAGTATTGAAGTATATGTGCATCGAATTTACAGGGAGTACGTTACATTTATAGGGGAGACTTTGTCAAATTTTCCGGAAAATAGATTTCCTTGTTTTTCATTTATGAATAAATGTTTCTTGTATTATTATTATTATTTTCTTCCAAGGAGTAGTACTTTGGTAAAATTTCCAGGGAAATCTATACGCAGTTCATTTTGTTTTTATTTTATATTTAACTCTTTATAAATTACTTGTCAGCGGGTTCGGGAAACAGGGGAAATGCAGGGGAAAAAATGGGAGTGGAGAGGAAGAGAATGAGGGAGGAAAAGAACGTTCAAAAATTTTGAACTTTAATTAACCGGGTCGTCTATTCAACGGCGGTTCAACATTGAACCGCCGTTGAAAGTGGAACTTCAACGGCGGTTCAATTCTTAACCGCCGTTGAAAGTGTATCTTCAACGGCGGTTCAATGTTTAACCGCCGCTGAAAGTCCACTTTCAACGGCGGTTCACTCGTGAACCGCGGTGGATTCTTTTTTCAACGGCGGTTCGTTGTTGAACCGCCGTTGAAAGGTCTCCTCGTAGAAAATTGGAGCCAATTCCCGCGCGGGCATATTTTAATATTAATTTGTTTTTCCATTTTTCAAATAACTAATCTCACAAATTTGTAAGTATAATAATACATACCCTGATTGTGTATATTTATTAATTATAGGTCAAATATAGAAATTAATAAATTTCGTAAATTTAATACATGTAAGAGACGATAAAATAATAAGCTTCATTATGTTCCGTTAAATATCTACTTTTTCGACAAATGCATTATAGGTACGTATAGTAATATAAAAATTAATTAATATTAGTTAAGTGGCCGAAAAAAATTAAATAAACACTGGATTTCATTAATTTACAAACATATATATATACATATCTGTTTATACATACATATATATATATATATACATCTTTCGCTTTTCTCCTTTCCCCTCTTGATGCACATCATATATATCCAACTCTCTCGATCCTCTATGCTCTCGATATCTTGTAAATTTCCACTACATAAATAAAATATTTTCATTTGAATAATTGAATACTTTAAGACAACTTTTATAATTAATTCTTATATATATATATATATAATGTATTTTGAATTTGGTACAAAAAAATAGAAAATCCATGCGTACGTACGTAGCGCGGGAATTGGCTCCAAAAACTACTTTTCTACGGCGGTTCAACTTTGAACCGCCGTAGAAATCAAACTTTCTACGGCGGTTCAAACATGAACCGCCGTAGAAAATACTTTCTACGGCGGGTTCTCGGTTGAACCGCCGTAGAAAATTAGTTTTTGGAGCCAATTCCCGCGCTACTCATGAATTTTCTATTTTCATATCATTTTCTAAACCCTAAACCCTAAACCCTAACCCCTAAACCCTACTCTCTATTAAGTTTTTTTTCCCGATTTTCATAAATTAACCGCGGTGACTCTTAAGATGGAAATAGATATATAGTGAAGCGCCACCCTTTTCCTGGATTTTCGCTTTGACATTCAAAGGAATGAAACATTTCAAATCATGCATATGTGCAAAGTCAACCTATCGGTCAACGTTTTTCAAGCTTAATTATATTAAGCTTTGAATTTTGAAAGTTGCTAAATTCAAGTTTCTATCAAGCATTTTATATATCATCCAAGCACCTTCAAAGGCTCAAGTAGTTATGCATAAAGATTCAAACAATCCAAAGCATTCATATTTTCAAAGTCAACTACTTGGTCAAGTTTTTTCAATTGAAGCTTGCCATTTTGAAGCATATATCCTTAATTTTCTCATGTGAGCAACTTCAAATTATCAATAAGTTAATTCTTAAACTCTCAAATAAGCTAAAGCATGTATATTTAAAAAGTCAACCACTTGGTCAACCATTTTTATGTAATGCAAACATGCTTAATTCTTGCTATCTTGAAATGAAAATTTTCAACCGTTTTAACATGTGCAAGAATTTCAAGATACCAAAGATGACATAGATCCTAATGCATCATTTTAACTCTAAAACATGGCATTCTAGGATTATATCACTCAAAGACTCATCAATCAAATGCAAATTTCAAATTTTCTCAAATTTTTCTCTATTTTGCCTAACTCATCTTTTCTTGAGTATTTTAACTTCAAAATTGGTCTTAGCATATTTAAAATATCATTCTAATTTCATTTGACCAATTTTCATCTTCTAAGTATTTAAAAGTCTAAAAGTCAAACTTCTAGCTAATTTCAAATAATGCTCATAAAGTCCTAATGACTTTCAGCAAAAAATTTTTCGGCCACTTAAATTTTATTAATTAATTTTTATATTACTATACGTACCTAATGCATTTGTGGATTTGATTTTTTTATCCCGTTCGCCAAGTCGAAAAAGTAGGAATTTTAGGGAACATAATGAAGCTTATTACTTTCTTGGCTCTTACATGTATTAAAGTTACGGAAATTATTAATTTTTATGTTTGACCAATAATTATTGTACGTGTAGTAGCACGCGCGGGAAATTTAAATGCAAATATGTGGTTCAATTAAAAATTTGAAATTTAATTATGAAATGGTTAATAAAAGTCGAGATTGTGTACATAATTAATAAATATACAAAATCTGGGTATGTATTATTATATTTACCAAATTGTGGGAATAGTTTTTTGAAAATGGAAAATAAAAAAATTAATATTAAAATATGACCGCGCGGGAATTGGCTCCAATTTTTTCTACTTAAACCGAGAAAAAGTGCGGACTTTCAACCGCGGTTCAATCTCGAACCGCAGTTGAAGGTACACTTTCAACGGCGGTTCAACATTGAACCGCAGTTGAAAGTGTACCTTCAACTGCGGTTCGCGGTTCATGGTTCAACCGCAGTTGAAAGTATACTTTCAACTGCGGTTCAAGCCGGTTATTAATTATAATTCAAATTTTTACCTTTTTCATTTCCTCCCTCATTCTCTTCCTTTCTTCTTCCTTCTTTTCCCCTTCACTTCCCCTGTTTCCCGAAGCTTCTTCCCGCGGCCGTTCGTCTTCTTCGCCGCTTCTCCCATCGCCGGCGACCTCCTCCACCTTCCGAACATCCGTCGGCTGCCCAAGCATTCACCGATTGTTTGGCTGCCCAAGCATTCACCGTCGGTCGGCTCTCCATTTCCACCCTCCCATATAAACTTAAAGCTTGGATTTTTTTTTTAGTTCACCCAAAAGGTTCCACCTTCTATGCTTTCATTTTAAACTTTTGTGTATTTAACCTTACATTTTGCAAATGCTTACCATTGCACTAGGATTTTGTTGGTTGATATTTATGGTAGATTTCGGTTTTAACTCTTGTGATGAAAGCTTGGAAAGTTTTTGGATTTATTGATTGTTTGTAGCATTTGGTTTGGTTGTTGAATTGAGTGTTTTGTCCTACATAAGTTGAGAACCTAGGGTTTGATTAATGTTCCATTAGGTACCCTTTGAAATTCGGGTTTTTTTTTTTAAAATGAGAAACTCAAATGATTATTTCGGTTTTGCTTGATTAATTTTAGAACATTGGTGTTTGATTTCGGTTTTTATTCGATTTAGTGTTCCTCCTTTAGTGATAATGAGGAAAATGCTTTGTTGTTGATTCCACTTTGTGAAATGTTATTCCTTTAGTAGAAATGAATGAATGTTCTCATTAGTTGTTGGTTGTGAAATGTGAAGTACTTTATCAATGGTACCCTTGAGAAGTCCACTTTTTTTTGGCCCTCATTTGGTTTAATTTGGATAATGGTAATTGTGGATTTTAGGAGTGAATTTTGCGAATGTACATTGCCTTTTTTCCACATTAGTTGTTGGTTGTGAAATGTGAATTACTTTATCAATGGTCCCCTTTATAAACGGACTTTTTTTTGGCCCTCATTTGGTTTAATTTGGTTAATGGTAATTGTGTATTTGTAGGAGCGAATTTTGCGAATGTACCACTTTTTTTTCAACATTACAAGCATTCTTGTATTTGACATTAAAGCTTTTGTTGTCATTGCATATATGTTATATTGAATTCTCTTTCTATGTAAATGAAGTTTAAGGTACTTTCAATGGCCCGAAAAAGAAAAAGCAATACGGAGCATGGAGATGGTTCTTCTACTAAATCTAGTAGAGTTAGAGGGCCCACAAATTGCAATGACCTATTGGAAATGCGAAAGAATGGGGAAACTCTTGACATTTCTTTTGATTCCGGGCTCGAGCCTAGAGTACATCATGTACAGTGGATTACCTTTGTGGCATATACGGCCCGGAGCAAAGTGGACTTAGTGGAATATGAATCATGGCCGAAAGTTCCCGCGGAGCTCAAGAAGAGAGTTTGGATGGAAATACGGGTATTTTCTTTAATTATAATGCATTCTTTGTTTCTTAATTCTTCCATACAATTTTACTCAAATTCCTCACTAAATTTTACTCCTAATTTTCACTGTAGGCATTATTTGTTTTCGAGTCCACCGAAGAACTCGAAGATAAGTGGATTAGTTATGCCGGTAAACGGTGGAAAGATTTCAAATCCTATTTAGGGAAATATGTACATGGTCCCATGAAGGGTAGGGACCCATGTTTGGAATATAAATTTATCCCTAGGGAGACATGGATTAAGTTCAAGGCTAGCCGCGAGACAGAAGAATGGCAGGTATATTTTTTTAAATTTGATTTCCTTCTTCTTTTTGGATATTTGAAATTGCTCAGTTTAGGGATAATAATTTTTCATTATATTTCTCTCTAGGCCATTCGTGGAAAAGCGCAAAAGAATGCCAATTTAAATGCTTTCTACCATAACTTATCTCGCGGTGGCTACCGACTGCTGAAGCAGCAGTTGCATGACGAGGAGGTCAGTGCATCCGGAAAGAAGCCTTCAGAGGAGGGTCAGTCCGAAGAAGAAGGCGAGGATTCTTATTCAGGGCCAGGCCGTCATGACCTTTGGATACATGCCCATACGAAAAAAAAGGGGAATACTTCACGCCAGAGGCTGGGCGTGTAGCGAAGGAAATTGTAAGTTTTGCACCATACATTTTCTTATGTTTCAATTATTTTAATATTTAAAGTCTATGTGTATAGAATTTTTATTATAACTGATTATTTATTACTAGATATCTATGATGAAATGCTAATTAATAATTTGGTTGTCATTAAATGTTTATATCAAATTATTATTATCTAGTTGTCACTGTAAAGTAAATAAATGACTAATTTGTATATATGTGTATTTATTTATATTTTATAATTATGGTTATCAATTTTATATTTAAAATTTATATACATAAATGAATAATCTCTGTATATGTGTATTTATTTATATTTAATTGATCTATTTACATTTACTATATTTGGCAACATGTGTAGGAAAATCTATGTTCCCGCGAGTCCCAAGGGGAGACCGTTGCAGAGGGTAGGAATGACATTCTTGTCATTGCAACGGGCAAGCGCGATCACCCCGGTCGTTATCGCGGCCATTCTACGCGGGCACGTATCACAGAGGTTTTCCCACAGAAAACAAAGCCGTCGCTTAAAGAGGAACTTGATTTAACTAAGCGACAGCTTCAGAAAACCACTGCCCAACTAGATGAATGTCAGACACAGCTGAAGATGATGATTGGGGTTATATGTGGTAAGATGGGAACCGATTATGATACATTAAAAGCCACCGTCATGAATAATGCCCCGGATGAGAGCTTGCACCCAGAGACCTCCGGAGCGGTCCCTGTATCCCCTGTGAGCCCTGTTTCTCCTCTGATACCTACAAGGTTGCCCGATTTGGAGATGCTACATGTTGCACCTACGGACCCGATCAAAGCCTCTGACGGCGGTGCTTTAGGCGAATACAAGGTAAATAAAATTAGACGGCTTCTTTTAATACTTCAAAATTTTTTTTTCTTTATTACAGTGCTTTGTTAAGTTATTCTTAATAGTTGACTAATGTTCATTCGCTTGCCTATTATCTTAGGACGGGTGTGAATGCCATCTGTTCCTTCATGAGGATTCGCAAACGCGGCGTAAGCTTGTGGCAAAAGGAAATATTTATAAGCAAAGCAAGCACCACGGGCGCGAGGTTAGGAAAGGTTGCGCGAGGGTCACAATTAAAATTTCCTATGATGACTGTGCCCTGCTGCCATTTCCTGAGGAAGAGGCTGCAACAGTGGGAATGGCCAAGTCCTTTTTCGTGGAATGGCCTAAAGAGTTGATTGAAATTATTCAGCCGGCTCCGGTAACAAAGGTCTATTCTTTCATTTATTTGTGTATTACTTAATACCATTTTGTATATTTAATGTTATTTCAAATGATGTTAGGTGGATAAAAGTGCCCAAAAGAAAAAAGGCCGATGAGTTCTATGGATGACAAGACATCTCCTTCGGCGACGGTTCCGACTGAGGAGTCATCCTCATCGACATCTGATCCATTGCAAGAGTTAAAGCTCCGAATGGATAATGATGCGGGCTTCAATGGCTTCTGCTTTCAAATGACAAAAGAAGTCATAGGTTTGGACCTACCTAATCTGATGGATCGAGGGGATCTATTAGAGTTATTGACCAGAGAAAGCCAGGTCTCAAACAGTTTGATGCAGTTGTTCACCCAGTGAGTTTCCACTTAATTTTATAACCTATTTCTGATTATTAATGTTATATATTATGCATTCCATGTGCATAGGCTAACCAATGAAGCCCTTTTTTTAAATTCTTTAGAGCTTTACATGAGTTAGCTGAAAGGAAGGAATGGGAGAAAGGGGATAGGTTTCCTTTCGGCTGATCATGTCACACCCACACAAACTACGCTTCAAGATAGGGTGAACTACATTGCGCGAATCTTGAAGGATAGGAATAAAGAAATGTATCTGGTGCCTTATCTTCAGGGGTAAGTGACACTGTAAGCGATTCTCTAATATTTAAGAAACACTGATATAAAGATCTGACGTACGTCATTAATTTTTTGTTGGCAGTGAACATTGGATGCTAATGGCCATTAGACCAGTAGATAAGGTTGTATACTGGTTTGATTCTTTGCAAAATCCACAGAAGGAGGAGGCGGTGGAGCTTATGGACGAGTGAGTTATATATATTAACAACTGTTAGAATGCCTATATATCCATATATTGCTAATTATTTTCGTGCCGATTTCATTTTTATAGGGTGATGTTTAACTATCAAGCTTTCTTGGGATTGCCCACAAATGTGCATATGCCACCTTCGTGGATAGTAGTTAAGGTAAATGAAATTGGTTCTTATAAATTTTTTAATTACATCCGTGGGTCTAGTAGCCTAAGCAATTAGTAGTGTTAGTTGTTTTAATTAAATCCGTGAGTCTAGTAGCCTAAGTTAGTATAGTGTTAGTCAATTAATTTATTAGTTAGTCAAGTTATTTATTGAGGTATTTGATTAATTATGCATGCAATCTGTGAGTCCAGTACTGTAGGTTAGTTAATATAAGCATGCAAATTGCCGTTTCGATCAGTAGAAATTAGTGAGTCCTAGTTATTTAATTAATTAGATTAATACGAGTTTAGTTATGAATATTCGTAGAAATTTTTTACTCACCGTTGTGTTGTATACAATTAATTGTATGATCTTCTAACTCGTATATATTAATTCATTAGCATAAAAAGCAAACGGATAATTGGGAGTGTGGGTACTATGTAATGCACTACATGTACCAAATAGCAATGAAATCATCCACATTTGCACTTGAAAAGGTATATATATATTTCTCATTATTTACTTAATTGACTGTATTTCATTTTGCTTACTCGGGTAGTTTTTAATTTCAAAAAACTCTGTTGCAGCACTTCAAGATCGACCGCACTCCATTAAGCAATGTGGATATAGATGCAGTGCGAAAAATATGCGCTAGATATATTTTGGAGCATCCGTCGTCATAGAAGGATACTGATTAAACTTGTTCATATTAGAGTTGTACAAATATTTTTTGGATATGCTGTGTTATAAAAGCGAATTCAATTTGTATATTGGTGATATTTGTAATAAATTTGGGCTGTTAGCATAAGGTTTTGATTTGAACCAGGTTTAATCAGCAGGTTTTTAATGATTTTAATGCGGTTTGCGTTTAAAAAGTAACCACTTTCAACGGCGGTTCATAGTTGAACCGCAGTGGAAAGTATACTTTTAATGATTTTATTGCGATAAAAAGTAGCCACTTTCTACGGCGGTTCAACCTTGAACCGCCGTAAAAAGGTTACACTTTCCACGGCGGTTCAAGGTTGAACCGCCGTAGAAAGGGTACACTTTCCACGGCGGTTTTGATGGGTACACTTTCCACGGCGGTTTTGGTGAAGTCCGGCTCATCGAGTTTTGACCAGTTTTGATGGGTACAATGCCATGATGAGTTTAAGAGTAAACACGGATCAGCCAGACAGCGAATATCGATTTTTCCATTCTGATCCGAGGACTACAATAGTAGCCACCACCCAATCACTGAACTAATCGCTGTCACCACTGCTTTCAGAAATACTAGCCACAACCCCTTCCAGCACGTCCCCTTCCAAATAAATTAAACCTCAAACACTCGAACACACTAGTGCTGTAAAAACTTACCTTGACATGGCCAAATTTCAAGCTTTATCTACAAACTTAGAAGGGAATATCTCTTGGGACGTCTATAAATGAATAAAAAACATTCTGGGAAAGAGAATACGAGCAGTCGGAGTTTATTTTTCCGAAGTGGAGAGGGTGGGTGGAGGGAGTTTTTTATTTTTAGGAGAGATTATGAATTCTCTTAAAGAGTGGCAAGGCTACTCATGAAGAGTGGTTGGACTATTCTTCAAAAGTTGCACGACCACTCTTCACGAGTAGCTCGGCAAATATTCAATAATACCATGACTACTATTTATCCAAAAAAATATTTCTATTCATGGAATATAATGGCATTTCGGCTAAGAAGAAAATATTTTATTAATGATGTTCAAAATATTTGTTTATGTTGGGTTATCTCCTCAAATTCCTAATAGAATTTGTATTAGGCTAGGTAATGAATTTGGCTCCATCAGAGTTTGCTTCTTTCTATTATAAATATGTGAGCTTTATAATAGAATAGGGCATGCTAAACAGAGAGAGCATCCACCCACTTGGGATGTAGACAAAGAGGCCCGGCCTTTCGGTTGGGTGAAAGATGGAGTGCCGTCGTGAGTTCATAAGAGATGATGAAGATTCCTACCTATGTCTCCGACATTGCGTTGTGGGTTGTGCGTTGTGGAGTCGTTTTGAAGTCATGAGAGATGTGTGTTCCTGCTTATGCCCTTGACGACGAGATTGAAGAAGAGGTAGAGATAATAGAATAGAGGGCAAGAGACATTGTATGTTGATAGTACATTGTAAACTCTTCTATTGTTTGATTCCTATATATGAAGTGAAGTAGTGAGTAGTTTGTGGAGTAGATCTGTTGAGATCGAACCAGGTTAAATTGTGTTGTGCTTTTCTTTTATATTTTTCAATTCCGCTGCAGTGTTCTTGTTGGAATATTTATTCCAATAAGTGGTTCAAAGATCTTGTGAGGTGTTTATTCCTAACAGTTTATTTATTTTATTTTTATTTTATCTTTGTTGATATAGGGGAGGCACTAGTCTTAAAGTGGGTGTGAAATGGGGACAAAACGTGTCCTGGGAATATCGTTGCCCATCCTTAGAGTTTTGTTGATCAAATGCATTCGGTTGCCTAAAAGGTTAATCAGGATTGACATTGATACTCCACATCTTCAACATTCACATGTAACCTTGATGGCCCTTCTATCACCAAAACGCGAGTAAATTTAAGCAACTGTGAATGCTTGATTTCAACAGATTTATATATTGTATGCGATTCATTTGACTCTCCAGGTCTTCGGTTTGCTAAACTTTGTAGTAAGGTAAACAAAGTCGTTGTAATTTTAATGCTTTTTGAAGAGAAATGTGCAATGTACGTGTTTGTAGTTTATGTGCAATGTGTTTGCTATTAATGTGCAATGTCTTTACAGTTAATGTGCAATGTCTTTGCAAATAATGTGCAATGATAAACCTTTTTGTAAAGAAAAAAAAGAAAAACTTATAATCAATTAATCAAAAATTTTGAATGACATCTTAAGTTGTTCGTGCTCATTGAGGAGGTAAATTTCAAATCCAATATGCATATATATTAGATTAGTCGTTGTAATTTTAATGCATTTTCTTATATATGATTGTGCAGGATTTCAGCTTAACTGCAGATTCTTTGTGTATATTTCTGAATTTGACTTCTCTAGAGGTACCTACAAACAGGAGGTTTGAATGGATTCTTCTTCAAAATGCACCCAATCTGACAAAGCTTCACTGGAAAATGGTATGCTTTATATTCCATTTCTTATCTAAGTTCACTTTGAAGTTATGCTGTTGAAATTGTCCTTAATTTCTTTCGAGTTTAAGGAATTGTTGTCTGACAAATCAACTGCAGTTTCCTTTTTGACAAATTTGGGGAGCTTGCATTGTGAAAAATTTGAATCGTCAATGATCTATATCTGATCACTGTGTTTGGGAGTCACGGGATACAACTCATATAAAACAAACTTTGTTTCAAACAAAGTTGAGGTTTTCGTTTTTGGACACTATATCTGTATACAGTAACATGCATTGATGGACAAAACTATTTGCATTTCTTTCCTAAAATATTGTTTTTTTTGCAGGACTAAGATTTGGGAGAATATATCTATGAGTTTGACCTCAAATGTTTTGCTCAAAATCGTGGAGAGATTCGAATAAGCGTTTCTTAAGGGGATAAAACATATCAGCTTGCACTAGTCAATATTTTGTTGAGCACGGAGCAGCATTAGAGAGGATGATTATAGAGGCTGTATTCTAGTATGTAGTTCCGAAAAATGAATTGTCAACTCTGCTACACAAGTTAAAGAAGATAAGACCTTGCGCACAGGAATGTGAAATTGAGCTTATTGGGCATGGGTCACTCTGTAAGTGGAATCCTTGAATTCTTTCTTTTGTAAAGAATCATGATTTTGGACAAACTTTCGCATCCCCCATTTCATTTTTGGATTTTAGTTTTTAAACGTGCATTTTATTTTAGTTAAAGAGTTTCTGGATAGTATTTCGGACAGTATCGGTCCTGGACTGATTCACTGTTTAATGGAGCCAAGCCGACTGTTACGTTTTGTCCCTGGTGGTTGAAATAGTTAAGTAAGAAAGACGCGCTATTGTTCAAGAGTCGCACAGAAACTCTTCAAGAGTCGCACGACTGACTGAATTAAATTGAGCAGGAAAATAGGAAAATGAATAAATATACAAAGCATATAAGATTAATTAATTTTATACGATAAGATCTTCTATCAAAGTGGTTCACTGAACTAAACCGAGCTTCCTCTTTCTTCCTTAACTCATCCAGCTTTATGTCGCTAATTGTCTTCCCATTTTGCTGTATATACTTGATCAAGGAAACCCTTAAGAAGAAATGTACAGATATATGCGTTGGATGAAACATTTAAATCTGCCCAAATGGGACAACTAAAATAAATGAGATAAAAGATTACCATTTCTTCCTATACTCATTGAAATCCTTAGGATGTTCTTTACGACCTTGATTCTTTGGAAAAGCCTCAATTTCACCCTCTTTGATGTGATTCTTTGTCATAGTGAAAAAGCCAAGCTAAGAAAGATCCAGACCCGGTTAGATAGACCCACTGAAAGATACCGGGAAAAAAGCTAGCTGTAGGCAACTAATTGACTGATGGAACTCGAAGTGGTACAAGAGATTGAATTAAGTTGGAGATCGAAGTCAAGCGCTTTAGTCTACTGATGTACTTTTCCCGGCTGACTGGAAGAGAACTGCCACGTCTATACCTAAGAGGTTCAATATTTATACCGATAAATAAGCCTTCCATACAACTACCATGTAACAACACAAATTCAAAGACAACTACAATCAGTTCAAGTTCATCGAGATTATTGGACGTCCCAAGAAAGAAAGAGAAAATAAATCTCCATAAACAAAATATTACGTTAAAACCAAGAGGTACTGTATTTATTAATAAAAGAAGATGAAAAAAATATAATTCAGGAAGGAACAATATATAGAAAGAGTAGCATACAGAAAAAAGTAAAGATAAACAAAGCACAATAAATAATAATACAAAAAACTTAAAAATTGTGTTTGTAAGCCCACATTGCTTACAATAAACATTGAGTAATAGAGATATATGTATTTTTAGAGTCGTTAGTTTAACTCACATGTTAGACTCCAGGCCAAAAAATAATAATTTTGGCCAAGGGTTTATAAATTAAAAAAAAAGGATTATAAGCAAAAAAAGAAAAAAAAGAAAGAAAGAAAATTGGCGAAGCACGGCGTTTTTGGTGAAATCCAGCCCATCGAGTTTTGACCAGTTTTGACGTTTACAATGACATGGTGAGTTTAAGAGTAAACACGAATCAACCAGGGAGTGCATATCGGATTTTCCCATTCCAATCCAAAGACTACAACAATAGCCACCACCCAATCGCTGAACTAATCGCCGTCACCACCGCTTTCAGACAGACTAGCCACAACCCCTACCAGCACATCACCTTCCAAATAAATTAAACCTCAAACACTTGGCCTGTTCTTTTTGTTCTGTCTTGAAAACAGTTTTGGTTTCAACAGCAAATTTAATATATTTTAATCATATTTCATCATTTTCAATACAACTTTTTACTATTCAGCATCTACTTTTTACATTTTCAATACACTTTTTACATTTTAAAACTATTTTTCAAAACTTATTTTCAAAATCGTTTTCAAAACGATGAAAAAGAACAGGCCCTTGAAAAGCACTAGTGGTCTAGAAGCTTACCTTGACATGGCCAAATTTCAAGCTTTATCTATCAACTTAGAAGGGAATATCTCTTGGGACGTCTATAAATGAATAACAAACTTTCCGGGAAAGAGAAAGCGAGCAATCAGAGTTTATTTTTCCGAAAGGGAGAGGGTGGGTGGAGGGAGTTTTTTATTTTTAGGGGAAAGTATGAATTCTCTTAAAGCGTGGCACAGCAACTCTGCAAGAGTGGTTGGGCTACTCTTCAAGAGTTGCACTGCTACTAATCAAGAGTCGCACAACCAGTCTTCAAGGCTCGCATGACTACTCTTCAAGACTCGCACGGCTACTCTCCAAGAGTCGCACAGAAACTCATCAAGAGTCGCACGACGACTCTACATGAGTACCTTGGCAAATATTCAATAATTCCAGCACTACAAGAAATTTGGCCTTTACTGATCAAACCCTTTATTTTGGTCACCAAATGGTAAAAGTTTGGTCAACAAACATGAAAAAAGTAGTCACTAGCTGGTCACTAAAGGCATGGCGGGAAATATTTCCACCAAATTCACCCTTATTAGTGACCAAAATCGTTGACCAAGAAAATAGTGGTCACCAATAGTTGGCCCTAATGCCTTCAGTGACCGAAAATGTTTGGTCACCATTGTGCAAATTTTTGGTGACCAATTTTGTGGTCACTCAAAAAAATGGCATGAAATTTCCCTCCACTTTTACACTATATAGTGACCACTTTTAGTAATGAGAAAGTATGTGGTCACCAATATTTGATTAGAAGACCTTTACTGACCAAATGTTTGGTCACCGCTGTTTAAAATATTTGGTGCGGGAAAATTCCCTCCACTTTAATTTCCCTATACAAACATGGGTCTAATGCTTATCAATTGATTAATTTTATTTAAATTGGGTTTAATTTCCCTATATAAACAGTTTGTCTAATGCTTATGTTTAGCTCTTTACCTTTGCGTTGATTTATTTCTTTTGTTATCATTTCTAGTTTTTTTTTTTTTTGGCCCAATCTTGTTTGTTTTTGTTGTGGCTGCAATCTCAGGAGGATGAGAAGCATTAGGATTTATAAAGTTAGCTTCCGATTTTATTTTTTTTTGGAAAACTTCGTTTTGTGATTTTTCTGATCTAATGTGTTCTTACTGATTATTGATTTAGATTGTTGATTCTTTTATGCTTTTGGAATGATAAGAAAGCAAAGAAGAGGGTAAAAGTTAGGGTTTCCAAAGCTATTTTTACCCTCTAAATGTAACCTAATATGGACTCTTTCTTTCTTCATTTCATTCTTTACCATTTGGTATAGATTTATTTAAATTTCTATTTGTCCTCCCTTTTTCCAAATTTGGCTGCTTTTTCTATTAGATACTTCGTATGCCACTTCTTTGATCATTAACTTGCACGTTTACAAACTGCCCACAATGTGATTGCATACAAGTACAACCCCCGCCTACAAACATCTATAGAATTTCTGCACACCACTCAAGAAATCGAGTGAAGATTGGAGAAAGTATGTCAATATTGCTTCGTTGTTGCTTAAGTACTTGTGAAATCTTCTTTGTTTGTACCTTCCTGATCACCATTGTTTTGTTAATTTGGACATGAAAACTCTCTATCCTTGCTTAATGACACCATAGTACACATAGTATCTCATTCATGTTTTACTTGTGCTCTGTTTCATATTTCTCTGCCATTATTGATCCTCCATGGATGTGTGTACATTTTGCTGAAATTGTTTGAGTAAGGCCTTGTATTAGAAGGCAAGCAGTGGTGGCATGAAATTGATTCTGAGAGTAATTAGTGACATTTTTTCTAGCTTAATATGGTTTCATAGTGATTGTATTTCTCAAAGATAAGTATTTTTGATGTTTGCAGGGAGCAGGCTCGTAAGAAAGAAGAAGAAGAAAAACAAAGGGAAAGAGAGTGAGACGGTACTTATTACATCTGCATTCTTGGCTTCCTCTAGATTAGCATGTTGTCATACTCCTCCACCCATTAGATAGGATATAGAAACATTGTACTGACGTGAGAATTTTTTTTTTTTTTTTCCTCTTTTTTGTCTGTCTGAGGGATGAGAATTTTTGAATTATGAGAAAGCCGACCAGTAGATAAAAAATCACAGTTTTCAAAGGTCTTCATTTTTTTCCTCATCTTCAATGTAAGATATGGCTTCTTTCCTTCCTTATCTTTTCTGATTTTATTCTATTTCTTTTCACCTCATAGCATTGTACTTTTCATTTTTTTTTTTTTTTTTTTTTTTTGGTGGTTAAGTTGAGAAAGTGTTGGCAGAAGATGAGATATTAAGGAAAGAAGAAAAAGAACACCCTTGCCAAGAAGAAGTTGAAAGGTATGCCAAAGAAATAAACTATTGAATAAAAAGCTTGAGACTTTTTGAGTAATACTTTCTTTACATGCATTTGCTTCACAACATAAGCTGCTTTTTTCTTTGCTCTGTTTTGGGTTTATTTTTTCTTGATTTTGGCATAATAGGAGTGTTTCTTATTACCACATCTCATCTCTAAACTTTCTCTTTGGGATCTCTTTTCTTTCCAAATCGGTTTGTATTTGTTTCAAAGCTAATTTCTGACGGCTTGATGTTTTTTTTGGGCCTTTCTTTGATCGATGTGTTTCTGGGTTTGATCAGTTTTTTGATTTCGCGGGTTTGTTTTGCTTCTCTGTTTTCAATCTAAAAATGGTTGCAAAAGGGGGTGAAGCAGATGACTTTTATGCTCCGTTGGGGTTGGAGAAGGAATGCAGTGCTGATGAGCTAAAGAATGCTTATAGGAAGCTTGCCGAGGTCAGAATTTCATATCAATTTTGCCTTCCACTTTTTTGATTCTTTCTCCGTTTGTAGTGGATTTGATGAGTACATGTTGTCTCCTTTTCGGGTATTTCTGATTTTGTTTGTGAGTACATGCTGTCTCAGAAAGGAAATTATCTTTTAATGTTTCTTTTCATTTTATGATATTTAACATATCTTTACCCTAAAGGTGAACCCATAACCAAATTGATAAGAAGTGCTCTTGCCGATCACTTTACAGTTTGATATTGTAAGATTGCCATTTGATCAGTAATACACACTTTCTGCTGCCCTTTTTCAATCTCTGTTTTTCAAATTTTGGGTTCTCTTTGAAATGATGCTCAGACTTCAATTTGATTTTGAGAAGTTTCTTATTAGCATACTGCATCCGAGTTATTTTAATTTTATGTTTCCTTTGATGAACACAAGAAGAGAACTTCAGATTTTCATGATGGTATTGTGTGTTTGTAAAAATATTTGGCACTTTTCTGGATTCAGAAAATTGCAGAAGTGGTCGAGTCCTTGGCACAGGATTACGCTGAGGGTATGCAATCTTGCCATGATGCTGGAAAGATATGGATGCAGGTCTGTTCATCACTTATGAGAGTTAGAAACAAAGTTGTTAACTTTGAATTTCACCCAAACTTTGTCTATCAGAAATGGCATTAAAAAATGAATTTTTGAAAATTTTTTATGTCAATCAGACATGCAATGTACTTTGCGGAAGCTCCAACAAACTTATGTTTTGTGTTTCAGATTCCTGCTCCAAAAAGAGATTATATTGTCAGGCAAATTGTTGGCGCATTAAGAGCCAAACTTCAGCAACTAGGTCGGCTTGTGTCACTTTAGATGGGGAAGATACTTGCCGAAGGAATAGGGGAGCTTCAAATGAGTATTATTTTCTTTTTCATAATTTGATTATCCTGCATATCAAGTGTCTCATTTGAAAAACATGTATGAAGTAAGGTCAGAAAGGAACTGCATTTTAAAAATTCTGTTCGTATGACAATTGTTAACACCATGTTTTACTGCCTGCTTAAAAGTATATCAACCGTGGCATTTTTTAACTTCAAATCATTACAGGAGATCATTGACATGTGTGACTTTGCGGTGACATGTCTGAATCAAAGTCAGTTTATTAATGTGACTTCTGTTGTTCATACTTCATGCGAGTACCTAATAATAATTCACGTGTTTCTTGCTGTTACTTTTAGATTGCCAGTTGAATTTAGTCCTGCCTCAGTAGAAAATTCTAAAAAAAAAAAAAAAAATAGCCCATTTCGTTTGATGCACGCTTTGATTACTGATTATTGAAAATGATGCAATCCAGCCCAGGGATTTAAGGATAAATTGGAGCAGTTTATTTTTGGGTTGTTATAGTCATTTTTTTTGGACTGAATTCACCTGCCTTTGGAGCTGATTTGTTCGGCCATGAAGTAACTAATTGGGTTGCTGAATTTGGAGATTAATTGCCATGCATGCAAGTGCAAATGGAGGGATATTAAATCAGATTTCCATACCCTTCGGAGCTTGGAATTTTGTTCAATGCATGGGTCAGAAGTCAAATGGTTTGAGATTATTGTCAATGAATTCAAGGAGACAGCTGCAGACTTTTGGCGTCCAATTCAGCAATGAAAATCAGTCCAGATCATGGTTGTTAAACTTGGTTTTTGACTCGTAGAATCGTCCATGGTTGTTAAACTCTGTTTGTGACTCGTAGAATCGGACGATTCTACGAGTCAAATGCAGGAAATCGATCAAGACTCGCTTGGGATCGCTTCCTTATTTGGACTCGGTCCAAACTCGGTGGACTTGGTCAAACTCGCTAAACTCCTCCGAGTCCACGAGTTTTGACCGAGTCCAAAAAATTTATTTTTAAGCAGCAATGGACCATAATAATAATCCATTTACCCGTTTATGAAGGTTAGATTTCGGCTGCCCTCCCCTTCTCATTTTATAATGAAGATTTCCCTTCCCATCTCTCCCTCCAACCGATGTGGGATTGGCGAAATTGCAAGACGTGCATGCGTGGAGTTGAACCCGGGTGGAGAGGGAGAAATTTCTTGCCCAGCTTTAGTACCACCAGGCTAGCGAATTTTTTTCCCAAAAAAATGATTTTTTAATTCAAAATAGAGCCAAATTTGATTGGCTTCCCAAACTAGAAAAAGCGAAGCTGTGTAGCCTTTTTCCTGGTTCATGCCATACATAGCATTTCATCATCAGAACACTAAAATAAATAATGAGAGTGTTTTTTTTTCGCCAAAGTCTAAAACGTGTCTTAATCTTAGTTCTTTCACCACTATAAAATATAAGGATTTTTTCCATAAAAAATGCAATTTTATTTCGAAATTCCAAAAATATGAACAATTTTCGAGGAATTCCCAATTTAGTGAAAATTCTTTGAAAAAATTTTCTTGCTGAAATTTGTACTGAAAGCGAAGTCAACAACTTCGCTTTCTTTGGAAACAGGGTGAAGTAAAAAAATTTCAAAGCAAGCGAAGTCCACAACTTCGCTTTCTTAGAAAAACCACGAAGGGAAAATTTGTACTAAAAGCGAAGTTGGAAATAAAATTTTCAAACGGACTTCGTTTTCTTTGGAAATTGGGTGAGGCAGAAATTTGCATAGAAAGCGAAGTTACAAACTTATTCCAAAGAAAGCGAAGTTGGTAACTTCACTTCAGTACAAATTTTCGCATCGAGTTTTTTTTAAGAAAGCGAAGCCTGTTTGAAAATTATATTTCCAAAGAAAGTGAAGTTGGTAACTTTGCTTTCAGTACAAATTTTCTCTTCATGGTTTTTCTAAGAAAGCGAAGGTGTGGACTTCGCTTTCTTTGAAATTTTTTTACTTCACCCTGTTTCCAAAGAAAGCGAAGTTGTTGACTTCGCTTTTAGTACAAATTTCAGCAAGAAAACTTTTTCAAAGAATTTTCACTAAATCGGGAATTCCCCGAAAATTGTCCATATTTTTGGAATTTCAAAATAAAATTGCATTTTTTGTGGAAAAAATCCTTATATTTTATAGTAGTCCTGATGATCTGCTACATCGAAAACAGGGTTACGGGAGAGGGGAAAGAACTAAGATTAAGACTCGTTTTAGACTTCGGGGAAAAAAAGCACTCTCATTATTTATTTTAGTGTTCAGATGATGAAATGTTATGCATGGCATGCCATTGCTATGTATGGCATGAACCAGGAAAAAGGCAACTAGAAAGCGAAGCAGCTTCGCTTTCTCTAGTTTGGGAAGCCAATCAAACTTGTCTCTATTTTGAGAATTTTGAATTAAAAATTCATGTTTTTTGGGAAAAAATCCCCAGGCCAGCAGTGAACATTTGTAGATGGGATGATTAAGATTTATATATTAGTATATTATTCCTTTTGAAAAATTATGCGTTTTTACACAATTAATTTTCTCTTTGAGTAAAATCATATTTCTTCTTTCCAAAAATTGAGATTTCTTATGAAACTATTAATTTCTCACCCATGTTCGAACATCTTATCGAAAAATTTTCAAAATTTTTTTTAACTTTTAATTTTTCATTTTCCTTTAGCGTCAATTGCTATTAAATTTATAAAATTTCTCACAATTTAATTAATAACATAGTAAAATATATTAAAATATTTATTTTCTTTTCAATATGAATCATAATTCTACCTATATTTATGCCAAACATTCCCATTTAACCTTTAGAATTAAATTCAAATGATTATTGTAAAAGTATTTGTATGCATATGTCATTTATAGCTATTTTTCGATTCTACGATCCGATTCTACAATTCTGATTCTAGGCCTAAAACGAATCTAGCTATGAATCCGAGTTTAACAACCTTGGTCCAGATCACTCCAAAAGATGCTTGGTGGTTCGGCTACCAAGGGGGAGAGATGGTTCCAAATTCATTGAATATCTTGACAAGTCTCCAAGTCTAAAATGAGAGAATTTGAGGGGGTGTTGTTACAGCCTTTAAATCGGTTAATGATCTCTCCAAAAAATCCTTTTCAAATTCGGCCAAAGTAACCCCAAAGTTAGTCAAAGTTCTTCCTCTCCAAGCAAGAATTTCAAAGGACTTCACAGCTGGATTTTGATCAACTCAAATGTGCATTTCATAAAGCCAATTTCGGCCATACACATTCAATGCAAATAATGCATTTTCTTATTTCTAGAATAGGTTTATCTTGCCTATAAGTAGGCTATTTTGTAATCTTTGAAATGGAAGACTTGGATGAATTGAATTGTTTTTGTGAGTTTTTCTAAAACTCTTAGTTCTTCATTGAACTATAGAACTTATGAAGACTCCGTCTTGTTGCGTTCAACACTTATCGAACAATCTTTTAGTAAGTTGTTCGTGGCGTGCTTATACTGAGATTCTCAACATTATACACTCGTGAGTCGCAATTTTCTATACCAAGGTTTCGTTTGTCCATTGTTGGCGGCTCGAGGTTTCACCAAAACCACCCTAGCAACCCTTAGAACAATGGGCTTTCGCTTTGTGATCAAACCCTCGGGCGAGATTACATCAGAAAACGACTTTAGTGCCTGCTTTAATTATTTTGGTTGCAGGTTTGACGTGTAGAAGGCACTAGTTTGTAATGAACCCACTCTGTTTTGTTTTGTTGAGAATGGTAATAGAGGAGGATGACTCCAAACCATTTTCCATTTAATTTTTTTTTTAATTTTTTTTTTTTTACACAAACTAGGGGAGTTTATATAACGTTTCTCTGTCAATGCAGAGTGGAAGAAGAAACAGGTTCCTTTCACCAGAGGCTGCAGCTACTGTGAATTATCAGGAGATGGAGAAAGACTACTGATTGAGTACTAAGAGACTAATTTCTATGTAAGCTGAATATATGAGAACCTATTTTCTCAGGAACTGACCTCATATTCCATTGTGTTTGCAGAAGGATTCAAGTTGTAATTGAGTCATCAATAAAACCTGGACAGTTAGCACTGGTACTTAAGACATAATTTGTCAATAAGAATATTTCTTATTCTAAATGCTTTGCCATTTCCTTCTTTTCTTCTTTTCTCATTGCTAATTTCTTCAAGTCTCAAATGTGAAAGGCTCTACTCAAGATGATCACTTCATTATTTGATGCATTCCCAGAGCATCAATCGTCTATCAATCATCACTGCTATTGCGATTTAACCATGAGCCCAGCAATGAGAGAGCAAATAATGGTCCGAGCATGGGTGGAAGTGGAGGTGGTCTGCTGAAAGCAACAGCAGGATCTGGATTGGCTTCAGCCTGTGATATTCTTTCTTCCATGGAATCATTGCTCGCTTGTTTCTTAGGTACAACAATGCCCACAAATCTTCCTTCTGATGAATGCCCTTAGTCTAAATTTGCTTATAACCTGCCTCAGAGCTCTGATTTATCAGCATATGGAAATCTGCATTCTTTTTTCAGTTATGCATTCTCTCGAAACTGCACGGAGAAGTTAAGTCAAAGTGTCACTGGTTTTTGTCACATGTTGATAACGTAAGCTTAGCTCCATTGTCTTTCATTTCTGGTCTTATCTATCTTTTTGGCTTGTGGTCTTTAGCTACACTGCTGCAAACTAAAGGTTCTATCTCTAACCCTCTCAAAAGTTAATCATTGTTGCTCATATATTTGTCCTTATCCATTTTAAAACTGCAGAGTTTGATGAATCAATGGTAGATGCTCTTGGTATTCCTCCCCAAAGAAAACAAAATTAGAAACTCTTGCTTGTACTAGTTATTTTTATTTTATGTTTGTGTCCTACTTGGTCTCATCTTGAAGCTTCATTTTAAAGCATACTTTACCTCTCTCCTTGTGTCTGAAATTTGTTGGTGTGTTTGTTGTTGGGGAGGGAGTGGGGGTGATAGGACCGTCGTTAGCCCTATCAAATACAGTAAAAGTACTGTATAAACCTGCAAACAATAGCTATAAGTAGCACAATGATGACAGGGTCGATCCCACAGGGAACGGACTGCTTAAAATCACAAATCCTATTAACTCCAAACTATTTTGGTTTGCAACCACCTTAGTTTGCTCAGAGAGACTTTTCAAAAGATTAATGAAAAATAAATAACAAACTTAAATTAAGAAAAAGAATTTAATCAATGAAATAAAGTATTCCAGCAATATGTAAATCACAATAATCACGTGCATGATAATCATCAACTCAATAATATATTAAATAGCATGTCATCAATCAGTTATAGGTTACCGTGAATCCGCATCATACATAACCCAATCTCCCCTTACTTTATCGACAATTACCGTGAATCCGCACAGACATAATTGCTACTCTAATTGACAAGGAACAGGCCGTAAGTCATCTACACCTATTAACCAAGTTAACAGCCTTAAGATCTAAGGAAACCCGATTTTAGTTATTCTTATTGAATTAACATCTAAGAATTACTAACCCCTTATTCTCTATTACCTGAAGGTAACTTTGCCACTAATTAATCTTGCCCAATAAATATTATGTTATTTAACTGGGAATTAATTGGCTCTACCTAATTCAACTAAGGTGATCAGTCTTAATTAAATATCAGTAATCAAAGTTATGAGCAGAGAATAAGAAGGAACACATGCAATTTAATTTAAGCACAATTCGGTTTCATAACATGCCCAGATTAATTGCTATTACATTATGCCGGAATAAATAATTTAGCTACTCATAATTAAACTAACTACGAACATAATTATTATATGAATCATACTGAAAATAGTTGAAAAGAATAAAATAACTAAGAAAGAAATACTTGATTAGCGATCTGAAAAATAGTCTCAGCGTATGCAACGTCCCGTTTGGGCAAACGGGACCTCTGCCGACAGAAATTCTCCAAACGCCAGAAACGAAAACTACTGCTCTAAAATCTGAACTAGCTATGAAAATATGGAATAATATTCTGCTTCCTACGTACGTACTCTTCTCCTCTCCCTTCTATCCCTTTATATAGGTGTAGAATGGAGAGAAGAATTAATAGTAAACTACTACAATTCTGTTCCATGTAGGATACTACCAAAAATAATTTCCAAAATAAAGAAGGATAAATAAATTAGGAAATAATTCCATGTGCAGCATCATGCTGATAAGAATTCAGATTCCATCCAATTTCTTCCTGCGCATCCTTGATAATTAAAGAATCTTGATTCCTTTCCAATTTCTCTTTGTGGGCTGGACTTCTTTTTCTCTTCATTGGGCTTTCATCAACTTCCTTGGGCTGCTTCAACTTCTATCTTTGGGCTGCTTCAACTTTAGCCCACTTGCTCCTTTTTGCATGCATGATATTAATAATTCCTCCCTTCATTGCTTCTTTGAACTTGATTGCTCTTTTCTTCCTTTTTTTTTGCATCTGCTTTCTTTAATTATTCTTCTTCCTAAAACCTGCATTTATCTCACAAAAACTTGCACATACCCGTGAGATTTGCCACAATTATGCTCTAAAATTCAGCAGCTAAAGGACATCTATCAGGGGGCCTTTAAGGAACCCGCTTAGTTGCAATAATCTCATTTGGGCAATGAACCCACTGTTTCATTTCGGTATCACTACTTGCAATTGTCGATTGGTTGTTGTTTCTTACCTTTTGGTTTTATTTATATTGGTTGAGCCTTACAGGCTTACATCTCCCATAGTGATGTTTTAATGGCTATGGAGGACCAAATCTATACTGCAGACAAATCCTATGCAATGGCATTGGATTTGCATCTATCTTTGTTGTTTGAAGTCTTGCAAGGTATATATAAAGTCTTATTTTCCTTGATAGATAAATTTCTCTAATCTGCTCTGTTTCTATGGGGAGTACATTTATGGTCATGTTGCCACAATATTCTATCTGAGAACTCTTCAGTTGGTTTGGCAATCTACTGTGGTAGTTTGGTATTTTAAGATTTAAATTTTATAGGAAAGCTATCTGGTGATGGTATTTTTCTTCTAGGCTTGAATTGCAGCACTTGAGGGAAATTGAATCCTAGCCTACAGATAAATTTCTATAATTTGCTCTGTTTCTTCTATGGTTGCTTTCTACTGATTATGAGTCATGCATGTAGATAGATGTCGTTTTTAACTTGTGAGTTTTTCAGTTAAATCTTTTATCAGTTTGTAGTTGGATGCTCAATATCGTGCAATTTCATAGATTTTGAAAGCAACTTTCCAATTCCTGAAGAGACCTTGTATCATAAAGAATGTAAGAATGTTTTTGTTTTCAACACTTAACTGAACAGATAATTCTTCCTTGTTTGGGTTTAAGATTCTTCTTCCTTCAGAGAAGAGACCATGATAGAAAAGTACCATGTTGTTTTTAGTGGTGTAGGGATGTTGATAATCTTTTTACATCTTTAGGTTGCTATTGTATTGAATTCGAGAATTGAGCTTGTATAAAGTTAATGTAAATTTATAAGATACATTGTATTATTCTATGATTTGAAATGAAATAGCTTTTAATTGAGCTAGAAGTATATAAGCTCTTTTTGTATTTTTTTTAATAATTTATTGCTTTGTTAACCACTGTTTTGGTCACCAAATGTCAATATTGTTTACTGCTATGTATTGAATTGGTGACGGAATTTTGGTCACCAAAGACTACATTTTGACCACAAATTTGGTCACCAAAATTGTCACTAATAATGTGAATTTTATTATTAATTTAAATGTAGTCACCAAACCAAAGTCAAACAAACGGCGTTAATGGGTCATTTTTGGTGACCAAAATACTGACCACATTTTCTCTGGTCACCAAAGGGCTAGGCTTTTGGTGACCAGATTATGTCCCTTTGGTGACAAAATTAGTGACCAATATTTTTGGTTAGTAATTGGTGACCACTACGTTTTGGTCACCAAACCAACCCTTTGGTGACCAACTTAAAAGAGTTGGTCACCAGACCCATTGGTGACCGAGCTTCGGTGACCACCCAGTGACCCAGGTTTTTCTAGTCACCAAAGCCTTTGGTGACCAGATTTTAGCCTTTGGTGACCAAAATTGGTGTTGTCACCAAAGGCATTTCTATTCATGGAATTAATTAGTGGAATTTCGGTCAACAAGAAAATATCTTATTAATGAGGTTCAAATATATATGTTCAGACTATTTATTTTTTCATTTAAAAATTTTATTTTTATTTTATCTTTGTTGATATAGTGGAATGACTAGTCTTAGAGCGGGTGTGAAATGGGAGACAAAACGTGTCCTAGGAAAATCCTTGCCCATCCTTAGGGCCTGTTCTTTTTGTTCTGTTTTGAAAACAGTTTTGGTTTCAACAGTAAATTTAATATATTTTAATCATATTTCATCATTTCCAATAAAATTTTTTACTATTCAGCATCTACTTTTTATATTTTCAACACACTTTTTACATTATAAAACTATTTTCTAAAACTTGTTTTCAAAATCGTTTTCAAAACGATGAAAAAGAACAGGCCCTTAGAGTTTTGCTCAATACATTCCGTTGCCTAAAAGGTTAATCAGGATTGACATTTGATAGAGCTATTGTGAGCCCTATCAAATGATGGTAAAAGTACCAAGTACCTGCAGCAAAAATATGAGAATGGTATAGGGTTAAGCAGGGTCGAACCACAGGGAATGGGATGAACAAAATTCCTATTGCTCCTATTGAACTAAGAACTGTTGGTTTGTAACCACCTTTATCAGTCAGATGATTCGACTGGATAGATTGTGATTAAACTAAGCGAGTAATTGATATCAAAATCAAAGAACAAAAGATTCACTTAAGGAAAGATTATAAAAAAGTATCCAGCACATGCAAATCCACAGTAATCACATGTAACATCAATCATAAACTTAGATATACATTAGCATGCATATTGTCAATCAGTTATAGATTGTCGAGATCCGCTATAGACAAAACCCAATTCCCTCTTAGGTAATTGATAGCTAGCAAGATTCGCTATAAACTAATTGTTCTCTAATTAATACACAATAGGCCACTACAGACACCTAGTTTAATGTACTAACAGCACTACAAACTAAGGGAACCTGATTCTAGTGTTCCCAGTTTGATCCGCAGCCAAGAATCACGTACCTTTTACCCCCTACTACCACGGCAGATAACTTTACCACTTATTAATCTTGTCTATTAATTATTATCTTAATTTACAAGAACTAATTGCCATTACGCAGATCTACTTAAGTTGTACAGGCTTAAATAGAACAAAGCAACAAGCATTAATTATTCTCAATGGCAAAAAGAAACACATGCATATTAAAGATACGAGCAGTGAGGTTTCACGACGTTACACAAATTACTGCTTCATTACAATAAAGCCGGATGAAAAGAATTAGTTACTCATGCTTATTAAACTAGTTAGAACTAAACAAACAGGATAAACCATACTAGAAAAACTAAGCTAATTAATTAACTGAACCTACTGGAATTAAGCTAACATGCAAAGAATTAACGAATACAACGCAAATTAACTAATTAAATAATACTACTTATACATGCACGACCAACAATTAAATTACCTAATTAACTAACCTACTGCTAGTTAGTGGCAAATCCAGAAGTGTGTTTTTAAAATTTTGGAGGGTCCAATATACACGTAAACATTTTTTTGACAATTAAATACACTGTAAAAATTTAAAATTTTTTAAAAAACACTAATAATAAAGGTACCAGAGAGGGTTGGTGCCCCCCCCCCCCCCCCCCCCCCCCCCCCTGCTCCCCCCTGCTGCTAGTAGCCAACTAGATTAACTACTAAACTGGACAATCACCCGACAACCACATATACGATTAAATTGATTAATAGACTAGTACTAGAAACTCAATTACAAAACTAGTGAGACTACTGGAACCAAACGAATAAACTAATAGGAAGGGAAATCATTCATTAACTAATCAACTAATAAAATCCTAATTACCGTGGCTACGTAAACCATGCATCCGACCAAAAACACATGCAAACCCATCAACTAATTCTTTTGAATCAATTAAACTGATCATCTTCGAACATGATTAAACTACTGTATCTAATGTTCACGATAATCACGAAACTCAATAAACACTGAATCCACTTGAATCAAACCAAAAGCTTTACTAACAACTTCCATCAGAATTCGAGAATCAGAACATCAATTGAGAAAGAAGTACCTATTGATTCGCGAGATCCACGAAGGTACGAAGTGGGTTGGCCGACAGCAATCGCCGGAAACAACCCTTCACCGACTGAGAATAAAAACTACTAACTGCTACTGTTTCTAAACTTGCGTAAAATTAAACACTAAAGACTGAGAAAAAGCGATCCGGTTTCTCCACTAAAAGTGAACTACATAAAACTGAATTCTACTGCCTACGATGGATGATAAACTATAGCTTAGTTCTGTCCATTTATAATGTGCAGAACTAGCTTTACACGAGAAAACACAATATTCTCCAACTCAAAGTAGGAAACTCGCTCTCACAAGGAAATATAATCAGAGAAGGAATTAATAACTAAGGAAAACAAATCAAAAGAGATTAACATACTGCAGGAGGGCCTCCCCCTCTCTCCTCTCTCTCCAAACCCTAAATTTTACTATCTTCTTCCCTCATCCTTCTTCATCGGAGGATGAGGGAAGCAGCTCTACTTTTGTTCTTGGTATCTTTTATTTGGTTTACTTTAGTTTAATTTTATTCATGTTTATATTATTTTTTTCTCCGTTTCTAAAGTTTCTCTCTCCATCTATAGTGTTTCGCTCTCCATCTATTGTGATTTTTTCCCTAGCTATGATATGATGATTTCATTCATGGCCATGTTGTGTGAAGATGTAGTCTCGAAGCTTTCATTATCAATTAGTGGCAGATCTGTGACTATCGGTACGAGATTTGTTCAGCGATATAATTCTACTATATTTAGATCTATACTAGGTATAAATTTGAACTTTAGTAGATTAGATACACTGTTGGGTTTCAGATTTGTTAATTATCAAATTAAATATATTGTAATCAGTTGTATTTGCTCCTTCATTGTCTTCTGTCAATCGAACGATTTCCAACGCCATTAATAAAATTTTTAATTTTCAAAAAAAAAAAAAAATACTGCAGTTCCTTCCAATTGTGATAGGACATGCAATCTTCAATCCGATCTCGTGACTTGTGGAGAAAGAAATCTCAATAAACCCATCGGGCTTCTCCGTTGAACGGCTGCTGGTGCTTCATATATATATATATATATATATGTATCAACCAATTGATCATATCAGCAATTAGCATGGGCTAATAACTTGGGCTGTCTATAATAGTATATTGGACCTTAACCAAAACGAATCAAGGAATCCAATTGCTAATTTCAGCAGAAACCCGTTAGACTTGAATCAGCCCACAACTTCGTCTTAACTTCTTCACACTTTAGCAATATCCATTATTTGCAGCTTGCTTCCTTTTCTTTCATGCTTTCCAAAATCCTGCACTTAACAACAAAAACACTCAGAAATACCCATCAGATCCGTCAAAGAAACCCCTAAATATAAACAACAAAAGACACATATCAACATTGATACTCCACATCTACAACATTTCACATGTAACCTTGATGGCCCTTATATCACCAAAACGCGAGTAAATTTAAGCAACTATGAATGCTTGGTATCAACAAATTTATATATTGTATGCCCTTCATTTGACTCTCCAGGTCTTTGGTTTGCTAAACTTTTTTGTAAAGTAAACAAAGTCGTTGTAATTTTAGTGCTTTTTGAAGAGAAATGTGCAATGTGTTTGCAGTTAATGTGCAATGTGTTTGCTATTAATGTGCAATGTCTTTACAGTTAATGTGCAATGTCTTTGCAAATAATGTGCAATAATAAACCTTTTTGTAAAGAAAAAAAAAAAGAAAACCTATAATCAATTAATCAAAAATTTTGAATGACAACTTAAGTCGTTCGTGCTCATTCACGAGGTAAATTTCAAATCCAATATGCATATATATTAGATTAGTCGTTGTAATTTTAATGCATTTTCTTATATATGATTGTGCAGGATTTCAGCTTAACTGCAGATTCTTTGTGTCTATTTTCGAATTTGACTTCTCTAGAGGTAACTACAAACAGGAGGTTTGAATGGATTTTTCTTCAAAGTGCACCCAATCTGCACCCAACAGGACCTTAACTCATTTAGCTTTTTGTCGCTAATTGTCTTTCCCTTTTGCTGTATATACTCAGTTGATTAAGAAAATCCTTAAGAAAAAATGTACAAATATTTAAAAGATTCCACCCTAGCAATTTAAAAGAAACAATATATGTTGGATGAAACATGTAACTCTACCCAAATGGGACAGTTTAAATAAATCAGATGAAAGATTACCATTTCTTCCTGCATGGGGAGCTCATTCAGATTGTGGGGACAACATTTCTTATCTAAATTCACTTTGAAGTTATGCTGTTGAAATTGTCCTTTCTTTCAAGTTTAAGGAATTGCTGTCTGACAATTGAACTGCAGATTCCTTTGTGACAAATTTTGTAAGCTTGCATTGCGAAAAATATGAATTTTCAATGGTATATATATATATATATGATCATTGTATTTGTGAGTCACGAAATACAACTCATATAAAAACGAACTTTGTTTCAAACAAAGTTGAGGTATTTTTTTTGGACACTATATCAGTTTGTGTTTGTGAGTCACGAAATACAACTCATATAAAAACGAACTTTGTTTCAAACAAAGTTGAGGTATTTTTTTTGGACACTATATCTGTTGACAGAAACATGCATTGATGGACAAAACTATTTGCATTTCTTTCTTACAAAATTATTTTTTGCAAGGCTATGATTTGGGAGAATATAGCTATGAGCCTGAGCCTCAATGTTTGCTCAAAATCTTGGACAGATTCAAATACGCATTTTTTAAGGGGATAAAGCAGATCAGTTTGCATTAGTCAAATATGTTTTAGAGCACGGAGCAGAGTTAGAGAGGATAATAGAAGGGTGTGTTCTTGTATTCAGCTAAAGAAGATGAGACCTTGCTCACAGGCATGTGAAATTGGGCTTATTTGACATGGGTCACTCTAAAGTTGAATCCTTGAATTCTTTCTTTTGGAAACAATCATGATTTCGGAAAAAATTTCATTTCCTTCATTTCATTTTTGGATTTTAGTTTTTAAAGGTGCGTTTTATTTCAGGTAAGACTTTTTTTTTTTTTTTCTTTTTTAGGCAAATATATTCTGGACTGTATTTTCGGACAGTATCGGTCCTGGGCCGATTCACTGTTTAGTGGAGGCCAGGCTGATTGTTACGCTTTGTCCCGGGTGGTTGAAATTGTTAAGTAAAAAAGACGTGCTATTGTTGAAGAGTCGCACGCTACTCATTCAAGAGTCGAACGACAGCTCTTAGTCGCACGGCAACTCTTCAAGAGTCGCCCGCCAACTCTTCAAGAGTCGCATGGCTACTCTTGAAGAGTAGCACTTCTCACTGAACTAAATTGAACTGGAAAATCGGTAAATGAATAAATATACAAAACATTAAAGATTAATTCATTTTATAGGATAAACTGAACACTGTATCAGATCATCTTATCAAAGCGGCTCACTGAACTAAACTGAGCTTCCTCTTTATTCCTTATCTCATCTAGCTTTATGTCGCTAAGTGTCTTTTCCTTTTGCTCTATATACCAAGTTGATCAAGGAAACACTTAAGAAGAAATATACAGATATTTAATACATTCCACCAAGCTATTTAAAGAAACAATATGTGTTTGATGAAACATGTAATCTACTCAAATGGGACAATTTGCAAAATGGGATGAAAGATTACCATTTCCTCCAGTATGGGGAACTCATTTAGATCCTTGGGATGTTCTTGATTCTTGGGAAACCCTTAGTTCCACCCTCTTTGATGTGATTCTTCATCAAATCAAAACAGTCAGGCTAAGAAAGATCCAGACCCAGTTTGATAGACCCACTGAGAGATATCGGGATGATAGCTGTAGCCAACTAACCGACTGATGGAACTGGAAGTGGTACAAGAGATGGAATCTAATTGAAGAAGTCAATCACTTGAGTCTGCTGATGTACTTTTTCCAGCTAGCAGGAGGAGAACTGCCATGTTTGTATCTAAACGTTTGGTGTTTATACTGATAAATAAGCCTTGATCACCACTACTACGTAACGACACAAATGAAAAGACAATTACAATCAATTCAATCCCATAGAGATTAATGGACAAGAGAGAGAAAAAACAATCTCCATAAACATAATATTACGCTAATACCCAAGGGTAATGTATTTATATTAAAAATAGAAAACAAAAAAAAAACAATAATTAATGAGGGAATAATATAGAGAAAGAGTAGCATATAGAAAAAAATTAAATTAAACAAAGCACAATAAATAATAATACAAGATCTGAAAATTGTGTATGTGAAGTCGCACATCGCACGGCTACTTTTTAAGAATCGCACAACTACTCTTAATGAGTCATACGGCTACTCTTCAAGGGTCGCACAGCTACTCTTCAAGAGTTGCACATCAACTCTTCAACAAGAAATATACAGATATTTAACACATTCCATCCTAGCTATTTAAAAGAAAGTATATATGTTCGATGAAACATGTAAATCTACCCAAATGGGACACTTTAAATTACATACCGATCATGAATCACTGAATGGAACACTAAAGTGATGATGGTCTCTTGACGATCTTGTTCCCTAACTGTATACATGTGGCAAAAATTTCCTTGTGAGAAGCGGAACATCCTGTTCGAAGGAGGACAAGTACTGAATGGGATGCTTTTCTGGATTTCTGTGAGAGGATTGCGGTTAGTTTCTTTATTGCTTTAAAACTGGATTGTGTTTTACCCCTTAATTTAACCTATGGCTGTGATACTTTGATTTCCCTGACAATGAGCATAATACGATAGAGTTACTGGTCTAGATTAACCATATGGTGGGGAGCTGTTGAACAAGCGATTCTGAGTTTTATGCTGCCGTGTCGATAGAAACCTTTGAATTGAAGCGTGGCATTGGGAGAGATTGTCGATATTAGTGTCTCTGGTCATTTGATTAAAAGTACTCTTTGATAGTGGAGGTATATATGTAATATAGTATGTTGTATTTCCCCATTCCATTACCATTTTTTATGTATAAATGCGCTTTCATGAGAAAATTTTTGTCAATTTTTGTCAGATATTCATCAAGTTAACACTTGTTATTTGTAGCAAATTAATTCTTTTAGTACACCTTTCACTTTTAGACCAAAAAAAAGGGAAAAAAAAAAAAAACGAAGCAGCATACGGAAAAATAAATTAAATTAAACAAAGCACAATAAATAATAATACAAGAAATGGAAATTGTGTTTGTGAATTCACACATCGCACTACTACTCTTGAAGAGTCACACCGTAATTTTAAAGACTAGCATGGCTACTCTTCAAGGGTTGCACAGCTAATCTTCAAGAGTGGCACAACTACTCTTCATGAGTCGCACAACTAATCTTCAAGACTCGCACGGCTACTCTTCAAGAGTCACACAGCTAATCTTGAAGAGTCGCACAACTACTCTTCATGAGTCGCACGGCTAGTCTTTAAGAGTAGGATAAGAACTCTTCAAGAGTAGCTAGGTTAATCTTAAAGAATACCACTATTACTATTCAAGAGTAGCACAACTCACTAAACTGAACAGAGAGGAAAGTATATAGGAAAATGAATAAATAAAAGGCACGAATGATAAATTTCTTTTACAGGACAAAGTGAAAATATAGCGATCACATTGATGGACAAAACTATTTGCATTTCTTTCTTACAAAATTATTTTTTGCAGGTCTATGATTTGGGAGAAAATATCATGAGCTTGAGCCTCAATGTTTTGCTAAAAATATTTGAGTGATTCGAATAAGTGTTTTTTAAGGGATAAAGCAGATCAGCTTGCATTAGTCAAATATTTTTTAGACCACGGAGCAGCATTAGAGAGGATGATTATAGAGCATGTATTCTTGTATGCAGTTTAGGAAAATGGATTGTCAACTCTGCTATAGCAGTTAAAGATGATAAGACCTTGCTCACAGTTATGTGAAATTGAGCTTATTGGACATGGGTCTCTCTGTAAGTGGAATCCTTGAATTCTTTCTTTCGGAAAGAATCATGATTTTGGAAAAAATTTCACATCCCCCATTTCATATTTGGATTATGGGTTTTAAATGTGCATTTTATTTCAGATAAAGACTTTCAGGAAAATATTTCGGATAGTATCAGTCCTAAACCCATTCACTGCGTACTGGAGGCCATGGTGATTGTTACATTTTTAAACCTGCTTTTTATTTCAGGTAAAGACTTTCTCTCGCACGCTACTCTTTCAAGAGTCGCACGCTACTGTCTCAAGTGTCACACGCTACTCTCTTAAGAGTCGCACGCTACTCTCTCAAGAGTTGCACGGAAACTCTTTAAGACTCACATGTCAACTCTTCAAGAGTTGCATGGCTCACCGCAGTAAATTGAGCAGGAATATAGGAAAATGAATGAATCTACAAAGCATAAAAGATTAATTAATTTTATAGGATAAACAGAACACCAGATGATCTTCCATCAAAGCAGCTCACTGAACTAAACCGAGCTTCCTCTTTCTTCCTTAACTCATCCAGTTTTATATCGCTAATTGTCTTTCCCTTTTACTGTATATACTAAGTTGATCAAGGAAACCCTTAAGAAGAAATATACAGATATTTAATACATTCCACCCTAGCGATTTAAAAGAAACAATATATGTTTGATGAAACATGTAAATCTACCCAAATGGAACAATTCCAATGAATGAGATGAAAGATTAACATTTCTTCCTATTTGGGGAACTCATTTAGATCCTTGGGACTCCATTTCTTATCTAAGTTAATTTTGAAGTTATGCTGTTAAAATTGTGCTTTCTTTCAAGTTTAAGGAACTGTTGTCTGACAATTCAAATGCAGATTCCTTTTTGACAAATTTGGGGAGCTGGCATTGTGAAAAATATGAATCTTCAATATGATCTATATTTGATCATTGTGTTTGTGAGTCACAAGATACAACATATATAAACAAACTTTGTTTCAAACAAAGTTGAGTTTTTAGTTTTTTGGACACTATATCTGTAGGAGTAATGATACACAACTCAATTAATCTCCTCAATTTTCTCATAGCAAGTGAGGTGTCACTTTTATAAAATAATTATTAATACTACATTATCAACCATTGAATGCATGGCAGCTCACTTGCTATGAAAAAGTTGAGGAGATTAGTTGAGTTGTGTATCATTACTCTATCTGTAGACATAAACATGCATTGATGGACAAAACTATTTACATTTCTTTCTTAAAAAATTTGTTTTTGCAAGGCTATTGACGTGAGCTAGCTCCAATTCGAATTGATGTGGAACAGAGTACTTGATGTGGAATACTTGCCAAGAAAAGTCTGGAATTGCGAGACGCAACTCTTAAACCTTTAGAATCCCTACCTCGGATTCGGCAGACTAATAAAATTAAAATAAGCTAAATTTAAACACGCAAATTGAACCATGTTTAAGAATAAAAGAGTCGAAACACAAGTATGAGCAATTACCTAATATCCTATAGTTTCTAAACCTATAGTAATTCACAAAACATGCAAATTATGAAAGCTCAATAAAACGAGAGGGATTTAAGAGTATAACTGATACTTTCTTTAACTTAAATCAAATGTCAAATAATGGAGAATTGGACCCCTATTTATAGTTATAGGTGATCAAATTTTCTAGGTAGAAAACAATTAAAATTGGATTGGTAAAAATGAACTAAAACAATGAAAAGAGATAGAAGTAGGAATCAATCAAGAGATTGATCTCTTAAACGAACCGAATCCTAAAGGAACTAGGATTGGTAAAGAGATGGATTTCAGCTGCAATGAAAGTGTATATAGCCAAAATTCTACTTAACCTGGGAAGTAGAATTGAACTACAAGAAGAGTTCAAGAAGGAACTCTCATTGAAACTATTACTAGAATTAATTCAAGTTGTAAACTTAAACTAACTCTTATCTTAATCTGCGTAGATGTAGGAAACATGCTTAAATCCTAACTCCTCCTCAAACCCTTAACCTAATTTCAGATGTGGGCCATGCAAACTTGGCCTCCTTAATTTCATATCTGCTCTCCTTTATTTGGTCTTTGGCTGGCCGAAATTTAGAGAGTGGATTGTAACGGAATTTGGCCCAAAATTAAATGGCGCATCTGTGGAAAATGTAGGAAGTTTTTGAAACCTTCTGGAAGCTTCTGAAATCATTTATGAAACTTTGAATTCAAAATTCTTCACGATTCTTTATTTCTAACCCTTTTTTCCAAAACTTGGGGTAAAATGATTATTTTATCCTTCTGAGCATTATCTTCAAGGGCGTTGCTTTCTGTTGTTAGTTGGCTTGTCTAGCACAAGTCTAGACTAGGTATGTGAGATCTGCTCGTAGGTTCTTGGTCCTTCTTTGAGTCATAGGTCTAACTATATCAACTAGAGGGTCCTTTTGGCAGGACTCAGATCATGAACATGTTCTATCTCAGTCCTCGAGTTCTCTTATACCTTCTCTGGATCCTCTGTGTTCGGACTTGTCTATAGGTTAGGGATGACCTCCTCAGCTATGATTTGGGAAAATATATCTATGAGCTTGAACCTCAATGTTTTGCTCAAAATGCCCGAGATTGAAGAAGCATTTTTTACGGGGGATAAAGCTGATCAGCGTGCATTAGTCAAATATTTTTTAGACCATGGAGCAGCGTTAGAGAGGATGATTATAGAGGATGTTTTTTTGTATAAACTTCTTGAAAATGGATTGTCAACTCTAATGTAGCATTTAAAGAAGATATGACCTTGCTCATAGGGATGTGAAATTAAGCTTATTGGACATGGGTCACTCTGTAAGTGGATCCTTGAATTCTTTCTTTCGGAAAGAATTATGATTTTGGAAAAAATTTCACATCCCCCAACCACCGCAATGACAGTGCCGCCGTCCACTCACAGTAGTCAGCAAATTCCTCCAACCCGACGGTATGCTCGAGTCAGGAATGAGAATTATAGATGGAACTGCTACTAATATGGGAATCGACGCTACCACCAAAAGGGAGATGGGAGGCGGGTTCTTAGGGCCTTTGGAGGCGGGTGGTGTGGCTGTGCACCCGCCTCCACTGCGGGCGCCTCCAATTGGAGGTGCCGGCACCCGCCTCCTTTGGAGGGGGTAATTGGAGGCGGGTGCATTAACCATTATGATTGCACCCGCCTCCAATTACCTCCTCCAAATAAGGTGGATATTAATGGTTATTGGTACCCAGTAAAAAATTTAATATTTTTTATTTTCAATTTATGGCTTTAGTAGGAATCAAACTCGCGTCTGCAGAATCACTTGACTCTTGCACATTAAATTTACCACTAGGCTACACAGACTCATGTATTTAAAATTAAAATCGTAAGTATATATTTATATATTTCCTTCTTAAACTTGTGGTTTTTATTACCTAATAATTTATTGTCTGGCTTGAATCTCGACAAATTTTTAAAATTATTTCAACTTTCAACAGTCAAAAACGGAGGAGAATTTTTCGACACACTATTAGAGTTGCACCCGCAGCATTTCGACGTGCCAAGGCTTTTGAAGATATTAACAAGACATGCACCCACCTCCCAAGCTTTAGGAGGCGGGTGCAACATGCACCCGCCTCCAATATTAACAAGATTGGAGCACCCGCATCCCAAGCTTTTGGAGGCGGGTGCAACATGCACCCGTCTCCAAAACTTTGAGAGGCGGGTGCATGTCCAATATTAACACTATTGGAGGCGGTGCATGTAGCACCCGCCTCCAAAAGCTTTTGAGGAGGCTTTGGAGGCGGTTGGAAACCCACCTCCAAAGGGGCGCATCCATTATCTAATTCTGTAGTGCTGCGATATGTTGATCCTCCAGTTCTTCAACCCAAAAAGAAAGTGATTTTGCAGTGTTTTGTTTCTTTTTTATTTCTCTTCTCAATCTTTGGGTGTTAACCATTTATTTTTTGAGCTGTAATCCTCATAGAAAATTTTTGCTTCTCAAGAATGTCCGCTTTTATTTTTTCTTCCATCGCATTACGCACTCTTTTTGGTGTCAGAGTTCCCACTGGTACGTAGAATAGAAAATGTGGGATGTTTAGAGTTTAAGATGTGGCCTTTTTATGTTTATAACCAATTGTTCCGAAGAGGCACCCGTACCTGAGTTATTGAGTTCTTTTTATCAAGTTGATTAATATATACAAGCCTCTTTGAACTCTGCTACTGATCATTTTTTATTTCTGTCAAACATTTGAACTTTCAGCCTGCTTTTCATTTCATTGGCATTTTGATTAATTATCTTCTGTTTTTTGTTTTAATTGTAGTAATGGATTTGTCTCCTTAACTTTGCCTGTTAGATGAATTTTAATGTATCATCTATCAAAGATGAGCAACTTCATACCTTTCTTTTACTGTATTATATTCAACTCCTTGAGTTATAATCTTTTTAACAAAACAATAAACACCTACAGCTTGCAAACCAGGAAAATAATGTTTGGCTGGGTCTAAGAATTTCAAGGATTTTCAGTTGGGTCTTTAGTTTAAAGTTAGAAAACAGATATAGTGGATTATGGATTACTTGATGTGATGTAACCCGATAGAACTTGAGGAGAGATGAGGGAGGAGGGAGGGGAGGCGGCAGAAGAGGGAGGAGGAAGGTGGAGGAATTTTTGGAGATGAAGATAAATAGTGCATTCAATAAGACAAAAGAGTTTCCAAGAAAATGGACTAAAATATCCTTGAAAAATGCATGTGAAAGGCACTTGGTGACCATTCTGTCACCTCTAACGGACAAAATTGACGGAATTACACTTTCAGCTCATGTTTGAAAGTATGGTGACATTTTTGGGGAAAAAAAAGTTTAGTGACCAAATGGGAAAATCTTGCAAGTAAGACAGCATTCTTGGCAGTTCACTCAAAGTCGAATCCTTGAATTCCTCCTTTTGGAAAGAATCATAATTTTGGAAAAAATTTCGCATCCCCCATTTCATTTTTGAATTTTAGTTTTTACACGTGTGTTTTTTTTCAGGTAATTAAAGACTTTAAGAACAGCATTTCGGACAGTATCAGTCCTGGACCGATTCACTGTTTAGTGGAGGCCAAGCTGATTGTTACATTTTTAAATGTGTGTCTTATTTTAGGTAAAGACTTTCTATCACACGTTACTCTCTCAAGAGTCGCACAGCAACTCTTCAAGAGTCGCACGACAACTTTTCAAGAGTCGCACGACAACTCTTCAAGAGTCGCTCGACAACTCTTCGAGAGTCGCTTGGCTCACTGAAGTAAATTGAGCAGGAAAATAGGAAAATGAAGGAATATAGAAAGCATAAAAGATTAATAATTTTATAGGATAAACTGAACGCCAGAGGATCTTCCATCAAAGCGGCTCACTGAACTAAACCAAGCTTCCTCTTTCTTCCTTCACTCATCAAGCTTTATGTCGCTACATGTCGTTCCCTTTTGCTGATATTAAGTTGATCAAACAAAGTTGAGGTTTTCTTTTTTGGATACTATATTTATAGGTAGAAACATGCATTGATGGACAAAACTATTTGCATTTCTTTCTTACAAAATTATCATTTACAGGGCTATGATTTGGGAGATTATATCTATGAGCTTCAGCCTCAATGCTTTGCTCAAAATCTTCGAGAGATTCGAACTAGCGTTTTTTAAGGGGATAAAGCAGATTAGCTTGCATTAGTCAAATATTTTTTAGACCACAGAGCAGCGTTAGAGAGGATGATTATAGAGGATGTATTCATGTATGCAGTTCAGGAAAATGAATTGTCAACTCTTTGTAGCAGTTAAAGAAGATAAGACCTTGCTCACAGGCATGTGCAATTGAGCTTACTGGACATTGGTCACTCTGTAAGTGAAATCCTTGAATTCTTTCTTTTGGAAAGAATCATGATTTTGGACAAAATTTCACATCCCCAATTTCATTTTTGGACTTTAGTTTTCGAACGTGCATTTTATTTCAGGTAAAGACTTTCTGGACAGCATTCCGGAAGTATCGGTACTGTACCAATTCACTGTTTTGTGGAGGCCAAGCTGCTAGTTTCATTTTTAAACGTGCGTTTAATTTCAGTTAAAGATTTCCTATCGCATGCTACTCTCTCAAGAGTCGCACACTACTCTTTCAAGAGTCGCACAGCAATTCTTCAAGAGTCACACGATAACTCTTCAAGAGTTGTACCGCAACTTTTCAGGAGTCTCACTGCTTACTGAACTAAATTGAGCAGGAAAATAGGAAAATGAAAGAATATACAAAGCATAAAAGATTAATTAATTTTATAGAGAAACTCAACACCAAATGATCTTCTATTAAAGCAGCTTACTGAACTAAAACGAGCTTCCTCTTTCTTCCTTACTCATTCAGCTTTTTGTCGCTAATTGTCTTTCCCTTTTGCTGTATATACTAAGTTGATCAAGAAAACCCTTAAGAAGAAATGTACAAATATTTAAAAGATTCCACCCTAGCAATTTAAAAGAAACAATATATGTTGGATGAAACATGTAAATCTACCCAAATGGGACAATTTAAATAAATCAGATGAAAGATTGCCATTTCTTCCTGTATGGGGAACTCATTCAGATCATGGGGACAACATTTCTTATCTAAGTTTACTTTGAAGTTATGCTGTTGAAATTGTCCTTTCTTTCCAGTTATGGAATTGTTGTCTGACAATTCAACTGCAGATTCCTTTGTGACAAATTCGGGGAGCTTGCATTGTGAAAAATATGAATCTTCAACGGCCTATATCTTATCAGTGTGTTTGTGAGTCACGAGATACAACTCATATAAAACGAACTTTGTTTCAAACAAAGTTGCGGTTTTAGTTTTTGGACACTATCTGTAGACAGAAACATGCATTTGATGGACAAAACTATTTGCATTTCTTTCTTACAAAATTATCTTTTGCAGGGATATGATTTGGGAATATATCTATGAGCTTGAGCCTCAATGTTTTGCTCAAAATCTTCGAGAGATTTGAATAAGCGTTTTTTAAGGGGATAAAGCATATTAGTTTGCATTTGTCAAATTTTTTTTTTAGAGCACGGAGCAGCGTTAGAGAGGATGATTATAGAGGGTGTATTCTTGCATGCAGTTCAGAAAAATGAATTGTCAACTCTGATGCAGCCGCTGTAGCAGTTAAAGAAGATAAGACCTTGCTCACAGGCATGTGAAATTGAGCTTACTGGACATTGGTCACTCTGTAAGTGGAATCCTTGAATTCTTTCTTTTGGAAAGAATCATGCTTTGGCCAATTTCATTTTTGGACTTTAGTATTTAAACGTGCGTTTTATTTTGGGTAAAGACTTTCTTGACAGTATTTAGAAAGTATCGGTCCTGGACTGATTCACTGTTTAGTGGAGGCCAGGCTGATTGTTACATTTTTAAACGTGCGTTTAATTTCAGGTGATGACTTTCTATCGCACGCTACTCTCTCAAGAGTCGCACAACAATTTTTCAAGAGTCGCACGGCTCACTGAACTAAATTGAGCTGAAGAAAATGAATGAATATACAAAGCGTGAAAGATAAATTTATTTTACAGGACAAACTGAAACCTGTACCAAATGATCATCCATCCAAGCTGCTCATTGAACTAAACCGAGCACCTTCTTTCTTCCTTACCTTATCCATCTTTATGTTGATAATTCTCTTTTCCTTTTGCTGCATACCAAGCTGATAAAGGAACCCTTTAAAAATAAATAGTCAGATACTTAATACATTCCGCGCTAGCTATTTAAACGCAATAATATATATTGGATGAAACATGTAAATCCACCCAAATTGGGCAGTTTAAATTAATGAGATGAAACATTACCATTTCCTCCAGCATGGGGAGCTCATTCATATCCTAGGGATATTCTTTACGACATTGATTCACTACTACAAAACATGCTATTGGGGGCGGGTTTTGCGATGCCCCCGCCTCCAATACAGGAGCCGCCATATTGTTGGCACCCTCCTCCAATAATAGTATTGGAGGCTGATTTTGAAGGACCCACCTCCAATGGGTGCCTCCAATACGCGAAGTATTGGAGGTGGGTTTCGAAGGACCCGCCTCCAATACTCTTATTAGAGTCGGGTGCCAACAATATGGTGGCGCCCGTATTGGAGGCGGGGGTAGTGCAAAACCCGCATCCAATAGCGTGTTTTATAGTAGTGATTATGGGAAAAATCTTAATTCCACCCTCTTTGATGTGCTTTTTTGTCATCGCAAAACAGCCAAGCTAATAAAAATCCAAACCCGGTTAGATAGATCCACTGAAAAGGTACCGTGAAGAAAGTTGTAGCCAACTAATCGACTAATGGAACTGGAAGTTGTTTAAGAGATGGAATCAAACTGGAGAAGTCAAGCACTTGATTATCCTGATGTACTTTTTCGGGCTGGCTGGAGGAGAACTGCCATGTCTGTGCCTAAGATGTTAGGTGTTTGTACCGATAAATAAACCTTGATAACCACTACTATGTAACAACAGAAATTAAAAGACAATTACAATCAATGCAAATCCAGAGATTATGGACCGAAAAAAGAAAATTTTCTGCATAAACAAAATATTACGCTAAAACCCAAGTGTATTGTTTTATATTAAAAAAGAAGAAAAATAACAATAATTAAGGAAGGAATAATATAGAGAAAGAGTAGCATACAACAAAAATAAATTAAATTAAACAAAGTACAACAAAAAATAATACAAGAAATGAAAATTGTGTTTGTGAACTCACACATCGCGTGGCTACTCTTCATGAGTCGCACGCCTACTCTTCAAGAGTAGTTCTAATCTTCAAGAAATACCTCTACTACTATTCAAGAGTAACACGCCTCATGAACTAAATGGAGCTGCAAAATAGGAAAATGAATAAATATAAAAGGCACGAATAATAAATTTATTTTACAGGACAAACTGAAACGTGTACGAGATGATTTTCCATCCAAGCATCTCACTGAACTAAACTGAGCACCCTCTTTCTTCCTTACCTCATTCAGTTTTTTGTCGCTAATTCTCTTACCCTTTTGCCATATACAAAGCTGATAAAGAAACCCTTAAAAATAAATAGACAGATATTCAATACATTCTGCCCTAACTATTTTAAAGCAATAATATATATTGGATGAAACATGTAAATCTACCCAAATGGGGCAATTTAAAATAATCAGATGAAAGATTACCATTTCTTCCAGCATAGGGAATATATTCAGATCCTAGGGATATTCTTTACGACCTTGATATTTGGGAAAAGTCTTAATTTCACCCTCCTTGATGTGATTCTTCATCATATCAAAACAGCCAAGCTAATAAAGACTCAGAGCTAGTTAGATAGACCAACTGAAAAGGTACGTGAAGAAAGTTGTAGCCAACTAATTGACTGATGGAGCTGGAAGTTGTTCAATAGATGGAATCAAACTGGAGAAGTGAAGCACTTAGTCCGCTGATCTACTTTTTCTGGCTAGCTGGAGGAGAACTACCATGTCTATGCCTAACACATTCCGAGTTTGTACTGAAAAAAAGCCTTGGTCACCACCACCATTTAACAACACAAATTAAAAGACAACTACAATCAATTAAAATCCATAGAGATTAATGGACCAAAGAAAAAAAAAACTCCTTAAACAAAATATTTATGCTAATACTCAAGGGTTACTGTTTTATATTAAAAACGAAGACAACAAAAACAATAATTAAGGAAGGAATAATATAGAGAAAGGGTAGCATGCAAAAAACGAAAAAAACAGAGAAAAAAAAAAATGAGATGAAATATTACCAGTTCTTCGGGTATGGAGAGCTCATTCACATCCTAGGGATAACTTTACGATCTTGATTCTTTGGAAAATCCTTAATTCCACCCTTTGTGATGTGATTCTTCGTCATAGCGAAACAGCCAAGCTAATAAAGATCAAAACCCAATTTGGTAGACCCATTGAAAGATACCGGGAAGAAAGTTGTAGCCAACTAATCGACTGATGGAACTGGAAGTTGGTCAAGAGATGGAATAAAAATGTAAAGTGTGTAAATATATGTGCAAATTAAAAGGTAAAATATTTTTTAATTAAAAAAAATGGTGAAATGAAATGATTGGGCATGGATGTCTTTATATACTTTTTAAATGCTTGAAAAGTGGTCACTGGAGACAAATGATGTATTATAAGAATAAGGGAGCAAATGTTAAACTAACCTATAAACACAGTGGGGGTTTAAGTATTTAAGCATATATATATATATATATATCTACCCTATATAATATAAACTAACATATGGCTTACTTATGAGTGACATTTGGCTGCCAAATAAGTTTAACATTTAATATATGTATATGCCATGTGGCTGCTACTTCAACAATATATATATATATAGGCCATGTGGTTGCCATTTTGGCAAAAAAATTTAATAAACCTCACATTTAATTTCATATATCCTATCATCTTCTTCTAATAATTTCATAACTCTCAAATCTTATCATCTTCTCTACTCCAACTACCCTTTTGTATTCCATCATACACAAAGCTCCATATATAAATATGAATCCAATGCTTCCAATTCTTTGACTCCAACGAAAATTTCAAAACAGAACTTCTCATATGCCCATTGTCGGAGTCAACCATCTATGACTCTTATGTTCATCCTCAGTCCATATTTTCCGTCTCTCGAACTTTCGTAAGTAATCCTTCCATTGATCAATTGTCTTAGTATAATATCCTTTTTATTTTCAATGTGATTCTTAGGTCATTGACATCAAATTAAATGTTGAGGTAAACACTTCCGCTAAATTTTCAAACAGAACATTTCAGCGTCCAAATCATTGCCGGACTATTAATCTGTACAGGTTGTGTTCAAAACTTTCAGATTCAGTTAGCATAATGTTTTATTTATCTGCAAGGCTTACAATGTTGGTTGTTTTTTATAGCATTTAATAAAAGTTTCAACCGCCCGAGACTCTTTGGGTTTGATTTATTTGGATATCTAAAATCTTTCTGGCATTTGCTTTCCCTGTTGTTTATGGCATGACTAGTGTATGAAGATTCTTCTATAAGAAGATGTTTGTGGTTGAGTACACATTTTAATCTAACGTTGTCCTCTGAAATTAAAGGTGGAACTAGAATTAGGACACGTCCTCCTCCCCGACCCCCGCTTCTATATTTTGCACATTGTACTCATTCATTTCCCTCATAGTTTCTTACCTTAGTGAACCACTTAAAGCTTTTGTTAATTTTGTTGTAATCTTAAATTTAAAATTATGAAATTTGTACTAATAGCATATTATGTGTGCTTCTAAAGCAAGCTCTTTCGTGATAGTGTTGGAACTGTTACATTATGTTGATGCCGATTTTTATATGGGTGATTTTTAGATTTTGTTTTTGTTCTTGAAGAGTTACTACTAAATTATTGTAAAAAAAATTCTTTTGAATACGCTTGACATAATTAAATTGCTCTTCGTTCGATAATTTGTAATTTTTTCTTCTTTTGTCAATCAATGTTGTCATATGGGTTGTGATTATTGATTTTATTGCTACCAATAAATGTCTTAATTGTGCCAAAATACAAACACTTAAAAAATCTTTCTATTTAAATTTAAAATAAGACAATCGCTATAACCTAATAATATTAATGGGCAAATGTCGGGCATTGCACGGCATACTCCATCTAGTATATATATATAAGAGAGAATGTATGTTTTTGCATTAGAAAGGATTAATAAATGTTAAAATAGGCATTTTACCTATACAATCAACATTAATTGAGGGTTAAATAGTCATCTTCACATATTCTTTAATACTTGTGGTGATTTTCAAATTAACATAACAAATGTTACAAGTCTTATGCTTGAAATTCATTGATACATTTTCATTCAAAAACCATGGACATCCTCACAAATTAGGTGAGAGATCTACGTAATAATTTATACGTACACTATATTTATTATAATTCACCGCATATAATTAATGCATTATTTGGCTCTACCCATTCGATTTTGCTGTATATATACTCAATTTTACACTATTTTAGAACAAGTTAATATGATAAACATGAAGAAGACTATAATTTTTTTTCTAGTTGACAACGCTGATTCTCGACGTAGACGGTCAACTCGATATGGCAATGTTGCACAATAACCACCCCATCAACAACCCATTTCAACTCGAGGTTTGAACTTTGATCAATAGTCATTATGCAATTTAAGAATTTTTATCCAGATTTCGTTAGAAATTAAATATGGTAGGAATAAGGTTTTTCACCATGAATAAAAAAGTAACCGATTCCATCAGTCACATAATGTCTGTTTATTTGGAAAAAAAATTAATTAAATAAAATAACTAAAAATTAGGCAGAAATATACGCAAATGATCACCTCATTTTACTTCAAATAATATATGATTCCTGCAAGGCCAGGCTGAGCCGATAATCAAGCCACAGGCTCAAGCAAGAATCTTCTGTTACATCCTCACATCAAAAGGCAAAGTTACCTAGTAAATGTATAATTATAGATTAAGATAAGCAGCTTCTGGGATCCACAAAACCGGTTGAAGATCCAGCCGCATTGAGACAAGAAGACATGGCCGGTTCATCTTTAAAGGAAAGACTCACGTCTTCAAGAATTATACCGCCGCATGGATTCTTCTTACTGCAGTCAAAGTTCAGAGCCACTTGTGTTGCCGATGTTCCATGCACATCTTGATATGTAACATCGCTGATTCTAACACCTGAGGACTGTCATTAAAAAACATTCATTAGCATGAGTTAACATGCAAGTAGTAATATTTTTGCACATTATGGTATACATACTTGACTGGAGCCGCATTTCCCGCCATTCGGGCAGTAGTTTTGGTTGATGATGATCGGGTTTTGGACATTGACCATTGTTAGGTGCTGAAATAGAACTCCCCGGACGAACCCATTGCTAGGTTTTGCCCATGTCTTTATCCTCGCGCCATTTTCTGTTCCGGTAAATGTAGCCGTTGTAACTGTCACATTTTGGACTCCTGGCTCTTGCGCATTTGATCCCAAACTCCCAATGCTGAGATAAGTAGAACGTAGAGTAAATTTCAAAACATGTAACCAAAAAAAAGAGATTAATTATCAATTGACTAGATAATTAATGGTACATTATGATCATACCTTATTCCATGGCCAGGACCACATTTGATCTTCTGAGCAAAAACATTAGAGCTTCCGGGGCCGAGGGAGATGCAATCGTCACCGGTGCCGATATTGGAATTCAATATTGTGACTCCCGATGATGATTGGACATGAATTCCGTCGGTGTTGGGGCTGTTTGCTGCCGCTGAAATGGTCATTCCGACCAGCTTGATATTATTACATCCATCAATGATCATGTGGAAAAACTGGCTGTTTAATGAGGTTAATCCATTCACTACCACATTATTCGAATTGTATATTCCCAACGACTGTACCACCAAAAAAGAAAAGGAAATTATTGATTAGAATTGGACTTATTTACTCGGGACACATGCTTAATCAGAGAACAGATCACATTTTCGAGATCCTACGATAGAAAGTTCATGTTGCCAATGATAATAATGGCGGGTGTCAAATAATTTCACTTTGTCACGCTACGGACTAAAACACCAAAAGTATGATAGAGGATCCCATCAATTTACTAATCTGCTCTTCTGTGTTTATAGTTTTAACAACATGCATGCATGATGCGTAGAGAAGAATTAAAAAAAAAAAAAACATAAAAAAAATGGCGAGTTAATAATTTTCGACTAACCGTAGCACCTCTGGAGCAACTCTTGCCGTTGTTTTTGCAGCCCCAAAGAGCAGCTCCTTGACCATCAAGGGTTCCGCCAAAGATTTGAAGTCCATTAGTCCTCTCAAACTTAATCCAGTTTCCGGTCCGGCCGAGGACATTGTAATTGGAAGGAGCAACAATTGTTCCATCAATCCGCAAAGTTATGCCGGAGTTTTTGCAACTTTCTCCCCAGAAGGAAGCTCCACCAACCAAATATCGGCCCGGCGGAACATAAATTGTCGCCGGCTTGACCGAGGCACAAGCTGCATCCCAAGCACTGAGAAAAGCATGAGTGCAGTCACTTCTTCCGTCGGATTTTGCACCGTAGCTTTCCACATTGTAATCCGCCGCCGCACTTATCAAAATGGTACTCAAAACCAACAATGGGATTGCGAGCATAACTCTATTTTTTGTTGCCATTTTCTTGAAAACTTATAATAAATTCTGTGAAAGGCTGAGAGAAAGAGAGCTGTAGAGAAGGAGGGATTTTTCTTGAATTTGAAATGGAGATTTGGATGGTATTTATAGAGGTTTGATTGAGTTTATTGATTTAGCAAATCACGCCATGAAAGTAACATTTGTTTTCCTTTTTTTTTTTTTTTTTTTTTGGGTTGTAAGAATTGACAGTTAACGAACTAATTAAACTGTAATATTGGGAGCTGAGATGAGAGATTTGAGAAAGAAAGAAAGGGAAATTATTGGCTTAACTACTTATCACATGAGAAGTTGTTTAGAATAATGTGTGAAAGAATTCTTAATTGT